>JACVVK020000393.1:250000-320000 GCA_018292915.2 Batillaria attramentaria | reverse complement strand
ATGTACGCAACTGGGATCGCCGGCGACTAAAGGAGTCTCATGATGTCAGGAACAGTTTCCTACACAACTGACACTGAAAAATACACGCAAATTAAAAGAACGCAAATTCACAAATTAAAGAAACAAAGTATTTTATTGAAATATTTATAAAATGAATAAACAGGAATAGGGAAAGCACATGCAACATTCGTAATTTCGGCTTCGCTATCAATATTGTTTACCCCCCCCCCCCCCACACACACACACACACACACCTCTACACCAGATAAAGCGAAGAAACCGTCTGAGAAAAGCCACGCGATGTCCTCAACAGCATAACCAGCTTTCAGATATCATCTTAATGATAATGATAATACCAACAACAACAATAGTAGTAGTAGTAGTAGTAGTAAATATAAATGAAAATGAATTCAGTGTATACTTTTACTGCCTCATGGGGCTGTTTCTCAAACAAAATATAAGCAGATAAAGGGTATTTACAGAAGACAAGAATTAAATTCATTAAATCTTATTAGCCGATCATTTATCTTTTTATTTATTGATAAAAGGTGGAATCATTATAGAATCGCAAATTCGATATTTCTCTTTGTCATAACTCCTATCATTATATTAAGTAAAGAATAATACATCAATGACCTGATAAATCACTGGATTATTGAGACGATATATAAAAACAAGGAGGAATAGCTCCATCTCATAAAGTTGTTTCTCCAAACTGCTATTTTGTCTGTTTTGTTGTTATCTATGAAAACGACTCCTTCAAATTACTCACCATCCAAGCATTTTTGTCACGTGTAACACCTGCACATATGACAGGAACTACTGCACTATTGTAGCTTTAGTATTAAGAATAACAGAGCTCTTAGATAAACATTTTTTTTTTCAAAGTTTCTGCGAGAAGCGCCGGTCAAAAAAGTTCCAATTTTGCAATTTCTTAAGTACATTCCAATGCATTCAAGTCCACATTTCACCAGCTCTCTAGATCGTCCAGTTTGTATGTAAAAATTAATTCAGTCACGGAAGTCACAAAAGCAACAAGGAAATCACAAGATATGCAAAAGTATCATCTGTCAAACGAGCAGCGTGAGGCTGACGTCAAATGTTTGGTTCACAGACAAAATCTACAAGTATCGTCATTGCTTCCGACATTTCACCAGCCCTCTAGATCTTCCAGACTTCATGTGAAAAATAATTCAGTCGGGGAAGTCACAAAGCCAGCAGGGAAATCACAAGATATGAACAACCATCCTCAGACGATCTCAGTGCTAGAGGCTGACGTCAAATGCTTAGTTCACGGAATTGACGCCATCTCTCTCTCTCTCTCTCTCTCTCTCTCTCTCCCCCCCCCCCGCCCCCCCCCCCCCCCCTCCCACGGATCTAGTGTCATTGGTAGGACTTGAAGAGGGGAGAACCGGCAACAATAACAACAAAACAGACAAAATAACATGAAATTTGGAGAAACAAGTTTGTAGGACGGGGCCGTTCCTCCTTGTTTGCTTGTTTGTTTGTTTGTTTGTTTTTTGTTGTTGTTTTTTTGGGTTTTTTTTTTTTTTTTTTGGGGGGGGGGGGGGGGGGGGTTGTTATTGTTATTGTTGTTGTTGGTACTGTTGTTCTCTCTTGAAGTCTGTAAGACCTACCAAAGACACTAGATCCGCTACGCTATAACGGATCTAGGATCGTAGGAGAGAGAAAGAGAGATGGCGTCAATTCCGTGAAATAAACGTTTGACGTCAATCTCGCGCAGGTCGTCCGACAGAGGATGCTTCTTCATGTCTTGTGATTTCCCTGTTGGTGTTGTGATTTCCCCGACTGAATTAATTTTTACACAGAGGGCTGGTGAAATATGTCGAAGGTAGTGGCGATATTTACGGATTTTGTCTGTGAACTAAATATTTGACGTCAGCCTCACCCAAGTCGTCTGACAGAGGATGCTTATTCATGTCTTGTGATTTCCCTGTTGCTTTTCTGACCTCCCTGACTGAAATATTTTTCATATTAAATCGTTAGATCAGAACTTCTAGTAGAAGGCTGGTGAAACGTGGACTTGAATACCGTGGATTGTACGTACGAAATCGCAAAATTGGAACTTTTCGGGCCGGTGCTTCTGGCAGAGAATATGCTTAGCTAAAATTCCTGTTATCTTAATATTTAAGCTATAACAGTGCAGTATTTTCTGTCGTATGTGCAGTTGTCACACTTGACAAAATCGGCGGGATGATGAATAATTTGAAGGTGTCTTTTCATAGATACTCGGCCTTATATGCAAACCACCGCTGTATCAGAAATATGTTTTACACAAAATCTGTCAGAGCTACAGAGCTCTGCTACAAGCCCATTCAGCATAATTGGATGAACTTCCAAAATGAAGGCATTTAGACAACTTTTTCGTCCGAAAACGTAACATGACCGATTTCTTTAAATGGGCGATAATTCTTCGAAAGATGAGGCAAGAGAAAAATCGTAAAAAGTCGGTCTGGAGAATATGACTTCCCTTTTCGTCTCAAAGTACCAAAAAAAAACCCTTCATATCAACGAAGTGGTTTAGGACATAGCTACAATCACATCCGTCCGCGCGCGCGCACACACACACACACACACACACACACACACACACACACACACACACACACACACACACACACACACACACACGTCTTACAACACCCGCCAAAAAGAACGCAGCAGCACATTGTGCACATAAGGTGTCGCAGATTTCGTTACGTCACGGTGTGCGCCGCGAAAGTATGTATTGTCTTAAGAAACGTCACAGTCTTGTTTTTCAACACTGAAACTTGCTACTGCCCGCAGTGAAATGTGCCCCATCCCATAAAATTGTTTGTCTTACAGAGAAACAGCTTTAAAACAGGTCACAGTTTACATATTCAACGCATTTTTCCTTAGTTGTACGAGTGATACAATCGACCCTTTGAGGACAAGCGATTTTGCCCACCCCGCCTTCATTCAGATAATGAGCAAATATAACTGACTTCTTTCACTCAACAGCAGCCTTTTTTTTGCACACAGAATTCAGAGGTGTATACATAACCAGCAAGGCTTGTACGTGCGACGGGAAGGGCCGGGGTAATGAGGTAATGAGGGGGGGGGGGGGTGTAAAAGCACAGCTTTAGAAGGGGTGGAGCGAAGGGGCCTCTCTTCAAGAGACCCTTTGTTGACTGTCACACTGGGAGGGAACATAGAAGTCAGACTGGCCAATCGGGACCGCTTGTAACGACAGAGCTTATGCGCAAGTCACTCGCGTACGAGCGCACCCACCAATGTACCTTTTACATGATTACAGCCTTATGAATTCTGCAGAAAAACGTACTGAATAGCTCTTCAGAGTGCCGTACTCGATCTGTCTACCATGAAATGAAATCAACTTTTAGTACTGACCGTAGCTCTGAGATGAAAGTAATGTTCGTAACCAACACATATATTGAAAGTATAGATCTTTTATTTTATTTTACTTTATTTTATACTCATTAAAGCTCGACATTTCTGTTGATAGAAAGCACATCCTCTGGTAACGAATGTTTCTGGGACTTTATGGTAGCTTCCCATGGCATGACTCTGATATATGCATGGCCTGATGCGCTGAACTCCCGCCACCTTCCCCCCTCCCTCCTGTGTGTGTGTGTGTGTGTGTGTGTGTGTGTGTGTGTGTGTGTGTGTGTGTGTGTGTGCGCGCGTCTCTCTTTCTCTCTCTCTCTTACCCTCTCTACGTTACCGAACCCCCAAGATCCTGCAAACCCCTAATGTTTACCGCCTTATACAGGAATTGCAGACGTTGTGATTGCGAAACCGGCTGGTGCGTTTGTGGTGTTCACAAGCTTCCTAATATGGAAGGTAAAATCTAAACCAATCAGAGTAACCAGAATTGTGAATGCAGTATAGTAACGATCTTTTTTCTGCATTTCATACTTCATTCTGATTAGCTCAGTTTACACAACCAACACTACCTGTCAAATATGCGAATACCAAGACATCTTTTTTTCGCAAATTTTGTTTTCACATCCTGGACGTGAATCAGTCTGTGTTAAAACACTCTGACATACTGTTCTAACTGGACACTAAAGACACTAGAATTTTCGCCCGTATACATCCAGTGACACTTCTGCGTGAACTATGTTGTCCACACGAAAATCATCATCATCGCCGTCTGCTACGTCACCGCCTCACGTTGTTTACAAGAGAACGCTTGATAATGTGCATCCAACAGGAGGACATCTGGTTGAAAGGGAGACGCGTATCCAGACTGCTGGTCTCTGGAACCTGAAAACTGGCTTGAATGTGTCTTTCGAAATACTGGCATGTCTCCTGGACGAAATAGCTCTAAATGGTGTGATGATCGGTGACTTGATATCTCTTCGTGGTTCGTGCTCCTCAGTCGGCGTCCGTGAAAGGTCACAGTGATGATGCAAGTCAGTCAGCTTTTAGTCTATGCAGAACTGTACTGTCATGCAGTTTATGTGTATTCAAATTAAAACCGGCACACCTGACATGCACAGTATCATGTGGTTTGAAGTCTTGTTGTGTTAGCCTCTACAAGCTGAGCTGAACTTGGGTTTTTTATTGCTGTTTGTTTGTTTGTTTGTTTGTTTGTTTGTTTGTTTGTTTGTTTGTTTGTTTGTTTGTTTGTGTTTCGGATTCATCCATTCTGGCTGACTGAAAGTCGACATCCGCCCAAGTCAACTTCCACGTTATCAGCTGTCATGGATCTCTACTGATGCTACCGGCGGTGTGGTGTGACATGTGACTGACCCCCCCCCCCCCCCCCCCCCCCCCAACAGGATCCTGAGGATATTTCACATACAAGCCGAGGCGTCTGTACGTTATATCTGTGCTGTCATGCAGTTCATGTGTATTTTTGCAAGTCACATCTCATGTATCAGGTGGTGGAAAGTTATTTTCTTCAAAGCTTTGCCATCTACGTACATGTTCACATGACAGCCTGCAGTCATGAAATTTCCGCTAAGCGTCTAATTTCTACCCGTCATAGGATTGACAAGAACAGACTTCTTTTTGCAAAACTTGATTGCAAAATGTCAGGAGAATTATGGTAAGAAGCGTGCTTTTGTGCTGTGGAGGAAACGGAAGCGATGAAGGCAAGTTTAAAAACTTTACCTACTTCGTCGGTTGCAGTGTATTTCAATGAAATGGAGCTGAACGTTTACAATCACTATCAGAGACTGAAACATACAGTATCTAGCGTGTCATCTTCTGTGTATCTGTAATTGTATTGCTGTACGGGTTGTGTTCGTAGAGTATTTTTAAACACTAAATATGTTTGCACAGAGACGGGAAGGAGGAGGTTGAGTAACATTGAGTTACATTATTATATGATGCTTCCATTGGTCATATTATGCCAAACGTTCTCTTCTTGTTCCTAAGAAAGCCGTTTCTCATACATATCTGATATTACTCTTTCCATTCTGTGTCCTCCAGTCATTTATTTCATACACTAGATCATCGGTACCAGTGTGTTTGGCACTACCTGTAAAGAGTTAATCTTATCATGTCCAGTATCAGCTGGAAGTGCGCGTTTTTCGTGCACTCGGAGGCTTTCCACGTTTGCTTCTTTGCACTGTACACTTAAGATATACTTTTTAATTTGCATTGAGATGAGCTTTTACTGCTCGTATGCGGTTGACAATAAGATGATGTCCACGGCCGTTTGTTGGTTATAACAATATGTCTTCTATTGGTTATACGAAGAGGATGTTACAGATATTATGAATAGCCATTTGTTGCTGACAAAAGAAGTGATATCCAGAAATGATCCGTGTCTTTTAATTTCCTCTCAGAAAAAAAGATTCACACATCAATCATAGATATTCTTCGCTCATAGGATGATTTTGATATTACCTATACATACTCATTGCTCCAGAACCATCCATATATTATCAATCAAACTACTGATGTTGACAAGGAGAAACGTTACTCGTTGTATTTTGTATGATGTATCACAGGCCTCAGTTTGGCTTGTAATCGGTGTGTTACTGATAGCCATTTGTTGCTGATATCATTTTCCATCATCCAAATAACTAAAACAAAAACCCAAAAAACATTGTTCAGTTCGACAGCCATGCATTGTTGTTTGATTACAGGCGATGGGCTTAGGGAACGTCCAGATATATTTGCCCATCTCGAAAAAAATTCCAGCGGGTAAACTTCTTCTCTTATAAACTGTTATGCTAAGTTTTTTAGTGTTCGTGGGGTTCACAGATAGCCCCCCCCCCCCCACCCCTCCTTCCCCTCCTGTGTCAATCATATCAGTTTGTTAAACAGGCTAAAATGAGTTGTTTGATTATCTCCTTTTGTATTTAGTTGTCAGTCGTTGTGGAGAAGGTTGGCGTAGGAATTAAGGTCTTTGTCCCTGGAAGACCTCTGCAAGAATTTTGACACCACTAAGCCAGACACGAGAACGACCACAGAAATGGCGATATACGAACAATGCTTTCTCTTCGTTTCTTCTGTGTTTCGACTTGTACGCAGATGGTAGCATGTAGCCGTCTACGATTCGTTCAGTCTTTCTTCAGTGGTTGTTGTTGTTGTTTTGTACATGCTCTATTACCTGCATAGTCACAAAATTAGACCAGCATAATGAAACATAATAAAGGTAGCACTAAACACCTTCCCTTGGACAAAAAACAACAACAAACAAAACAAACATACTGATCCAAGCCCCCCCCCCCCCAAAAAAAAAAATAATAATAATAATAACAATAAATAATAAACACACAAACAGCCAAACTAGCAAACAAACAAAGAAACAAATAAACAAACAAACAAACAAATAAAATGAAACCAAACCAGACGAGACCAGTCCGTCTTTAATATCGCCTTTACGTGGCGGAAAAGGACACGAAACCCCTAGAAAAAAGAACACAACGCATAACTAAAAGCAATTAAACCAGTACGAAGTTAAACTGCTTGATGCTTGTAAAGTTTGCTGTTAGTATGTTGCCCAACGGATTTTTTTTATTTTTTATTTAGTTTTATTTATTTATTTATTTATTTATTGGTCCATACTTATTACAAAGACCAGGACGTGAAGAGCGGATAGAAAAACGCGGGTCATAGCTGACGGCAGCGGCGTGACGATCGGTCTTAAAACTTCACTCAGCGGTCTGAAAAGGCACCGTGCCTTGGACGCCTCAAACCAAACCGACACAAACATCACAAAATACAGAACCGAACCAAAGCAAACCAAACCAAACAGCAATCAGTGAAAACAGATCACACACGAAATGCACACATTAACAACCGGCAAAATGATCCGACCAGGTCAGATGCCGTAAGTATACAACACTCTTACAGGTCACGTGTTATAGAGACTTCCGGTCACTGTTTGGTTTCAACAGACAGCATGACGTTTCGAAGGCTGCCACAAACAGAACAAGGGAAGAACTGCTAGCTCCCTTTTCTTAGCATATTAGCATACAGACAAAGCTCATTTAAAATATGACAAAACGAATTGGACCAAGAAACAAAGCTCTTGCCTAACGCGCCGTATTTGACATGACTGCATTCGCCGTCTACGCGCATTGTTCACTTTCCATGCGGGGGGGGGGGGGGGGGGGGAGTTTAACGTCCTTTTCCACCACATAATTCCATGCAGGGATTTAACTCTTTGACGACGAAGCACAATTTCTAACACGCGATTTCCTATAGGAAATCGCGTGTTAGAAATTGTGCTTCGTCGTCAAAGAGTTAAAACGGTATCGCTGTGGCTGTGGATGTACGCATGTCAGCAATGCGCAGCGAACGTTTGCTTCCCCCAATGGACGAGAGGTTTCCTGTTTTGTGACGAAAGGTCACATCAAAGGTTATATCAAAAATTATGTTTATTAAACTTTCCTGAACAAATTTCAGTCCTATTTTCGGTATGGTGGTCCTTCATTCGTATCGCTTCACCATATTATCACAGGTTTGTCCTATAAACTACCTGAATCTAAGTCAGACCGTAATGAATTTTTGAAGCGAGCAGTGAGTTTCAAGGATGCTGGATCCGCTATCGAGTAGAGGGCCTAGGGTCCGTGATAGCTTTAATCTCTGAGTCAAGGTCAAACGTTGAAAGGTCTCGTTGCTATCTATCAGCAAGCCAGGTTTGGAATTTCTTCTTTTTGTGTAGATTCTGAGAAAATGACAGTGTTAAAGGTTTTTTCGTGACGCTCACGCGCGCGCACACACACACACACACACACACACACACACACACACACACACAAGCACACACACACACAGACGACGGAGGACTATTACATAGACTCCCTTTGTTACACAAGTGAGCCAAAAAAAATTTTTTTACAAAAACGCTATTCAGTCAGACTGACTCTACAAGTAATCCGTAGAAGATCTTGTCAATTCTGAAAAGCAAAATCTACTCTGGAACAGTTTTCGGAAAGTGCCAAGACTCTTCCATGTGTACCAACCGTTAAATTTCATGCCTATTTGACCCACCCTCTTTTCTCGCTTTTCGTAGAAAAGCAAGCGATTATTTCTGCATTTCCGTCTGTGTTTTGAAGAGCACGCTCGTATTTATGCTAAAGTATCAGTCTCGATATGACATTCTGATACACCGTCCCAAGCCCCCCCCCCCCCCCCCATCCACCTTCTTCTCCCATATTTCCAAAAAAAATTAAAACGGGTAACTTCTCTTTGTAACTGCTATGCCAAGTTTTTTAGTGTTCGTGGGGTTCACAGACAGCACCCCCTTCCTTTCCCCTTCTGTGTCAATCATATCAGTTTGTTAAACAGGCTGAAATAAGTTGTTTGATTATCTCCTTTGTATTTAGTTGTCAGTCGCTGTGGAGAAGGTTGGCGTAGGAATTAAGGTCTTTGTCCTTGGAAGACGTCTGCAAGAATTTTGACACCACTAAGCCAGACACGAGAACGACCACAGAAATGGCGATATACGAACAATGCTTTCTCTTCGTTTCTTCTGTGTTTCGACTTGTACGCAGATGGTAGCATGTAGCCGTCTACGATTCGTTCAGTCTTTCTTCAGTGGTTGGTTTGGGTTTTTTTTTTTTTTTTTTTGTCGTTTCTTGTACATGCTGTATTACCTGCGTAGTCACAAAATTAAACCAGCATAATAAAACAAATAAAGGTAGCACTAAACGCATTCCCTGGGACAAAAAAACAACAACAAACAAAACAATTATTCTCACCCAAGCCCCCCCCCCACCCCCACCCCCTTCACCAGAAAAATACAACCCCAAACAAATAAACAAACAAACAAAATTTAAAAAAAAACGAGACCAGTCCGTATTTGATATCGCCCTTGTGGCGGAAAAGGACACGAAACCCCTAGAAAAAAGAAAACAGTAATCGCATAACTAAAAGAAAATGCAACTAAACCAGTACGAAGTTAAACTGCTTGATGCTTGTAAAGTTTGCTGTTAGTATGGTGCCCAGCGGATTTTTTTGTTTGTTTGTCCATACTTATTACAAAGACAAGGACGACAAGAGCGGATAGAAAAACGCGGGTAATGGCTGACGGTAGAGAGAGAGAGAGAGATTGAAATTGAAATAACTTTATTTGAAAACGGTGGAAGTTTTGGTCTTGCAACCAATTTTCAAACTTGCCGTTTTGAAGAACAAACAACTAAACCAAAAAGGCCGAATGATCGAACATACTTAAACCTGGAACAAGAAACTTCACACACACACACACACACACACACACACACACACACACACACACACACACACACACACACACAATTACCGCATGCATGAACTAGTATGTCCATATTTATGTAAACGTGTGGTACCTATTTTTTATGATTATTTGTTATTTGTTGGCTAATAGATATTTGAAGAGGCTGTTTTTAAACGATGAGGCTGACCGACACTGCCTAACATGGACAGGGAGGGAATTCCACAATGAAGTTCCGGAAAATGCGAAACTACTTTTAAACATGCCAATGCGGGGACGGGGGATTTTAAAAGTTAGTCCTAACGTAGAGTCTATGGATGTGGATTCTGAGAGAGTACATGAAAGATTTTCCGGAACTAACTTTTTGCGGAGTTTGTACATAAACATTCCTTTGTTAAACTGAAAGTGGCACTGTAGGGGAAGAATTTCTAACACTTTAAGTTTTTGATCTGTTGAGAAGGTTGGTAGTGGTAATATTAATTTTGCAGCTCTCCTGTGTAAAGAATTCAGCCTCTTCAAATGAACTTCACTCGAACCATCCCACACTGTTGACACATAGTCTATGTGGGACTTGATATGGGCATTGTAGAATAACTTACGCGTGTCAGCATCTGTTATGAACCGCAACTTTGACAGCATGTACAAATTTCGAGAGACACTTTTACAAACATTATTGATGTGGGGTTCCCACTGAAGCTGGCAATCAATAGTAAGACCAAGCAGTCGGTGCTGTGTGACCTGTTTAATAGTGCTGTCATTGAGGGACAAATGGAGAGTCAAAGGTGCAAGTTGATGCTTTTGGCGTGTAGCTATCACCATACATTCAGTTTTGGTTGGGTTAAGCACCATAGCGTTTAAGTCGCACCAGTCGCTTGCTAATGACTGTGATATTTTTGTCGGGTGTGTGGAGTGTTGTGTCATCAGCAAACATATCGCATATGACATCTTCGCTCAAGTGGAGATGTAAATCATTAATAAATATACAGAATAGTAGTGGCCCAAGGACAGAGCCCTGAGGCACACCATGTTTTACTAAACCTTGGAAGGAATATGATCCATTAAGAAGCACGTTTTGTCTTCTATCGCGTAGGTACGATTCGAAAAACGTAACAGCATCGGAATTACACGGATACGGTAGGATTTTTTTTTAAAGGATGGTGTGATTCACTAAATCGAATGCAGGTATCAGCAGTGAGTGTAGATGGGACAGCAGAAGACTGGTTACTATGTCCCCTGGTCATAAGGTTAACAGCACGCCAAAGTAATGACGTGTCTTTGATGAGAGGGAGAGAGAGAGATATGTGCCGGCGTGATTAAAACCTTTGGAACCTTAGGGGTTTTTTTTTTGTTGTTGTTGTTTTGTTTTTTGGGTTGTTTTATTTAAGTTCTTGTTTTTTGTTTTGTTTGGTTTTTTGTTTGTTATTTATTATGGATGACGTTAATTAATATTCAATGCCCCTAGGGGGCCCCGAATAAATTCTTGACTTGGCGTGACCATCCGTCTAGAAACTTCACTCAGCGGTCTGAAAAGGCCTTGGCCTTGGACGCCTCAAACCAAACAAACACAAAATACAGAACCGAACCAAACCAAACCCAAAATCTAACCAAACAGCAATCACCGAAAACAAATCAGACACAAAATGCACACATTAACAACCAGTCACCGGCAGAATGATCCAACCAGGTCAGATGCCGTAAGAATACAACACTCTTACAGGTCACGTGTTATAGAGACTTCCGGTCACTGTTTGGTTTCAACAGACAGCATGGCGTTTCGAAGGCTGCCACAAACAGCACAAGGGAAGAACTGCTGGCTCCCTTCCCATCTTCGCATACAGACAAAGTTCATTTAAACTATGACAAAATGATTTGGACAAAGAAGCAAACCTCTTGCCTAACGCGCAGTATTTGACATGACTTATCCTCTCCCCCATGCACTTTCTTCTATATTAATTTTCTTCTCCCATGTTCAATTCCTTCTTCGGAAAGCACGAGTCCGGGTTGTTGCTGTTTTGTGTTGTTGTTGTTGTTTCAGATGACCTATGGTAGCCCAAGTGTGGTTCAGCCACAAATTAGAGAGATAGAGAAGCTTCACAATCTCTCCTCTGCCAGTTATGTTAGCTATCACACTTTTTGCGAACCGTAATCATAACAACCAAACCACCACCACCACCAACAACAGAAAGTCTTCTAGAGCGTTTACCAGATAAAGACCTCACTTTCATGGCCTCGAGAAACGGTTTGCATATAGCGTAAATAAATCGAGTTTTTATAAACAAAAACCTAATAAAAACAAAACACAGAAATTAAAAAGGTTAGCAAGAGAGGAAAAGACAGAGAAAAGAAAAAAAGAAAAAAAAACTATAAAACCTGATAAAGTGTTTTGTAAACCCTTTTCCTGCTGCCGTTAGTTCAATACCCCTGAGGTAATTAAGGCAAAGAGCCCCCCCCCCCCCCCCCCACACACACACACCTCAATCTGTGGTTGGAATAGATTGTTTGGGGTTTTAATGTTCCACCTACATTATTTCTGGCTTCTGGCTGATTGACACAGACAATTATTGTACTTACTGCGGATGTACAAGAAGTTCTCTTTTCTGTCCTAATATCTAGCGATTAGTGTGGCTACACACTACACAATAAATTGTAAGTCTTAAATTGTTTGTTTGTTGTTGTTGTTGTTGTTGTTGTTGTTACTACTTTACTATCCCTTTCGGGAAATTCAGGCTGCGCGTCGCCGAGGTGCACCCAATACCTATCCTATATTTTTGCAATTTTGCTGGGGGAGCAAAGCCGGATAACCCGGAGAGAAACCACCGATGAGCAGCCCGGTAGCCAGGAAAAACCGGTATCACATATCACAAGCTCGATCTGGGCTTCATCACCGTGATTTTGGTGACGGCCGTTCAGTAGAGCAGCGGCTATGTCCGACGCGCTACCTATTAGACCACCGCTCACATTTACACTGTCTCTTTATAGACATCATAATGGATATTTTGAAATACTATTTACCACAGGTTTCACAGTTTTCATTAAGAATATTGTGCAGTAATATTTCTGAATTAATCATTCACCTGGTTTCCACTCATTAACCTTCAGGAACTGTCGTTCAAAACCTTCTTAGAATACCTTCGTGGGTGCAAAGTCACCCTTGGTTATATTATAGTAGTGATAACCCTAAGATACTGTCGTGGGTGCACACACACCCATGGTTTCAGTGTAGGCAAATTACTGATAGTAACCCTCAGTTTATGTCGTGGGTGCTCACGCACCCATGGTTTCAGTGTAGGCAAATAATTGATAATAAAGTGAATTTTAGCATAAATGTATGTGTATGTGTGTGTGTAGGGGGGGGGGGGGGGGGGGGGGGGGTAAGGGGGGTCATCTGCCCCCCCCCCCGGCCTCGAAGTGAGGGGGGGGGAGCAAGAGTGACTTTTTGTAACCCCAGTCACGTGGCTAATCGCTCGAGGTCGTACAAGATTTATCATTGGCTTGGTACACGAGTTAGTCTTTTTGCCCCCCCCCCCCCCCCCGGAAAATCTTGTGTCCCAACAAAAGTGGGGGGGGGGGGGACAAATCATACTCCTGCGCCGCGCCGCCCCCCCCCCCCCCCCCCCCCCCCGTTCTGGAGAAGGGGGGGGGGGCTTTTTTTCCAACAGAAGGCATCAGATCGCACAGATTTTGCATGTTCTTTAGCATAGTCTGTATTCTAAAAGACGCTAGAAGAACTCAGCAAAGCCATCGACTCTCTCTCATGCGGTAAGGCTCCTGGGAAAGACGGCATCCCGCCAGAAGTTCTGAAAAGTGGCGCAAATTTCCAGGGCCATATTTCTGGTGTCGCACAACGGATAACAGAAAAGGTTCTGGCTGCGCTTTCCGTTCATTGCCTGGCACATTGCGTCAACATGGCGTCAACCTGGCAGTTCAGGAAACAGCCAGAAAGGTGAAGGTCATCGGTGATGCTCTTGAGTTTGCAACCGAGGCCATTCAACTGATAACGGCGTCACCTAAAAGGCAGGTTCTTTTTGAGAACATTCAAGTTCAAGCGAATGAGAAACTTCCTGGGATCAGACCATTTTGCCCAGCACGGTGGGCCGTCAGAGCGTCAGCGATGTACTCACTGCTTCAGAACTACAGTGTCTTGCAAGGAACATTTGAAGTTGTGTCTGAGGGGTCGTCTACATCAATTTCGTAGACTTTGAGAAGGCTTTCGACAGTGTAGACAGAGAAGCGCTGTGGAAGCTGCTAAGGCACTATGGAGTTCCCTGGAAGATCATCTCCCTGATCCGGTGCACCTACCAAGACATGAGCTGCAGGATTGCCCATGCCGGCCAGTTGTCAGAAAGCTTTGAGGTGAAGACCGGAGTCCGCCAGGGATGCCTGTTGTCCCCTTTCCTCTTCCTCCTGGTCATCAACTGGATCATGAAGACCACTACAGCAGGCAGGAAAAACGGGATGCAGTGGACACTCTGGATGCAGCTGGATGACCTCGACTTTGCGGACGACCTGGCGCTCCTGTCTCACAGCCACAGCCAGATGCAGGACAAGACTACATGCCTGGAAGCCACATCAGCCGGAACAGGGCTCAAGATCAACAGAAAGAAAACCGAGCTGATGAAGATCAACACCACTGCCAACACACCAGTCACAGTCGGTGGAGAGCCCATTAGGGAGGTAGAGTCCTTTGTCTACCTGGGGAGTGTGGTTGATGGACAGGGAGGCACAGACCGAGACATCACAGCCAGAATCGGCAAGGCAAGAGCAGCAATGGTCATGCTGAAGAACGTCTGGGCATCCAAAGTTGTCAGCATAAGAACCAAACTCCGCATCTTCAACTCCAACGTGAAGTCAGTTCTGCTCTACGGATGCGAAACATGGAGGACAACAAAGGCGATGCAGCAGAAGATCCAGACATTTCTCAACACCTGTCTGAGGCGCATCTTCAACATCCGATGGCCAGAGAAGATCCGGAACGAAGAGCTGTGGGAGCGAGCGGAGCAGGAACCAGTGGCCAAGCAGATCCTGCGGAGGAAGTGGGGCTGGATTGAACACACCCTCAGGAAGCCAGCATCCAGCACCACACGCCAAGCCCTGACATGGAACCCGCAGGGGAAAAGGAAGAGAGGCCGGCCTCGCAACAGCTGGAGGCGGGACACTGAGGCAGAGCTATATAAGCAGGGGACCAACTGGACTGGAGTGGCAAGAATAGCCCAGAACAGAGTGCGATGGCGAAGGGTTGTCGATGGCCTATGCTCCACTTGGAGCCAGGGGCCTAAGTAAGTAAGCTGAGGGGTCTGACGACTATGCACGCCGGGCTTCAGGGCTGCTTGCGTTGATGCAGAAGTTTTCAACGTTTTTTTGGATTGACCCAGTCACTTGGAATTTTTGCAGTGACAGAGAACCTGTCATGCAGTCTTCAAAGCAAGCAAACAACTTGTGAAGGAGCAACAAAAGCCGCAGAACTTTGCCTGAAGAATCTGAACAATCAAAGATTGGATGAAGCATTCAGCCGCTTCTTTGAGGAGGCGAGGAAGAAAGCCGATGCAAATCAGGTTGATGAACCACGTCTTCCCCGCGGTAAGCGCCCCCCGAAGAGAATTGATGACGGTGCTTCATCCTACATGTCCCCTGACGTCGAATCCTACTATCGGCAGCAGTACTTCGAAGCGATCGACACTGTGAGTGGCGCCTCGGAAGACCGCTTCCACAAGAAAAACTTCCTCGTTGCTCGTCAAATTGAGCAGGTCCTCACATCTGGCAAGGGACTTGACGACACAGACATACCAAGCACGTATGCAGCAGACTTGAACATCAAAAACTTGAAGGTACAGCTGCAGGTGTTGTCAGGAGCGCTGCCAGCCGACAAGACAGTGACAGTAGAATCTGTTGTCAATGTGCTCAGACAGTCAGTCAACATACAATCAATGCTGTCAGAAGTGACAAAGCTTGTAAAGCTCTATCTCACCATCGATGGAGGTGTGGGTGCACCTGCACCCACGACGTACAGCTTGGAAGTTTCTTCTTTGTGAGTAAGGGTGACTTTGCACCCACGAAGTAAACTGAGGGTTAAACGACGTTTTTGGTGTGTAATTACTTAACAATTAATTAACAAACATAATTATTTTTTTGATGGCCTGATAGCCAAATTCTTTGTCAACAAAGTCATGAAAATTTGGGAATTTTTGGTTGAGGGTTACAGATTTATGCTCATTTTTCTGAAAGTGTGGATACACCTGCACCCACGAAGGTTCCTGAAGGTTAACTACATGTACATTGAACTGATTTGGAGAACATATCAATAAAACAAATCCACTAATTCTGCATTCTGATTTGTCTTCATTACATATCTGTAAACGCAAGTGTGTATGTGTGTGTGCGTGTGCGTGTGCGTGTGTGTGTGTGTGTGTGTTGTAAAGCGCCTATAGCTGTTGGAATAGGCTCTATTCAATTTCCCAATATTATCATTACTGTGTGCAAGGTGGAGTTTACAGTTACCTGGATTTCTTTCAGCAAGGAAAGAAGTAGAATGAAAAGAGATGAGTAAAATTATGGCCAAAAACATGATGTCAGCGATCCATTTACTACGGATTATTCGTCACCCGAAAGCACTTCCTCGGACGTCAATGATTTGTAATACAGCAGTCAGCACTTGGGATATCTGTTTCACTCACAATATGGGGCTAATCTGTGTACTTAACATTTGAAAGTTTGAGATTGAGAGGCTTTTTTGATTACTTAATCCATAATTCATGTGTGTGTGCGCACACACTATGCAAATCCGGTCATTTGGAAATGTTTCAAGTTTTGTCTCTGCAGTCGAGACTCCCAGAACCCAAGAAAACAGCTCGAACGTATATGATCATACAAACGCACTATGAGAATGGTTCTTGGTTTGCTTTTGATTTATTAATTAGTTAGTTAGTTCGGGCTTAAGCCCGCGCAAACAACAAAGACAATTTCCCGGCTATCTTAGTTTGCTTTTGAAGTAAAACTCGGATGAAACACACATGGTTGTGGAGCATATTCAGTTTTCTGCTCATTGCTATTATTAATGATGGTATGTGCCCACAAAGCCAACGTCTACAGAGTGAGGCAGACACATTCCGATTCAGTGAAGTGCACGCCTGTCATTGAAAACTTGTGCCGCGAAATGCATCTCCGATAGCTTAGTGGATTCACAAACTTGTCATTATTGGACTGGATCATGTGACGGCTCTTTGGGCATGCTTTGTTTACACACACACACACACACACACACACACACACACACAGACGCGCACATGCTCGCACGCACACGCACGCACAAACGCATGGACACACAAACACTCACACACACAGATTTTATTCAAATTAGGCACTCAGTCTCAACTGTGTTTCGCAATTCTATCTGTAGTTGGCACCAACTCAAACGGGCCAAACAAACTCAAGCTTCACACAGGTCGACTTGTACCGGTCACCTAGTCGGCATGAACTGGATGTCCTTCAGGTCACCTTGGGCGTTTTGAAAGACAGTTAACCTAAATCCTACCTCAGTATCGCGACGGAACCACACAAACGGGGGAAAATTGACTAAACTAGAGACAATAAATGTTTATATGTTTGTCTGGTTGTCACTAGGAACTTGGCACGACACAAAGACGGCCACTGACATGATTCGTCTAAGGGCTGCGACTGGCTTGACAACATTACTCGTCCGTTCACGCACTTGGCGAGGTTGGATAAGCAAAAGCTGCAAGCAGACGCGGGTAGGGTACAGGGGTCCTGGAGTGGGGGTGGTGGAGGGACACTGGAGAGGGGACGGTGGCGTGGGGATGGTGGAGGTGTAGCTGGGGAAGGCTTAGTCATACCGTCAGGATCAAACTTCTGGGTGAGGCAAAGAACTACAGGACAAAAGAATCCAGGGCGCTGGAATAAATAAACCGAACAAGACTCAGTTCGGATTGGACATGTCTTCTGTGTGTGTGTGTGTGTGTGTGTGTGTGTGTGTGTGTGTGTGCAATTTCTATAAGGCTGACAGCGTTCATAGAAATGACATGAATGGAACGGAAACCACAGTAGCAAACACAAACAGGACTGAAACACGATTGCGTTTTCATAACCATTTTCAAAGTCATCATAGCAGTTCGGATCCCACGACCCTGTTGACACGGTGGCCTGTTTCACCAACCCAAACATCCTGTTTAGGACCGACCTAAGTCCCCCGTCCGAGCTGTGTGAGGTAACCGTTTGCAGCTGCGCCTTTTCTGTCATTGAAAAGAAAATGTTCGCGTTTCAGCGGTTTACGTTCAGGTTTACGTTTACGTACAATGCAAAGAATAAACTTTATGAAAGGTGTTAAACGACACCTACCGGACGAACTTAAGGCGGTCTTTCTAGAGTGTAAAACTGGCAATATTCAACCAGGAAATGAAGCAGAAACTATAGTAGCACTACACAAACAGGTTTTTCGATCAAAGTGATCATAAGCGTTCGGATCCCACGACCCTTGATGACCCGTCCCACCCAACCACACATCCTGTTGACGCTTGTTATGGCGACTATTGTCCAGAATGTGGGGTGTTGTCATGGTCGTGGTCGACAGACCTGCCTTCCAAAGTTTTGCTGTGAAGCCCACACATTCCCCACCCGTTCACTATGATACTGAAAACAGCAGCGGCTGTCCGTCATACAGATTCCTCAGCGGACAGCGGGTCGATAAATATTGGGAACCGTCGCGTATACACCTGCATGCATCGCCTTTCTGGGGGCAGTAATGGTGCACCCATTCTAGTTTTAAAACATTCCCTTGGTTCATCAGTAAAATAAGTTCATTCTTAATTGAATATATTAATTTTCACTAATTCATTAATCTAATAGCATCATAATTGATTTATTACATGATTGATTTTCTTTCGTTTGTTTGTTTGTTTCTTTCTTTCTTTGTACATGCCGTCAGTATAGTAATACGTTTAGAGCATCCATACTTACCATCACGAAAGTTCCCGGACGCAACGAGTCCTTTTCGACAATTGTCGACAAATCAGGTCGTTACCGTGCAGTCAAATTTTGTACAAGCCGAACCTCTTGTCAATAAAACACCTCTTACCGTTCTCCTCCGAGACGCGGTGTATCTGAGGAAAATAAAGGATTTAATGATTCACCAGGAAGTGTCCCACGAAAAAGTCGACAAAAGCGCTTCGGTATGTTTCCACGATTTCACGGTTTAGCAACTACTGTGTTAACAACAGGAGAGAGAGAGAGAGAGAGAGAGTTCTGACATCAGCAAATAAGTGTATTATAAACAAACTCGTGCTATTTCCATCCCAATCTCAACCCCTCAGATTCTGTGCGTAGAATATGTCGCCTGTTTTAAGCTAAAGATTTTCTTCACTCTTTCAACCATTTATCAAATCCTTGTAATTACAACAGTCTTGAAACACCGCTGATGGACGTCAGGAGCAACGTCGTGGAATTGTTTTTACGTTCAGGTGAATACACACACTGTTAGTACCAGCCAATAAAACCTGGTTTGTGGAATCAGGTTTGACTAACTGGTGCTAGCATAACTGATTTCTGTTTAAAATAGCAAACAAAAAATTCTATGGATTCATTCCTGCGCATGCCTCGCGCCCTATGATTATCAGTTACTGTACATCGAGAAAGTTTGCAATATCAAGATTTAAAGCCCAACTGTCACAACAACAAAACAAAAAGGTCAAAACACGCCAAAAAAAAATTCATCGCATTCAGATGTGTCTCAGCTTTCAGAAAATACCTTTGTTTACCGGGCAAAAGTGTGCCATTATGTTTCTTTTTTAAATCATTACCAATCATCTTCCCACCTGTTGAACTTCCTGATCGTTTCTCCCAGTTTTTCACAGAGAAGGTCCAGACTATACGAGATAGGCTTGACGGGCTTCCTTCCTCATCTGCCTCAGACCCTGCCACTGTCTTTCATGGTGACCCCCTTGCTGCCTTTAGGCCTGTCACTGAACAAGAGGTGCACGAGGTGCTGATGAACACCGCACAAAAGACATGCAGCCTTGACCCGCTCCCTACCAGTCTTTTCTATGAGTGTGGATGAGCTGTTGCCTGCAGTGATAATATTATCAATGAATCTCTGTCCTCTGGCACATTCCCATCTGTCTTTAAGACTGCATTGGTGAAACCGCTTCTTAAGAAACCCTCTCTCGATCCCAGCAGTCTCAAGAACTATCGGCCGGTGTCCAATCTGCCATTCCTGTCCAAGATCACCGAGAAAATTGTCCTCTCTCAACTTCTCCAGCATCTAAACTCAAACAACTTTCTGAGCCTCTATCAGTCTGCTTACCGCCCCAGTCACTCCACTGAAACTGCACTCTTGAAAATAGTGAATGACCTCTTGTTGTCTCTTGATGATGGTAAAGTTTCTCTTCTCGCGCTGCTGGATCTTTCCGCAGCTTTCGACACTATAGACCACCAGATTCTCCTTCACAGGCTTCAACATGTTTTGGTGTAGATGAAACTGCCCTGGCATGGTTTAAATCCTACTTAGCGGACCGAAGCCAGGCCGTTTCTGTCAGTGATCGGCTGTCAGATCCGACTGTGCTGCAGTTCGTCGTCCCCCAGGGGTCCGTCCTTGGGCCTGTGTTGTTCTCAATGTATGTCTAGCCGCTCTGCCAGGCCATTGAACGCTTCTCCATCACGTACCACGCTTTTGCTGACGACACGCAGCTTCATGACTCGTGCCCACCCGATCAGATCCATGACACCATTAAGAGTCTTCAGGAGTTATCTCAGAAATTAAACTATGGATGATCTCAAATAAACTTAAATTGAATTATGACAAAACTGAGGCCATGATTGTTGCCTCACCGAAAATTTCCCGGTCAGTTTCACTCCCTCAGTCCATGGAAATATGCAATTCCACAGTGCAGTCCTCTTCTCATGTTAAAAACTTAGGTGTAACTCTGGACAGCAGCCTCTCAATGAGTAATCAGGTTGCAAACGTCTGTAAGTCTTCCTACATTGAACTGAGACGCATTACCTCAATCCGCCACTACCTCACAGAGGATGCGACTAAAGTTCTTGTTTCTGCTTTTGTCTTGTCGAAGCTGGACTACTGCAATGCGCTCCTGGCTGGCTGCCCTCAGTTCCTCCTAAACAGACTTCAAAAGGTTCAAAATGCTGCCGCTCGCTTAGTTCCTAAAGCAAAGAAATCATATCACGTCACACCCCTTCTTCGCACTCTGCACTGGTTGTCTGTGTCTTCTAGAATTCAATACAAGATTTCATCCATTACGTACAACTGTGTCACTTCCTCCTGTCCTCCATATCTGTCGTCTTTACTTCAGTTTTACACTCCATCTAGACAACTTCGTTCTGCTGCTGCCACTCGGAAACTCCGTGTCCTTCACGTCAAGACAAAGACCATGGGCCAGCGTAGTTATTCATACCAGGGTCCGACTTGTTGGAATGATCTCCCAGTTTCGATCAGATATGCAGACACAAAACTATCTTTCAAAACA
The DNA here is from genome assembly GCA_018292915.2 of Batillaria attramentaria. Lineage (NCBI taxonomy): Eukaryota > Metazoa > Mollusca > Gastropoda > Batillariidae > Batillaria > Batillaria attramentaria. The sequence goes on along the minus strand of JACVVK020000393.1, from coordinate 298,850 downwards.
AATTTGAAAACCCACCTCTTCACAGCCTTCAACCAATAACTGTTGCCACATCATCATCTTGCTGGTCATGTGTGTGTGTGTGTGTGTGTGTGTAAGCCGGGGGTAGCCCGTGTATGATGCTGCACATCGTGTTTTTAGTTAAATGTATGTGTGGAGGCATGTTGTGTGTTTCTGGGTGAGTTCGAATCCCGCCGGCTGGGGCCAAATATTTGTGCTGGCCTTTTTATGTTGTTTCCATAGTAATGGAAACAACATCATAGGACGGGCTAAATTTTCCACGTTCATGGGCAAGCATCTGTGGTACAAACGCAGTCACTGCCGATCTCCCGCAGAGACGATTTTGCAAGTGTAACTCTGACAATGACGTAAGAAAACATGCGTCATCGATGCTGACATGTACGGTCCACCGAACGGGCTTCTCCTCCTCAGTGAGTGCCGTCTGTGTGGATGTGTGTGTGTGTGTGTGTGTGTGTGTGTGTGTGTGTGTGTGTGAATTGTGTCCAGGCCCGTTTCTTCGAAAATACTCAACCGAATGGCTTCAAATTTGGGGTATCCAAATATATCAAAATGATACATTAGACGATTCAAGCGTGTGATGATTGCTTAAGTGATTTGGGAGTTATCGCCCTTTTGAGACAAGTTGGTTGTCTTTCGTGTACAGGCGTAATATTTATTTAAATCACTCAATTTTTTGGCAGTAGATAGCTTGAATACGGACTCTGAACAGAGTCACAACTAGAAAATGGTCGCTCTTATAGTTTTCATGTAAACTGAGCCTGAGTTGACATTGCATGTGAACCCAGTTCAGATGCCTATTTCTCCGAAAATACTGAACCGATCGATTTCAAATTTGGGGTTTCTGAATGAATCAAGATTGTTGAATAGAAGGCCCGATCCAGGTACGATTGCACACATGATTTGCGAGTTATCGCCCTTTTCAGAAAAAGTGGCTTTCTGGCGTTTAAAGGGGGTAATATTTACCTAAACCACTCCATTTTTTGGACATAGATAGCATGAATACGGACTCTCAACAAAGTGAATTTTGGAGGTTGTCGCTTTTATACTTTTGGCGTAAGCCGTACCTGATGAAAGTGCTGGTGAACACACTTTAGATCTCAAAATCGCTCCTACTATACATAGATAATGAGCATGGGGTGCCATAAAAAATATACAAAAAAATTAGAAAAATTCACTGCAGCCGTTATCGTCAGTTGACCCGAAAATTTGTACTCACAGCACATTTCCTCTACAAGCCACACGCCCCACAAACATCGAAGAAGAGACGCACGCGCACTGACGTAAAGTAAGTGCGTCATGTTTGATTGACGTGATGCTGTTTTTTCTTGGGGGTGTCTCGCCACTTTCTTTCCGAATTCCTCTGTTTGGAGACGTGGTGTATTTCACTTCTACCATGTCGCCATTTTCGTGCAATCGCAGAGAAGACACGGGATACAACAGAATACAACTCCAATACTTTATGAACAGAATATGCACGGAGAACAAATTCATGAAAGAAGAAGAACCCAGAACGCTGTGCAGGGCTGCTTACGTACTGAACAGGGCTGCTTACGTACTGAACAGGTCAGATCTAGAACATTTCTCAACTTACTGGAAGGTTCGATATCTTTCCAAGGTGTCGTAATCTACTGACGTTAGTGCACCAGCATGTTCTGGGATGGTCTAGAAATTATTTTGCATCGAAATGCAGTATCTTTTCGCGATCTCTACAACTTGACATGTGGAAAGCGGGAATTTCAGTGGGTTTCGTTTTTGCCACTGACTCACAATCAGAAGCATAATGCAAAGATCTTGGAAACATAAAGATAGTTCACTTACCTCCCTTTGAGGGACAACGCGTAAGAGTTGTCTGCGCGCATTAGCGCGCATCCCGCAGATCTACGCAGTAATGGCAGTATGGCAGAAAGCCAGAAACCACGCAAACATTCGGGCGTGCAATGGTGTGCAGCGCCGAACTGCTGTCAGAAGCGAACACCAGGAACGGGGAAATCTACAGAAAACCTTTCTGTAGATTTCCCCCTTGAAAAATAGAGGTAGGTATGCCTACGATATCGAAGTTGGAGCCAAGATCGGTATCGAAGTTGGAGCCAAGATTATGTTTTCTCCCAAACATAACACATAGCATCACACGTGAAAACCAAAATCGCCGCATCCACGACGTGTGACTGGCGTAAATTTAGTATAGAATCCGCATGCTTGTAAAAAGTCTGTTTGTTTGACCCAACCCTACACTAGCCGCCGTAAAACATTTTAACAAAATAAACACAAAAGAAGATGTCAGCGACTGACAGGTGGTCTCCCCCCATATATTTCGCATGTGTTTTAGGCCTATGGAAAACATAAGTACTCTCAAAGTTCCGGAGGACGAACGAAAGATCTAGTTTGGCTTTCACTGCTGTACGTAGGCTACGCAGTGCATTTCGTTCGATGTGTTCAAGTAAAACTAGTACGGAACACAGAAAGATCGAATGTGCGAGAGATCCAAAGATGGACGCATCCGCTGAATACTTCCTGCTAACTCAGCATTAATCATATCTGCGACCGACGATCCAGCAGATTCTATGTTGTGATATGGTTTTACAATGGTTAGAATGAAGTTCAGCCGGATGATTTTGTTCTGTGTGTATGTGTGTGTGTGTGTGTGTGTGTGTGTATCAGTGCAACGTGCCGCTAGCACAGTTCAAGTCAACGTTATTTGTAAAGTTTTTAAAAAAAACACCACCGCCAACAAAACAACAAAAACAACACCAAAACCTGATGTCTGCGCCTGCCACGTGTGTTTACTGCTGTTTGTTTACACTGCATGCAAACCTCTTGATTTTTAAGAAAAGAGTTCTGTACATACCTACAGATTTCCCCCCAACAGTATGTGAACTGGAACAAGTGCCGATGAACGTACCTGCCGCCGTATGAGTGACAACTCTGTGTGTGTGTGTGTGTGTGTGTGTGTTCTGAATTTAGATGCAGGTAGACGCTAGCACAATTTAAGTCACCGTGATTTGTAAAGTTGTCAGGGAAAAAAAATTACGCTGTATCTGCGTCAGCCGCGTGTGTTTACTGTTTGTTTACACTGCATGCACACGTACCACTTGAGGTCTTTTTTTTTTTTTTTTGACAAGAAAGCGAAAAAAAAATGTTTGTTTTTCAACAGGAATACCAAAAGAAGTATTTCCCCGTTTATATTTGTCTGTTATTTGAACAATTCGGCGCAGAACACAATTGCATGCCCGGCTTTTGTGATCGCTTTCCACTTTCCGCCATGCTGTCACTATAGGGGCCAGATCTAGGATGCGCGCTAATGCGGGCAGACAACTCTTCGCGTTGTCCCGCTATATGTCTCTCTTACGAGGGCAGGAGTGACGCGTCTTTCTGATTCCAAGGTCTTTGCATAATGTGTGTGTGTGTGTGTGTGTAGGGGGGGGGGGGTGCGTGCGTGCGCGCGCAAGCGCGCGTCTAAGGCGAGAGAGAGAGAGAGAGAGGGTCTCTTCTCCGATACCAGTAAGCAATCGTCTGTCAGTCAGGTCTGCGGGAAGTAACTCTGTCAAAGGGGAACGACTTTATGACAAGAATTCATTCACCCATGTAGAACCTCGCATACGCCAAAAAGTTGTGACGTCAACCAGCTAGGCGAGCTCACACGACCTCATGTGTTTGGGTTTTTGCAAGTGCATAGAGGCACGATAAAGGTTTTCAGTACTTTCTTTATGTCAGCATGCTTGATGTCAGAGAGCTTGCGTTCCGGCGTGTGCGCGCGGGCTGCATACATGACACAACGACTACGACTGTGACTACAGCATGTCATTGAATGGAAACAACATATTGGGCTGGTGGCCATCTTGTTTCTCGTTGCCCCGTCTTTGATATCACCCTTATGTGGTGGAAAAGGACGTTAAACTCCCAAACACCCATTCACCCACCCTTCTGGGTGAGTGAGTGTGTGTTCTTTGTAAGGCGCCCTGAGTTCCCTCGTGAGGGAGGGCGTCGCTTAAGTACCTTCAGTACCCATTTTATTATTATTTATTATTATTATTATTATTTTGTTGCAAGGTGCTCCTGGTTGCAGCCTTTTTTTTAGTAGAAAAATAGCATGCCGTCCGGTTAGTTCAGAGGGGTTTCGCTCGTGCAATCGCAGAGAAGACACGGGATACAACAGAATACAACTCCAATACTTTATGAACAGAATATGCGCGGAGAACAAATTCATGAAAGAAGAAGAATCCAGAACGCTGTGCAGGGCTGCTTACGTACTGAACAGGTCAGATCTAGAACATTCCTCAACTTACTGGAAGGTTCGAAATCTTTCCAAGGTGACGTAATCTACTGACGTTACTGCACCAGCATGTTCTGGGATGGTCTAGAAATTATTTTGCATCGAAATGCAGTATCTTTTCGCGATCTCTACAGCTTGACATGTGGAAAGCGGGAATTTCAGTGGGTTTCGTTTTTGCCACTGACTCATACTCAGAAGAATAATGTGTGTGTGTGTGTGTGTGTGTGTGTGTGTGTGTGTGTGTGCGTGCGTGCGCCCAAGCGCGCGTCTAAGGCAAGAGAGAGACTGAGGGTCTCTTCTCCGATACCAGTAAGCAATCGTCTGTCAGTCAGGTCTGCGGGAAGTAACTCTGTCAAAGGGGAACGACTTTATTACAAGAATTCATTCACCCATGTAGAACCTCGCATACGCCAAAAAACCAGCTAGGCGAGCTCACACGACCTCATGTGTTTGGGTTTTTGCAAGTGCATAGAGGCACGGAAAGGGTTTCCAGTACTTTCTTTATGTCAGCATGCTTAATGTCAGAGAGCTTGCGTTCGTGTGCGCGCGGGCTGCATACATGACACAACGACTGCGACTGTGACTACAGCAGGTCATTGAATGGAAACAACTTATTGGGCTGGTGGCCATCTTGTTATATAATTATTACTGTCAGTAGACCCAGAGACTCTAGAAAGAGAGAGAGAAAGAAAGAGAGAAAAAATCAGCGACAGCAACAACACAGACAAAACAAGATGGCCACCAGCCCAATATGTTGTTTCCATTCAATGACCTGCTGTAGTCACAGTCGTAGTCGTTGTGTCATGTATGCAGCCCGCGCGCACACGCCGGAACGCAAGCTCTCTGACATCAAGCATGCTGACATAAAGAAAGTACCGAAAACCCTTATCGTGCCTCTCTATGCACTTGCAAAAACCCAAACACATGAGGTCGTGTGAGCTCGCCTAGCTGGTTGACGTCACAACTTGTTGGCGTATGCGAGGTTCTACATGGGTGAATGAATTCTTGTCATAAAGTCGTTCCCCTTTGACAGAGTTACTTCCCGCAGACCTGACTGACAGACGATTGCTTACTGGTATCGGAGAAGAGACCCTCTCTCTCTCTCGCCTTCGACGCGCGCTTGCGCGCGCACGCACGCACCCCCCCCTCCCCCTACACACACACACACACACACACACACACACACACACACATTATGCAAAGACCTTGGAATCAGAAAGACGCGTCACTCCTGCCCTCGTAAGAGAGACATATAGAGGGACAACGCGAAGAGTTGTCTGCCCGCATTAGCGCGCATCCTAGATCTGGCCCCTATAGTGACAGCATGGCGGAAAGTGGAAAGCGATCACAAAAGCATGCAATTGTGTTCTGCGCCGAATTGTTCAAATAACAGACAAATATAAACGGGGAAATACTTCTTTTGGTATTCCTGTTGAAAAACAAACATTTTTTTTCGCTTTCTTGTCAAAAAAAAAAAAAAAAAAGACCTCAAGTGGTACGTGTGCATGCAGTGTAAACTAACAGTAAACACACGCGGCTGACGCAGATACAGCGTAATTTTTTTTCCCTGACAACTTTACAAATCACGGTGACTTAAATTGTGCTAGCGTCTACCTGCATCTAAATTCAGAACACACACACACACACACACACACACACACACAGAACAAAATCATCCGGCTGAACTTCATTCTAACCATTGTAAAACCATATCACAACATAGAATCTGCTGGATCGTCGGTCGCAGATATGATTAATGCTGAGTTAGCAGGAAGTATTCAGCGGATGCGTCCATCTTTGGATCTCTCGCACATTCGATCTTTCTGTGTTCCGTACTAGTTTTACTCGAACACATCGAACGAAATGCACTGCGTAGCCTACGTACAGCAGTGAAAGCCAAACTAGATCTTTCGTTCGTCCTCCGGAACTTTGAGAGTACTTATGTTTTCCATAGGCCTAAAACACATGCGAAATATATGGGGGGAGACCACCTGTCAGTCACTGACATCTTCGTTTTTGTTTATTTTGTTAAAATGTTTTACGGCGGCTAGTGTAGGGTTGGGTCAAACAAACAGACTTTTTACAAGCATGCGGATTCTATACTAAATTTACGCCAGTCACATGTCGTGGATGCGGCGATTTTGGTTTTCACGTCTGATGCTATGTGTTATGTTTGGGAGAAAACATAATCTTGGCTCCAACTTCGATACCGATCTTGGCTCCAAATTCGATATCGTAGGCATACCTACCTCTATTTTTCAAGGGGGAAATCTACAGAAAGGTTTTCCCGTTCCTGGTGTTCGCCCGAATTTTTGCGTGGTTTCTGGCTTTCTGCGTAGATCTGCGGGATGCGCCGCGCTAATGCGCGCAGACAACTCTTACGCGTTGTCCCTCAAAGGGAGGTAAGTGAACTATCTTTATGTTTCCAAGATCTTTGCATTATGCTTCTGAGTGTGAGTCAGTGGCAAAAACGAAACCCACTGAAATTCCCGCTTTCCACATGTCAAGTTGTAGAGATCGCGAAAAGATACTGCATTTCGATGCAAAATAATTTCTAGACCATCCCAGAACATGCTGGTGCAGTAACGTCAGTAGATTACGTCACCTTGGAAAGATATCGACCCTACCAGTAAGTTGAGAAATGTTCTAGATCTGACCTGTTCAGTACGTAAGCAGCCCTGCACAGCGTTCTGGGTTCTTCTTCTTTCATAAATTTGTTCTCCGTGCATATTCTGTTCATAAAGTATTGGAGTTGTATTCTGTTGTATCCCGTGTCTTCTCTGCGATTGCACGAAGATGGCGACATAGTAGAAGTAAAATACAACACGTCTCCAAACAGAGGAATTCGGAAAGAAAGTGGCGAGATACCCCCAAGAAAAAACAGCATCACGTCAATCAAACATGACGCACTTATTTTACGTCAGTGCGCGTGCGTCTCTTCTTCGATGTTTGTGAGGCGTGTGGCTTGTAGAGGAAATGTGCTGTGAGTACAAATTTTCGGGTCAACTGACGATAACGGCTGCAGTGAATTTTTCTAATTTTTTTGTATATTTTTTATGGCACACCAGGCTCATTATCTATGTATAGTAGGAGCGATTTTGAGATCTAAAGTGTGTTCACAAGCACTTTCATCAGGTACGGCTTACGCCAAAAGTATAAAAGCGACAACCTCCAAAATTCACTTAGTTGAGAGTCCGTATTCATGCTATCTATGTCCAAAAAATAGAGTGGTTTAGGTAAATATTACGCCTTTAAACGCCAGAAAGCCACTTTTTCTGAAAAGGGCGATAACTCGCAAATCATGTGTGCAATCGTACCTGGATCGGGCCTTCTATACAACAATCTTGATTCATTCAGAAATCCCAAATTTGAAATCGATCGGTTCAGTATTTTCGGAGAAATAGGCATCTGAACTGGGTTCACATGCAATGTCAACTCAGGCTCGGTTTACATGAAAACTATAAGAGCGACCATTTTCTAGTAGTGATTATGTTCAGAGTCCGTATTCAAGCTGTCTACTGCCAAAAAATTGAGTGATTTAAATAAATATTACGCCTGTACACGAAAGACAACCAACTTGTCTCAAAAGGGCGATAACTCCCAAATCACTTAAGCAATCATCACACGCTTGAATCGTCTAATGTAACATTTTGATATATTTGGATACCCCAAATTTGAAGCCATTCGGTTGAGTATTTTCGAAGAAACGGGCCTGGACACACACGCACACACGCACACACATACGCACAGACGGCACTCACTGAGGAGGAGAAGCGCGTTCGGAACACCATACGCGTCAGCATCGATGACGCAAGTTTTCTTACGTCATTGTCAGAGTTACACTTGCATAATCGTCTCTGCGGGAGATCGGCAGTGACGTGCGTTTGTACCACAGATGCTTGCCTATGAACGTGGAAATTTTAGCCCGTCCTATTATGTTGTTTCCATTACTATGGAAACAACATAAAAATGAAGAAACAACTTTATGGGACCGGTTCATTTCTCTTTGTTTTGCCAACTGGCTGCAGAGCGTGGTGCGTGGTGAAATTATTATGCAGCCCTGGTCACGCTGACCCCCTCCAATGATATCAACGGTGGCCATAGTAACTGCTGCCGGAAGATAAACACAATCACGGCTGCTGGTATTAACGACCCTGTCGACCCCATTTTCCTCCTATCCCCCTTTCCTCCAACCCCCCCCCCCCCCCCCTCCTTGCGCACCTGCACTACACACACACACACACACTATTCGGTACAGTTGCTGCTCTCTCCCTCTCTCTCTCTCTATCTCATGACATTCAGCAGTTGCATCTGGCTGAGACAAAAAAGAGAGAGACTGAACGATATTTATCATTGATATTTTTACAATTTGAACGTTATTCACAAGCATCATTTCTTGTTCATTTCATTTGAATCAGGCAAGTATTCATCATGCCCACATTTCTTACATGTCTGCGTGTTTTAAACAACACCAACAAAAAACAACGACAACGAAAACCGATATTTGAGACAGGCTGGCGGCCTGCTCACACAAAGGACAGGGAGTTTCAGTGACACATCAGCACGAAGTATGTACTGTTCAATCAAACCCACACCCTCCTCAGTTAGCCCCCCCCCCCCCCCCCCCTCCCATTACCTGGCGCTTTTCATCTACATCAATGGCAACGCCTGGCCTGGAAAGCGAACCAGAGAATCAGTAACGCAATCGGTACGTTAGATCCTCCCCTGTTGTTTCCTGGCTGCTGCACAGGCCGCTGGAATCAGGAGCTGAGCCACTATAGGATAGAATAATTAAGCTTTTCATATAGGGGAACATAGAAAAAATTTGATCCTAATTTTTTATTTTAGAAATCAGTAGAGCACAGGCCCCTCACACAGTGGTGGTCTCCGTGAATTTTTTTAGCGTTTCCTGAATAAACTGCAATGTTCGTAAATGTTTTCCGCGACATATGCCACCTGCAGTGACCTTCTAAGTGCACAAGCATCAAATACAGCCAGTATACAGAGTCCTTTGAATTAACGACCAAACTAATGGCCGAAATTATCCAGGAAGCATCATTCTGATTGGGGTGAAATTTCAGTATGTCAACTATCAGTAACAGTATTTAGAACAAAGGTCTGTGCATTGCTGTACACGCAAACACACATACTTTTTGCATACCCAAAAAAGCCCATTTATACGGCTAATATAGCGAAAATGACAAGATAAACGGTCGTTTTAACGGTGACGCGGATGGAGAAAAAAATCACGGAGACCACCATTGCATGAGGGGCGTGTGTTCTGCTGATTCCTGTAATAAAAAGTTAGGATTAGATTTGTTCTACGTTGTTCCGTAATTTTCCTACCCTACTACGGATCTTGAGAGATATTTCCTTTGGGGGTTCCTCTTCGGCGCTTCTAATATTGTTTCCCATGCGGTCTCTACAGGTAGCATAATTTGGTTAGAGGCATTATCAGGCTAAACTTCAAACTGCCTGATAACTGCCCCTGAGATGACGAATTTGGGCCAGATAAGGCCCGGTTTTCAGTCTGTCAAATTTTGTATATGCCTGTTCGCATTGGCACGACCAGAACAATCTTTTTTCACTCATTGTTTCCTGTACGCTAAAATGTACCAATAAAATACTACTGTAGTAGTGAAATTATTTTCCGTCGAAGCACGTAAGTTTGCGACTGATTAAATGGAAAGCGTCGCCAGAATAATGTAAAATCACCACGGGTAGTCCGGCCATCGGAAAGAGACGGCAAGTCTCAATGTGCATAGCTCAATGGCCTGTGAACTGCTCCTGAGCGGACTCTCCGCTAATAGTCTGCCCAAGGAGACAATACTTTTAATTACATTATATGAATTGCCAAGCGGACGTAGCTCACCAAGAAACCTGCGCTTACCAGTCCTCTCACTAAGTTATGTCGACCCCCCTTTCCTCTTATCCCCCAGACACCTGCCCTCAACCCCAACCCCCCCCCCCCCCCCCGTCCCCCCTCCCCCCCCCCCCCCCTGCGCACCAGCACTACACACACACACACACACACACACACACTATTCGGTACAGTTGCTGCTGCTGCTGCTGCTCGTCTCTCTCTCTCACTCTCTCTGTCTCTCTCTCTCTTTCTCTCTCTCTCTCTCTCTCGCGGGGTCGGCAGGGCGTACACTGATAGATTCATCTCTTTTGGCAGACCAGAAGTGCCGGTGGTCGGAATTTGTCTGTATTTTCCGTTCTTCCGAAAGTGTGCTGGGGGATGTTTTTTAAACGCAGGAAATGTTCAAACTAAAAACACACACAAACCAAGTAGGCTATAATCCAAGTGAGTTACGTGACGACGTTTCTATATTCCGTGTATAATGTCTATAATAAACGCACGGGTTATTGTTGCCTTATTTTTAAAGTACTGGAAATCTGATGCTTTCCGTTTGAAAAGTGGACTTGTAGTATGTGAAAAATGTGTGGAAATGCTTCAGCAATTATGTGTGTGTCAACATCACAGGGAAATAAACGAAAATGAAAAGATTGGTACTGATAGTCTTCTCTGCATACAGAAACATCCGAGAATGGTAGACACAAATTTAAAGCGTATTTTCTTTTTGTGAAGTCTTAAATTCTATTTTGTTTGTGTGTTTTCTTATTCCTTTCTGCGATCACAAGTATCCTTTGGAGTATTGCGGTACGCTTCATTTGCGTCCGTTTATGACACTAATTCTTTAAAAAAAAAAAAAACACACACACACACACACACACACAAAAAAAAACACTAGAGGAGCAAAGCCTCCTTGGTTCACTTCTGAGATCGCTCAAGGTCATTCAATAAAGTATGTTTGTAAAGTTCTTATCAATAGCTATCCTGAAGTAAGGTGTCTCTTGTGTTCATAGTTCCTAAGAAAACGGCAAATGGCAATATGACAGTTTTCCAAGGACAGATTCTATGACCTTGACCTTGGGTCAAGGTCATTCAAATAAGATCTGTAAGTGAAGAGCTCATCAATGACTATCATTATGCCAAGTTTGATAGCTCGAGTTTTTGTAGTTTCTGTACAAATGGCAATGTAAAATTTTCCAACAGACAGCTGTAATGACCTTGACCTTGAGTCAAGGTCATTCAAATGGGTATGTCTGCACAGGTCTCTTTGCTGTCTATCATCGTGCCTTGTTTGGTGTTTCTGCTGTTTGTTGTTTCCAAGAAAATGCTAACGTTAAAGTCTCCGCAAAACATCTTGAGTGGCCTTGACCTTGAGTCAAGGAAATTGAATACAAGTATGGCAGACAGGATTTGTCAATGTCTATCATCTTGCAAAGTTTTATGCCTCTGGTACCCCTACATTCTGAGAAAACGGCAATTTTAAATTTCTAGTGAGACAGCTTTGATGACCTTGACCTTCAGTCAAGGTCATTCAAAATGGTATGAAAGGTCTTACTGCAAGCGAAGTTTGGTGCTTCTGCTGTTCATTGTTTCTGAGAAAATTTCAATGTTAAGGTTTTGGAAGGTTTTCCGCAAAACAGCTTGTGTGACCTTGACTCAAAGTCACTTAATACAGGTATGCCAGTAAAGGAGTTGTCAGTGTCTATCATCATGCAAAGTTGGATGTCTCTGGCTTTTCTAGATTCTGAAAAAAGTGCCAATGTAAAATTTCCAAACAGACAGCTTTAGTGGCCTTGTCCTTTGGTCAAGTTCAATCATTATGGTATGTTTTGAAAGGTCTACCAGCGCCTCTGTTGTTCATTGTTTCTGAGAAAATGATAATGTTAAGGTTTAGGAAGGTTTTCCGCAAAACAGCTTGCATGGCCTTGACCTTGACTCACAGTCACTGATTACAGGTATGTCAGTATAGGTGTTGTCAATGTCTATAATCATGCAAAGCTGGATGTCTCTGGCTTTTCTAGATTCTGAGAAAATGCTAATGTAAAATTTCCAAACAGACAGCTTTAGTGACCTTGACCTTGGGTCAAGGTCAATCATTATTGTATCTTTTCAAAGGTCTTACGATTGTCTATCAGCATGCCAATTTTGGTGTCTCTTATGCTTGTAGATTCTGAGAAAAGGCCAATGTTAAGGTTTACTGCGACACACAGACTGACAGATAGACACACACACACACAGAGAGACGACGGAGGGTTATTTTATAGACTCACTTTGTTACACAAGTGAGCCAATCATACCCGCTCAATCAGATGTTTGTCTTCCAATTTAATCCACATGGTGAACGTAGGTGCTACAAACCCCCTTCCCCCTCCACCCGTTGGACTTCTAATGCTCGGGTCGTGAGTTCGATCCCGGCTGGGGTCACATATTTGTGCTGGCTTTTTCATCGTTGCCCCGTCTTTGATATCGCCCTATGTGGTGGAAAAGGACGTTAAACCCCCAAACACCCACCACCCACCCCCCCTCCACCCCCCCCCCCACCCCCCACATCTCATCCGCGACGATCTAGTTTAATATGCATTGATTGTAACACACACACACACACACACACACACACACACACACACATCCTTCTCCTCGCGCGCGACAATTTTGTTGTTGCTGCTTTGCAGGAGCGCGGTTTTCGGCGGGAAATGATATGAGTAACGCCGGTTTTGAGACTGACAAAGCCGCCATCCTTCTGCAAATGCAACGCAACACACATTTTATACCTCTTTGCTCTAAAGCCCATGCAGCAATGACTCCCTTTTCCTGATGTGCGCTTTGTCCGTCACCATGCGCCTTCTCTTTTCACAGAAGTTTGCGGACGGTATTCTCACCGAAAAGGAAGGTGTAGCGAAAAGTTGACAATGCAAATTTCATAGTAGAATTCCCGAAATTTTTTTAAGCATTCTATTCACGGTAACCGAGCACTTTCATGTTTCAATGCTGCTCGTGAAATATGACAACAAATTCATGACCTGAATCGGGGTAATGTAAAATGATCCCCGCTTCGTCGAGCGCATGTGAACTTTCTTCGTTCAACTTGCAATGGTTGCCGTACACGGTGCATACGAGCTTTCCCCCTTTCTGTGTGGCAAGCTGAATGAGTTGTTGGTCGTTCCTGGGTTTCTGAGGGAGGGCCGGGACAGCCGAATGGTAGAGAGTTGAACTTTCAATGCTCGGGTCGTGAGTTCGAATCCCGGCTGGGGGCCAAATATTAGTGCTGGGCCCGTATGTCGAAGTCGAGGTTAATTTAACCCACGGCTACCGGCCTAATCCAGACTAGGACAAAAGAAACCCCAACACAAAATTAAATTAAAAAAGGAAGCGAAGAAAGAAAGACAAAAATCCTTCTATAACGGCATAGGCACCTTGCTGGGATGGATCCGCTTCCTGATTTAAAAAAAAAAAGAAAAAAAAAACAGAAAATTTAACCCTAGAGCTAGTTTAGTTCGATGTTAGACTCTAACCCGGGACTAAGCTCCCTAACCCCGACTTTTACATGCGGGCCCAGGCCTTTTTCTCGTTGCCCCGTCTTTGGTATCACCCATACATGGTGGAAAAGGACGTTAAACTCCCAAGCACCCCCTGGGTTCCTGAATGATAGTATGCTCAACCTGTAAAAAGTTCAGTCACTCATGTGTTCATGTGTATTTATGTGATATCTCTGGCATTAACTTAGCAGTGGATAAAAAGGATCCAGGAAGGTAATATTACATGCACTGCACACTGGAATTGATGGCTGTTCTTCTAATATTCCACATCCCGCTCGATCCCGCCCACACACAACATGTGTGTTTTCCTCAAAACAAAATCTTGGCATTTTTAAACACCGCGTTGTATGCAAATTCTGATTCACATTTCAAAACGGTTATCTTTCAATGCCATGCACCTGTCATCAAAGTTTTTCGTCGTGTTGCATTTGCAGTTGGTGGCAACTAATCCAAATCTCTCTCTCTCTCTCTCTCACACACACACACACACACATGAATTGATCTCGGCTCGTGCCAAATAATCTGGCCTTTTCTCGGTGCCCCGTCTCTGAAAAGGGGGTTAAACTTCCAAACAACTACCCACCCTCTCATACAATACATACTGCAAAGGCATGGTCCCGGTGGTGCCTGCATAGGTTATATTCGAGACGCATTGCTACTCAGTGGTGCCGACACCGGCGGTACAGTCTTCCAGCTTTGTAGACAGGAACAGGCCTAAGTCAGAATTTGAATATAACAATGCAGATCAAGGTACTGATTTTAAGGCTTCGTTGTTTACCCTTTACTTAAGCCTATTGCAGCAGCAGAAGCACCACCAAATTTTCCTATACACACCTAGTTTGTGCAGATATTTGTCCAATTTTATATCCTTACATCCTAATATCCTTATATCCACACACATCAGCGAACGCCATCAAAACATCAGCAACTGAATAATCGTGGGTTGTTTTTTTTTTGTAGTTTCTTTTTTTTTTAGCAAGGACAAGCTGTTTCACAGGCACGTGTGCTTAAGACTTTCATCTCTGTGAAATAAAGAAAATACATTCATTCATTGATTCATTCATTCATTCCTCAGCCGTTATCCTCAGTTAAAAATCTGTACTCCAAGCACATTTCCTCTACAAGCCACACGCCTCACAAACATTCAAGAAAAGACGCACGCGCACTGACGCAAAGTATGAGCGTCACTTTGCCGACGTCTTGTTTGATTGACCTGATGCTGGCGTTTCTTGGGGATGTCTCGCCACTTTTTCCGAATTTCTCTATTTGGAGACCTGGAAAGCTATGGAGCGCCACCTGCACAATACCGGGACTTTGTGCAAAAACCGAGGGTTTTTTTTTTTGTTGTTGTTGTTTTACATTACAGGGGCGCCGGAACCGGGGGGGGGGGGGATAGCGGGGGTGGCAATTTATGGTATAGTTTGAACGTTTATACCAGTAAAAACTGACAGTCGACAGCGGCTGCACAAAGCAGACGAACGAGTTTGTAAATCGGCAGAGGACGACGCCGACAGAATAAAGTGCGCCTTTTTATGCTGTCAAGACGGTGTCAATTCACTCATGAACTCAAATCCAAACAAAAACACAAGTTTTAAACTTCCACTAAAGGCACAAACAAACAATCTGACGCTTTCACGGAAATGTAAATTCGCGAGGTGAATGCGAAACCGATCACGCACAGCTAGTCTGCACGCTTTGCACGATTGGGGCCCGTTCAAGCGGGAGTCTTCCTGTCGCGTTTCTTCACGAAATGTGACGCTATGTGAGTGTTTATTCTAATATTTGTAGCACATGTAAATGTGTCCTTCCCCCAGCAGCTACATTTTATAACCGCATGCATGACTCAAACGATTCAACTGAGAAGCTTTTGTTCAATCGGAGATCTCTCTAGACCACGAATCTGCTGCCATTCTCTGCGCCGATAGCACACGGCCAAATCAGTAAACAGCATATAATTATGTCGGCGAGACGCCAGCTTTGATTGAACTTTTTGAGAACGACTTTTGATAAGTGCTGGTTAAAACTGTCCGAAATTTGAGTAAGGAGTGCTTGCTAGGTACAGGCTATTGTTGTTTTATACTTGAACAACGAGTTTATGAAATCGAAAACACCCATATGCCGAGTCAAAATGTTTCATTGTCGATGGTGTTGACATAGGGAGCGAGTTCTCCCCGAACAGCAGTAATACATGTACTTGCTCATCGATGACAATGTTTTGTTTTTGTTTGTTTTTTTTTTGCCGAAAAGGCTGTATCTCTGTTCTTTCTGTCTGAAAGAAAGAACCTTTTCGCAGGGAACCATGCCTGATTGTCATGTGATGTCGTGCTCCGTGTCACACGATTTCTCAAGTACTAGTACAGTACGGACACTTATTACACAGGAGAGATCAAAGAAAAAGAGGCCGCTATGGATGATAAAGTGTATTCTATACGATTTCGTGTACTGCTGTAAGTGAGTTGATCTAGGGATCGAAGCAGGAGAGCAAGTACCTGAAGAATTTTTCCTTTAACAGAGAGAGCGACATTGAGTTTTTGACGGTTGGCGGGATATTATTCCAAATGGAAGAACCAGAGAATTATAGGCTTGTGTGTATATATATATATACAGCCGCACTCGCCTAAACGAAACACGCTTAAGCAAAAAACTCGGATAACATAAACCGAAACCAATTCCCCGCCAGACCCCCCTCTTTGTAAGAATATTTCTAATTCGGATAAGCCAAACTCTGTCAAAAAAAATAGCTAACTCAAACACGGATATCTCAAACGTAATTTTGACAGATAAGCCGAACTCTAAACACTGTCGGAGAGACTTTTTTTTTTTTAATTTTGCTTGAAAAACACGTCGGGAAGATAACTTATGAACATATTTCGTCACGGCTATAATTATCCTACGGAAACGAACACGACACCTGTTTTTTAGTATGGGGGAAACTGATGACGCGTGCCACATGTTTTGCAGGCGCCATTGTTTGGACAGAACGAGTGTTAGATCTAAGTTTGCGTGCGTGAAGTAGGTGGTGGGTTCAGGGTTAGGCCTCGGTCACAACCAGCCGCACGATTTTTTTATGCTTGCGATCTCCACGAAATGTCTGCGGCCTGCGGCTTCTACGATCTGAAAAAAAAAATTAAGGTTGCAAATCGTGCGTACGATATACGTGCGATGGCGTACGTTCCCCGCAAGTCTCGCACGGGTAACGTCTTGCGATTTCAGTTGGTCAAAAATCGTACGACGGCCGTACGGATCGTACGTTGTCCTCGCAGTTATCGTACGGAGGTCGTACGCCTTCGTACGACGTTCGTGCGATGTTGACGATGTTTGCACGGGCTATACGGTTGTCGTGCGTGCGCCGTACGGCTATCGTAAGTGCTCTGTACGCGTGGTGTGCGTCGGTCGTTCGACGGCCATGGCCGACGCGCGTTTTTCATGCATATAGGGACCAACCTACATATATACATGTAGTTTGTTTATGGAAAGAAGACATCAGAGGATTTGGATATTACTAACAGAGAGTTTGACAAATCTATGGACACGTACACAACTTGACAGACACTGACACAGCACTGCAACACTTCTACATTGCACACCAACATCCCCCGGGCCCGCACCTGGTCTTGCGTCAGCCTTGCGGAGCACTCACGGAGCACGTACGTGCATCGTGGGAACATCGTACTACCGACTTGCGGTCTGTGATCACGTGCGACCATCGTGCGGTCCTCGTGGGAAGCATGCAAGACAACCGTGCGTCACTCGTGCGTTCATCGTGCGGCCATCGTGACCTATTTTTCTCTCCCGGAGATGTCCAGGTCGTACGATGCACTTGCGGCAATCGTGCGTTGGCCGTACAGTGGCCGTGCGGCCAACGCAAGTGTGTAAAAAATCGCAGGTGATCGTCGAGTTTGTTGATTTTGTCGAAAACCGGCCGCAGCGCTCTGCGGCATCCTTGCGTCCTCGAAATTTCGCAGGACGCCCGTGCGCCGTTCGCAAGATTTGCCACGATTTTTTGCCGTAGACCCGCCGTAGGAGCCCGTACGGCCGGTTGTGACCGTAGCATTAGAGATGGGATGACCGAGGGAGGGGCACAGGGGAGGGGCAGGTCGAAAGGTAACCTTGGGAGATTTGCGATGGGCGTGGTTTATGGGCTAGTCGAAAGGATGTGAGCTCGGGCTTAGATTTGTGCGTGCACGATTGTTTCTTTTGGCGTGTGTAGGGGAGGGAGTGTGTAACATGCAGTTTCCATCTGTGTGTGTGTGTGTGTGAATGCTTGTGTTTGTGTGAGGGGGAGGGGGGGCGGGGGGGGGGGATGGAGCGTGCATTGGCTTGTGCGTATAGAAGCGCGCACATTTGTGTGTGTGGGGGGGGGGGGGGGGGGGGGGGGGGGTGGTGGAGTGCAGGAACGGAGTGGAGCGTACATTGATTTGTGCGTACAGTAATGCGACCGCATTTGTGTGTGTGTGTGTGTGTGAATGCTTGTGTGTGTGTGTGTGTGTGAATGCTTGTGTGAGGGGGAGGGGGGCGGGGGTGATGGAGCGTGCATTGGCTTGTGCGTATAGAAGCGCGCACATTTGTGTGTGTGTGTGTGTGTGTGTGTGTGTGTGTGTGTGTGTGTGTGTGTGTGAGGGTGGGGGAGGGGTGGAGGTGGGGGGGGGGGGGGTGGTGGAGTGCAGGAACGGAGTGGGGCGTACATTGATTTGTGCGTACAGTAATGCGACCGCATTTGTGTGTGTGTGTGTGTGTGTGTGTGTGTGTGTGTGTGTTCACCGTTTAGTTTTATAGTTTGGTTGGGTTTTTCTTTTAATAAAGCCCCACTGAAGAAAGCACTTATAACTTGTCACTGTTTCGATCTTTTTCATTTAAACACACACACACACACACACACACACACACACACACACACACCACGCACAGAGAGAGAGTTTTGTCTGTGTTACTACTCTCAGGAATCAATAAGCTCGACCCGTGTCTCTCTCAGGCCGTTGCCATTATACACATTTGCATATACATATACAGTCAAACACGCATAAGTTCGGATAAGCCGAACCTTTCCCGAGAAATAACCCTGCAGTTCGGCTTAAGCGAGTTTTTTTCAGGATACGTTGTAAAATCACTTGGAATGTTTGTAAAAAGTTTTTTAAAAGAGAATATCTTTGCTTCCCTTTGCAACTGAAACATCGAATTGATAATTTGGCAAAAGTTTGTAGACGTGTATGCTGCTTTTCTATGGGCAAATGTATATGTATATGCAAATGTGTATAATGGCAACGGTCTGAGAGAGACACAGGTCGAGCTTATTGATTCCTGAGACTAGTAACACAGACAAAACTCTCTCTCTCTCTCTCTTTCTCTGTTCCACTCATGACCGTCTATGAAGTTGGGAAATCCATCTCTGCTATAAAGAACAAGGCGTGTGGTCCTGATGGAATTAACATGAACATCCTTAAGTTGTCACTACCCTACATTGTGGAACCACTCACTTATATTTATAATCTGTCACTTCAACACAGTATATTTCCGGACGAACTCAAGAAAGCCAAAGTAGTGCCCATTCCAAAAAGTAAGGATCTCCATAATCTAAGTGACTACCGTCCGATTTCAGTTTTATCAGTCTTGTCCAAACCACTGGAAAGACATATTCATAACCACATGCTCAGCTTCCTAGAAAAACAACATCTTCTAAATCCGCTTCAATCTGGTTTCCGCCCCCGACACTCATGCCACACCGCACTTGTCCGCATCGTCGACACATGGTTATCTGCTATCAACAAATCCCAACTAACTGGTGCAGTCTTTCTCGATCTGAAGAAAGCATTTGACTTGGTGAACCACAGCATTTTGTTAAAGAAATTGTCCATATACATCCCTGATCCTAAGACAATCTCCTTATTTTTTTTCATATCTTCAAGGTAGAAGGCAGAAAGTCTATCTAAATGGCACGTTTTCTAAGGAAAGTATTGTTAAACTCGGTGTGCCCCAGGGCTCTATCTACTTACTTACTTACTTAGGCCCTTGGCTCCACGTGGAGCATAGGCCATCGACAACCCTTCGCCATCGCACTCTGTTCTGGGCTAGTCTTGCCACTCCAGTCCAGTTGGTACCCTGCTTACATAGCTCTGCCTCAGTGTCCCGCCTCCAGCTGTTGCGAGGCCGGCCTCTCTTCCTTTTCCCCTGCGGGTTCCATGTCAGGGCTTGGCGTGTGGTGCTGGATGCTGGCTTCCTGAGGGTGTGTCCAATCCAGCCCCACTTCCTCCGCAGGATCTGCTTGGCCACTGGTTCCTGCCCCGCTCGCTCCCACAGTTCTTCATTCCGGATCTTCTCTGGCCATCGGATGTTGAAGATGCACCTCAGACAGGTGTTGAGAAATGTCTGGATCTTCTGCTGCATCGTCTTCGTTGTCCTCCATGTTTCGCATCCGTAGAGCAGAACTGACTTCACGTTGGAGTTGAAGATGCGAAGTTTGGTTCTTATGCTGACAACTTTGGATGCCCAGACGTTCTTCAGCATGACCATTGCTGCCCTTGCCTTGCCGATTCTGGCTGTGACGTCTCGGTCTGTGCCTCCCTGTCCATCAACCACACTCCCCAGGTAGACAAAAGATTCCACCTCCCTGATGGGCTCTCCACCGACTGTGACTGGTGTGTTGGCAGTGGTGTTGATCTTCATCAGCTCAGTTTTCTTCCTGTTGATCTTGAGCCCTGTTCCGGCTGATGTGGCTTCCAGGCGCGTAGTCTTGTCCTGTATTTGGCTGTGGCTGTGAGACAGGAGCGCCAGGTCGTCCGCGAAGTCGAGGTCATCCAGCTGCGTCCAGAGTGTCCACTGTATCCCGTTTTTCCTGCCTGCTGTAGTGGTCTTCATGATCCAGTCGATGACCAGGAGGAAGAGAAACGGGGACAACAGGCATCCCTGGCGGACTCCGGTCTTCACCTCGAAGCTTACTGACAACTGGCCAGCATGGGCAATCCTGCAGCTCATGTCTTGGTAGGTGCACTGGATTAAGGAGATGATCTTCCCGGGAACTCCATAGTGCCTTAGCAGCTTCCACAGCGCCTCTCTGTCTACACTGTCGAAAGCCTTCTCATAGTCTATGAAGTTGATGTAGAGAGGGGAGTTCCACTCCAGTGACTGCTCCACAATGATGCGTAGGCTGGCAATCTGGTCAGCGCAGGACCTGTTCCTGCGAAAACCCGCCTGCTGGTCTCGGAGCATGGGGTCGACTGCCTCTCTCATCCTCTCCAGTAAAATTCTGTTGAGAACCTTGCCTGGCACTGACAGGAGCATGATCCCTCGGTAGTTGCTGCAGTCCCTGAGGTCCCCTTTCTTTGGCAGCTTGATGACGATCCCTTCTTTCCACTGGGCTGGCACCTCTTCCTTCTCCCAGATCTTGCTGAACAGGCTGTGCAGCATGTTGACGGCTGTCTCTGTGTCTGCTTTGATGGCTTCTGCTGGTATCTCGTCCGGCCCTGCAGCTTTCCCATTTCTCAGTGTCATGATGGCTTTCCTGATCTCCGCCTTAGAGGGCTTGTCACAGTTGATGGGTAGTTCTGTCTCTGCTGGTGGGATGTCTGGTGGTGTTTCAGGGATGGGGCGATTTAACAGCTCCCTGAAGTGTTCTGCCCATCGCTTCAGCTGTTCCTCAGTTGTTGTCAGTGGGTGCCCGTTCTCGTCCTTCACTGGTTTGTCTGTCTGCTGAAATTTGCCCGCGAGCTTCGTGGTCACCTGGTACAGGTCTTTTAGGTTCCCTTGTCGGGCTGCTTCCTCTGCTTGATTGGCCAGGTTGTCGATGTAGTCCCTCTTGTCCTTTCTGGTGCTCCTCTTCACTTCTCTGTCAGCTGCTGTGTATTCTTCCTGTGCCTTTGCCTTAGCTCTTCTTGTTCGGCTTGTGTTCAGTGCAGTTTTTTTCTTTTTCCTAACTTCCAGCTTCTGGATGGTATCAGCAGAGATCCATTCCTTATGTTGGGTCTTTCTCTTGCCAAGGACCTCTTCGCATGTGTCGTGCCAAAGTTTCTTGCTGTGTTCCCAGTGTGTCTCGATGTCCATGGCCCCATGGGCTCGCCTTCACGCGGCAGGGCTGATTTCGCCAAGCTTGCCCACCCCTTTTGCTCTTTCTTTACTCTTATTTCTGCCTCCATCGGTCCATTCACCTGTCTTTTGCTCTCTTAAAATCTCCTCCGGGGGGAGGTCAGTAAGCGGGTGTCTGCTGACCCTTGGTCCAGTGAGACATCTGAGGGTCATTTCTGAAGGCCGACTTCACTGGATTCCCCCCACCTGGTCTTCAGCCTGGCGGGCTTTGTTTGCAACGCCCTGCTGGTGCTGCTGAACACCTGTCACGTTGAAGACCTTCACAACGCACCCCTCTCTGGTGCGTTGTTTTCCCGAACCGCCTCACGGCGGGGAGGTTCCGTGTTGGAGCGGTCTGTTCTTCAACTGCCTCCCAGGCATGTTGTCTTCATTGGCAACTAAGGAATTTTCCTTCCTACCTCTCTGTCTATCCCTCACCAGCCCATTCACCTGTATCTTTCTCTTTAAAACCTCCCGAATTTAGCCGCTCTGTCCTTCCTCTCATCTCTCAGCTGATTTTTAAGTTCGGCCCTTTCATCTATATTTCTTCTTTTCAACCTCTCACTCACGTCTGCACTACCAGTGGTTAGGAATAAGTGATGTTGGGCATATGCTGCGAACTGGTTTATTGCGCCTAGGAGATGATAAGTTGCAATATTTGCTGTATATGCGCTTAGTATTTATCTTTGTTTTACCCAGTTCTAATTGTTGTTTGTTTTCTACGCTTTTTTGTAATCGGGAGTTCGAGAAATTAGCATGAAGGTGCAGTGTCTCCTGCATGTCCTAGGTTTATATCGCCCCGTAGACCAGTTTGCATCCTTTGTCCAGCGTTACATTTTTGTTTTTTTCATGTAGTGCAGGCACACTCAGCCGCGAATTAGTCTTTGTGGCTTGCGCGGCTTTAAGCCCTAAAAACTCACTCACTCACTCGATGTCCATTTCACTGTCTTCTATCAGGTCTTGCAGTGGCTGGAACCTGTTGGAAAGGCTGATCCGGAATGCTGCTTGTGTGTCTGTGTTCCTGAGTAGTCCAACGTTGTACCTCGTCCGTGTGTTGTTGGCGTTGGTGTGCCTCTTAAGCCGAAGTCTCAATGTTGTTGCAAGAAGGTGGTGGTCTGATGATACATCGGCACCCCTCATCACGCGCACATCCCGCCACGATCTCCTGAACTTCCGGCTGATGCAGATGTGATCAATCTGGTTCTCCGTGACGTGGTCCGGCGATCTCCATGTGGCCTTGTGGATGCGCTTGTGTGGGAAGATGCTGCCTCCTATTACTAGCTGGTTCAGGGCACAAAAGTTTGCAAAGCGCTCGCCATTTTCGTTCATCTGTCCCAGTCCGTGTGTTCCCATGGTGTCCTCGTAGCCTGTGTTGTCTGATCCAATCTTGGCGTTGAAGTCTCCCATCAGTATGGTCATGTCCTTGGCTCCTCCTCTATCTATCACTGTCTGCAGTTGTTGGTAGAAGTCATCTTTTTTCTCCTCTTCCGCATCATTGGTGGGAGCGTAGCACTGGATGATGTTCAGCTTGATGTCTTTTTTCTTGGTGATGAATTTGGCTGTGATGATGCGGGAGTTGACAGGTTCCCAGCCGATGAGTGCCCGCTGTGCCTCCGGTGCCAGCATCAGGGCCACGCCCTCAGTGTGGGGGGCTCCATCCTCTGTGTGTCCAGAGTACAGCAATTGCTCTCCCGATGAAAATCTCAGCTGTCCTGTCTGTAGCCACCTTGTCTCACTCAGTCCCAGTACTCCTACCTTGTAGTTCTTCATCTCTCTTGCTACTTGTATGGTCCTTCCTACTCCATACATTGTCCTGATGTTCCATGTGGCAGGGCTCTATCCTTGGCCCAATTTTCTTTTGTTTATTCATCAATGATATGCCCCTCTCACTCTCTAACCCTAACGTAAGCTGTGATATGTTTGCTGACGACTCCACGCTCCATGCGTCGGATGTGCACGAGTTCAAAGTAAATGAAGTATTGCAGCAGAGCCTCACTGAAGTCTCTCAGTGGTGTAAGGTCAACCACATGGTAATTAGTACCACCAAAACCAAAAGCATGCTCATAACAACGCGCCAAAAACAACAACGCAAACTTTCCCCTCTACAGTTGGATCAGAGTCCATCGAGCAAGTCTCAAACCACCGTCTACTTGGTGTCATAATTGACGACCAACTAAAGTGGGAAACGCATGTTGATGGTCTCTGTAAGTTATTATCAAAAAATCTATTCTTGCTATCTAAACTAAGTCGCTTAGTTAGTCATGACACCTGCAAGCTCTTCTTTCATGCCCACGTGCAAAGTCACCTGGATTTTGCGTCTACTCTGTGGGACGAGTGCAGCGAAAATCAGTTCAAAAAGGTAAACTCCATTCACCGGCGCGCTGTCAAACTCTTACACTCGGGTAATTCTAGTACTGACCAAAAGTTTAAAATCCTCAAACTTCTTCCCCTAAAACAGCATCTGGATTTTAACAAATGCTTACTAATGCACAAAATTGTCTACTGCAAAGCCCCAACATATCTTCATCAACTGTTTAATTTCAAGCACGATAAACAACACAACACAAGGAAGAGTCTGCTCCCAGTGCCTCGTCCAAGGGTTGATATCTACAAATGTAGCCTGTCTTTCTCAGAGGCATCCATATGGAACTCTTTACCACTAAGTATCCAAAACATTTCCAAATTCACCGACTTCAAACAAATTCTACACGACACGCTCATCTGACCATGTAGGTAGAAATGTGTTATATGCATGTTTTCGAATGTTAGTGACGACTTTGAAGTTCTTACTTGGCATACAGCCAATATCATCGACAAATGCCACGTGTGTTTTGATCGTTTATCATGTCTACTTTTCTCTTCTTCATTTCTTTTAGATAGTTAATACTTTTGTTTGTCTTTTTTCTCTTCCCCCCCCCCCTTTCCCCCTTGTTTTGATGTTGTCTTTTTACCCTTTAACGTAGACTAGCAGGACAGCTTGTAAGACAGGCAGTAATGCCTAAATGCTTTATCCTGAATAAAAAAAAAACGTTTCATCATCATCATCTCTCTCTCTCTCTCTCTCTCTCTCTCTGTGTGTGTGTGTGTGTGTGTGTGTGTGTTTAAATGAATAAGATCAAAACAGTGACAAGTTACAAGTGCTTTCTTCAGTGGGGCTTTGTTAAAAAGACCTATAAACTAAATGCTGAAAACACACACACACATACACACACACACACACACCCCTAATTGCGCGCGCATTACTGTACGCACAAATCAATGCACGCCCCACTCTGTTCCTGCACCCCCCACCCCCCCTCCCCCACCCTCACACACACACACACACACCGTGGCACACACTGACACACACACACACACGCACATGCGCGCTTCTATACGCACACGCCAATGCATGCTCCATCTCTCCCGCCCCCTCACACACACACACACACACTCACACACTGGGAGACCGCATGTTACACACTCCCTCCCCTACACACGCCAAACGAAACAATCGTGCACGCACAAATCTTAACCAGAGTTCACATCCTTTCGACTAGCCCATAAACCACGCTCATCGCAAATCTCCCAAAGTTACCTTTCGATCTGCCCCTCCCCTGTGCCCCTCGGCCATCCGATCTCTAACCCTGAACCCACCACCTAATTCACGCACGCAAACTTACGGGGGGGGGGGGGGGGGGGGCTATCATTTATGGAGGGAACGCGTACAGGTCTATTTTTAGACGGTTAGGGTTAGGGTTTGTCTTAGGGTTAGGGTTTGAACGCGCTATCGGCCGTTTCCGGAATCTCGTGACCTCAGGTGACGTCCGTCTAAAAATAGACCTATACGAGTTCCCTCCATAATAGCCTTCACCCAAATTTACCACTCTTTCTGTCCAAACATTGGCAAACAATGGCGCCTGCAAAACATGTGGCACGCGTCATCAGTTTCCCGCATACTGAAAAACAGGTGACGTGTTCGTTTCCGTAGGATAATTATAGCCGTGACGAAATATGTTTATCTTCCAGACGTGTTTTTCAAGCAAAAATTAAAAAAACAAAAAAAAAAAAAACAAAAAAAAACGTCTTTCCGACAGTGTTTAGAGTTCGGCTTATCTGTCAAAATCACGTTTGAGATATCCGTGTTTGAGTTAGCTATTTTTGACAGAGTTTGGCTTATCCGAATTAGAAACAGTCTTGCAAAGAGGGGGGTCTGGCGGGGAACTGGTTTTGGTTTCTGTTATCCGAGTTTTTTGTTTAAGCGTGTTTCCCTACATGGTCCAACCCTTGTCGTGGGGTAGTGGCTTGTGTACCTCAATGACCCAGAGAACTATGCCAGCAGGAGCACATGCTCCTGGCAGGGTCACCCAAGCTGGACAGGTCGAAGGGTAGAGGTCAGACGAATGTGGACCACCTCTCCAAGAGGCTAAACGGGTTTGCGTAGGGTTAACAGCCCTACCTGTAAAAAACACTAAGTTACTGAAGCATCGACAGCAACAAACCGAGACATTCACCTGGGCGAGGAAGGGTCTCCATCCCGGAGACCTATGACGCATTGCAGTGAAAGCCGAAAGGAAGCTGTAAGGCCGACCCCCCTTCTAACACCCAGGACAACAACGAGAGTAGCCACATGGAACATCAGGACAATGTATGAAGTAGGAAGGACCATACAAGTAGCAAGAGAGATGAAGAACTACAAGATAGGAGTACTGGGACTGAGTGAGACAAGGTGGCTACAGACAGGACAGCTGAGATTTTCATCGGGAGAGCAATTGCTGTACTCTGGACACACAGAGGATGGAGCCCCCCACACTGAGGGCGTGGCCCTGATGCTGGCACCGGAGGCACAGCGGGCACTCATCGGCTGGGAACCTGTCAACTCCCGCATCATCACAGCCAAATTCATCACCAAGAAAAAAGACATCAAGCTGAACATCATCCAGTGCTACGCTCCCACCAATGATGCGGAAGAGGAGAAAAAAGATGACTTCTACCAACAACTGCAGACAGTGATAGATAGAGGAGGAGCCAAGGACATGACCATACTGATGGGAGACTTCAACGCCAAGATTGGATCAGACAACACAGGCTATGAGGACACCATATGAACACACGGACTGGGACAGATGAACGAAAATGGCGAGCGCTTTGCAGACTTTTGTGCCCTGAACCAGCTAGTGATAGGAGGCAGCATCTTCCCACACAAGCGCATCCACAAGGCCACATGGAGATCGCCGGACCATGTCACGGAGAACCAGATTGATCACATCTGCATCAGCCGGAAGTTCAGGAGATCGTGGCGGGATGTGCGCGTGATGAGGGGTGCCGATGTATCATCAGACCACCACCTTCTTGCAACAACATTGAGACTTCGGCTCAAGAGGCACACCAACGCCAACAGCACACGGACCAGGTACAACGTTGGACTTCTCAGGAACACAGACACACAAGCAGCATTCCGGATCAGCCTTTCCAACAGGTTCCAGCCACTGCAAGACCTGATAGAAGACAGTGAAATGGACATCGAGACACAGTGGGAACAGCAAGAAACTCTGGCACGACACATGCGAAGAGGTCCTTGGCAAGAGAAAGACCCAACATAAGGAATGGATCTCTGCTGATACCATCCAGAAGCTGGAAGTTAGGAAAGAGAAGAAAACTGCACTGAACACGAGCCGAACAAGAAGAGCTAAGGCAAAGGCACAAGAGGAATACACAGCAGCTGACAGAGAAGTGAAGAGGAGCACCAGGAAGGACAAGAGGGACTACATCGACAACCTGGCCAGTCAAGCAGAGGAAGCAGCCCGACAAGGGAATCTAAAAGACCTGTACCAGGTGACCAAGAAGCTCACGGGCAAATTTCAGCAGACAGACAAACCAGTGAAGGACAAGAACGGGCACCCACTGACAACAACTGAGGAACAGCTGAAGCGATGGGCAGAACACTTCAGGGAGCTGTTAAATCGCCCCATCCCTGAAACACCACCAGACATCCCACCAGCTGAGACAGAACTACCCATCAACTGCGACAAGCCCTCTAAGGCGGAGATCAGGAAAGCCATCATGACACTGAGAAATGGGAAAGCTGCAGGGCCGGACGAGATACCAGCAGAAGCCATTAAAGCAGACACAGAGACAGCCGTCAACATGCTGCACAGCCTGTTCAGCAAGATCTGGGAGAAGGAAGAGGTGCCAGCCCAGTGGAAAGAAGGGATCGTCATCAAGCTGCCAAAGAAAGGGGACCTCAGGGACTGCAGCAACTACCGAGGGATCATGCTCCTGTCAGTGCCAGGCAAGGTTCTCAACAGAATTCTACTGGAGAGGATGAGAGAGGCAGTCGACCCCATGCTCCGAGACCAGCAGGCAGGCTTTCGCAGGAACAGGTCCTGCGCTGACCAGATTGCCAGCCTACGCATCATTGTGGAGCAGTCACTGGAGTGGAACTCCCCCCTCTACATCAACTTCATAGACTATGAGAAGGCCTTCGACAGTGTAGACAGAGAGGCGCTGTGGAAGCTGCTAAGGCACTATGGAGTTCCCGGGAAGATCATCTCCCTGATCCAGTGCACCTACCAAGACATGAGCTGCAGGATTGCCCATGCCGGCCAGTTGTCAGAAAGCTTCGAGGTGAAGACCGGAGTCCGCCAGGGATGCCTGTTGTCCCCGTTTCTCTTCCTCCTGGTCATCGACTGGATCATGAAGACCACTACAGCAGGCAGGAAAAACGGGATACAGTGGACACTCTGGACGCAGCTGGATGACCTCGACTTCGCGGACGACCTGGCGCTCCTGTCTCACAGCCACAGCCAGATGCAGGACAAGACTACGTGCCTGGAAGCCACATCAGCCGGAACAGGGCTCAAGATCAACAGGAAGAAAACCGAGCTGATGAAGATCAACACCACTGCCAACACACCAGTCACAGTCGGTGGAGAGCCCATCAGGGAGGTGGAGTCTTTTGTCTACCTGGGGAGTGTGGTTGATGGACAGGGAGGCACAGACCGAGACGTCACAGCCAGAATCGGCAAGGCAAGGGCAGCAATGGTCATGCTGAAGAACGTCTGGGCATCCAAAGTTGTCAGCATAAGAACCAAACTTCGCATCTTCAACTCCAACGTGAAGTCAGTTCTGCTCTACGGATGCGAAACATGGAGGACAACGAAGACGATGCAGCAGAAGATCCAGACATTTCTCAACACCTGTCTGAGGCGCATCTTCAACATCCGATGGCCAGAGAAGATCCGGAATGAAG
The DNA here is from genome assembly GCA_018292915.2 of Batillaria attramentaria. Classification (NCBI taxonomy): domain Eukaryota; kingdom Metazoa; phylum Mollusca; class Gastropoda; family Batillariidae; genus Batillaria; species Batillaria attramentaria. The sequence goes on along the minus strand of JACVVK020000393.1, from coordinate 269,883 downwards.
AGCTGTGGGAGCGAGCGGGGCAGGAACCAGTGGCCAAGCAGATCCTGCGGAGGAAGTGGGGCTGGATTGGACACACCCTCAGGAAGCCAGCATCCAGCACCACACGCCAAGCCCTGACATGGAACCCGCAGGGGAAAAGGAAGAGAGGCCGGCCTCGCAACAGCTGGAGGCGGGACACTGAGGCAGAGCTATGTAAGCAGGGGACCAACTGGACTGGAGTGGCAAGACTAGCCCAGAACAGAGTGCGATGGCGAAGGGTTGTCGATGGCCTATGCTCCACGTGGAGCCAAGGGCCTAAGTAAGTAAGTAAGTGTTTCGTTTAGGCGAGTGCGGCTGTAGTATATATTTGCCCATAGAAAAGCAGCATACACGTCTACAAACTTTAGCAAAATTATCAATTCGATGTTTCAGTTGCAAAGGGAAGCAAAGATATTCTCTTAAAAAAAAAAAAAAAAAACTTTTTACAAACATTCGAAGTGATTTTACAACTTATCCTGAAAAAACTCGGTTAAGCCGAACTGCAGGGTAATTTCTCGGGAAAGGTTTGGCTTATCCGAACTCGGATATGCAGAAACTCGGATAAGCGAAACGATTTTCCATTCCCCGGGCGAGTTCGGCTTAAGCGTGTTTGACTGTATATATTAATTCTGGGACGTGGTACTTTTAAATTCAGTCTAGAGGTTCCATAACGAGACAGAGGGTGAGAAAACATGTCGCAGAGGTATGCTGGAAAAGCGTTATTCTATACTTTAAACATGGCATCGCCCTTGTTAAATAATAGATGTTTAGACAGAGGGAGCATTTTGAGGTTTTTGAGTTTTTCGTCTGTGGTTAAGGATGGATCTGGTAGTATTTGTTTCGCCGCTCTTCTGTGTAAGGAGTTCAGTCTTTTTAAGTGCACCTCGCTGCTCCCATCCCACAGCCTAGATGCATAATCAAATGACATTTGACATGCGCATTGTAAAATCATTTCCGAGCTTCGACATCAACATACTGTCGTAACTTTGATAGTAAGAATACATTTCTAGCAATAGTTTTACAAGTTTTATTGATGTGGGATTGCCACTTCATTTGGTTATCGACTGTAACGCCAAGCAGACTATGTTCTGAAACCTGGGCAATGTGCTGGTCTTGAATACATAGGCTGAGCGTGAGTGGATTGAGCTGGTGTCTCTGGCGCGTTGCTATTACCATGCACTCAGTTTTGGTGGGGTTAGGAACCATTGAGTTCGAATCACACCAGGCAGACACTTCACTTAGACTCCGCTGAAGACCACTTAACTTTGACAAAGGACGGCACAGGTCGACGTTTCGGCTTACGCCTTCTTCAGGACATAAACAAATGGGACATAACTTCAACAAACAAGCAAAAGGTAACTCTGCGGACGTACTGACATACACGGCGCGGGAAAAAAAAAAAAAAAAAAAAAAAAAGGGGGGGCGAGAAAAGGACCAGAAAAAATAGCAAAATTATCACAACACCCATCCTTAGGTGACAGAAGACCATGGACTGTGTGTGAAAAAAAAAAAAAAAAAAAAAAATGTTGGGCAGAAAAGAACAAAAAAGAATAGTGAAAATTAGCAATCACAACACCCATCCTTTGGTGACAAGGACCATGGATTGTGTGTGAAAAAAGTTCAGAGGGTTATGTTACGGCTTTTCGTTCAAACCACCCGGGGCCTGACTTCCCAGGCGCTGAATAATGTGCGACTCCATGTCGCGTCTGTCTGTGGCGTCACCGTGCATAAGCCACAGGCCAGTTACTGTCATATTTAAGATGGAGTGGCCTGCAGAATTGAAATGCACGGCAACGGGTTTTATTCTGTTGTGTCTGGTGTCGGCGATATGTTCAGCAAAGCGTGTTGCCAGGCTACGTCCAGTTTCCCCAACATACAGTTTGTGACATGCGGTACAGATGATGGCGTATATGAGGTTTGTACTGTCGCATGTGAAGTGGCGTTTGATGGTCATTTTTCCTTTGGGGCCCTTGACAGAAGTCACTGTTGAGACATGACAGCAGGTTTTGCAATTTTGTTTTTTGCATGGAGTTGTACCAGGGGGTAGGGGTTGGTGGGGCCTGACATTGGCGCGAACCAGAAGGTCTCGCAAGTTGGTGTCCCTCTTGTATGCAACAAGAGGTGGGGTGTGGAAGGTCTGTCCAACTGTGCAACTCTTCGACAGAATGTGCCAGTTGGACATGATGATGCGTTGGACTGACAGATTATGGGGGTGAAATGGAATGGAGAAAACCGGACGTTCCTGGGCAACTGTATTAGAAGAGGTGTTAGGATGGTGGTGTGTTGTGACTTTCAAAAGGGCTGCATCAATGGTGGTTTGGGGATAGCCCCTCTTTATAAAGAACTGCGACATTTCAACTGAACGTTCTTGAAAATCCTCTAAATCTGAACAAAGCCTCTTAAGGCGAAGGAACTGTGAATATGGGAGGCTGTGTTTAGTGGCAGGACTGTGTGATGAATCGTAATGCAGGTATGCATGTGAGTCTGTAGGCTTGTAGTGCACTGAGGTGGAGAGTGAACCGTTTTGAAGATTTACGGAGATGTCAAGGAAGTTGACTGCAGTCGCTGAGATGGCGTACGTGTATTTGATGGCTGGGTGGAAGTTTCGCAAGAAATCGATGTATTCCAGGAGTTGTTCTTCGGAAAGAGAGGTCGCTCCAAACCCGTCGTCAATATATCTCTTGTACAGCTCAGGGACCGGGCCTGTGTACAAAGACTGCATTCTATACTCCAGGTACCCCATGAAGAGGCAGGCGTAGGATGGGCCCATTTTCGTGCCCATGGCAACACCGCTGATCTGTGAGAATATCTCACCATTGAACTCAAATGTGTTCAAGGTGAGGACCAGTTCTGCCAGGCGGAGGAGGGTATGGGTTGGAGGGTTTTTGACTTGACGTTTGTTCAAGAAGAACTCTAGAGCTTTGAGCCCATCGGTGTGTGGAATGCATGTGTATAGCGCAGTGACGTCTACAGTGAAGAGCAGGGTGGGACTGAAACTGATGGTGTCAATAATCTGTAGGGCGTGGTTGGTATCTTTGACGTAGGTTGGCAGGTTTTGGACGAAGGGTTGCAGGATATAATCAAGATATTGTGAGATGTCCAGTTAATGTCTTTCTCACCTTACGCCATTGTTTACCCGTTGTTAACAGCTTGACTGTACCGTCTTTCTCACCTTACGCCATTGTTTACCCGTTGTTAACAGCTTGACTGTACCGTCTTTCTCACCTTACGCCATTGTTTACCCGTTGTTAACAGCTTGACTGTACCGTCTTTCTCACCTTACGCCATTGTTTACCCGTTGTTAACAGCTTGACTGTACCGTCTTTCTCACCTTACGCCATTGTTTACCCGTTGTTAACAGCTTGACTGTACCGTCTTTCTCACCTTACGCCATTGTTTACCCGTTGTTAACAGCTTGACTGTACCGTCTTTCTCACCTTACGCCATTGTTTACCCGTTGTTAACAGCTTGACTGTACCGTCTTTCTCACCTTACGCCATTGTTTACCCGTTGTTAACAGCTTGACTGTACCGTCTTTCTCACCTTACGCCATTGTTTCCTTCCATGTATGTTTTTATCTCCGGCTTCCTAGTATTCTTTTTCATTCTTTTTTGTTTTGCAAGAGCTTTCATGTGTTTTCAAGCTCCTTTTGGTTAGTTTGGTCGTTTTTTCTATTACGCAGTTACCTCCCCTACTAATTATTTTTGTGGAACCGAAATTCATTCCCTCCTCATCAATCCTTTGTTTGTCAACTTAAGTAAATTTCAATTTCATTACATCGTTTACCTTCATTGTTTACATTGTTTTGCTATTTTCTTTCCCCCTTTTTTGTTTTTTGGCAATATTGTTTTTGCAATTGTTTTAGTAACATTTTCAAGATGCCTGCGGCTTCTAACTTCTCAAACTTTACTTGTAGCGTTCTTCGCTGTTTCTTTTTCTTGACTCCCCTGATGCTAAGCCCGGCACTGGCGTACGCCAAAACCGTGTTCTGCAAAACAAAGACAGCAAGCCACCTGGCCTTTCTCCGAACATGTGTAAGAGATGATATAGTTCCCAAAGGCTTCCAGTTGACTCATCACCCTTCAGACCACTCCAACCAAAGGCTCGCTTCTATCACAAACCGCATATTGCACAAAACTAGCTTTCAAATTATCAAGTCCCACATCCGTGACCTTCACCAGAAGATACTAAATTTAGACAAGCAACTCATCCAAGTAAAGAATCAAATCTCACAGGTGTGTGACTACACTACTGCCCTTTTAATCAAACGTATAGTCTCCACGCATAACCAACTGCTTTATCAGCAACTGCAATACACAAAACAAAAAAAGTTACATTTCCTTTCACAACACAAGAAACCTGACCATACCTCCTGTATGTCTAAACAAGAGGACAGTTCTTCCGTTCTTGTTCGATGCATCCCTGATACTTTAACCATCACTGATCATGAGAAGTCGGTTCTAGGTAAGGGCCTGAAATTTGTGCCCCTTAAACCTACCACTAACAAATATGAAACAGTTCACCAGTGTGAGCGGTTTTTCCGTACCCTCCGCTGGATGGCCTGTCTAGGGGGAGTGCCTCGCAAGCCAGACGACTCACAGGAGGATATTTTCACTAAACTTTTCAAATCTCCTCCTAGACGAGAGCCCCCACACGGCAAATTCAGCGACGTGGAACTTTACATCTCCAAATGTCACAAAGAAGTCCTGAACCTAAAACATAAACCCCTCCCCAAATCAAACCTCACCAAAGAGGAACTCGCTGCGCTACGGTCCCTGCAGAAGAGAACTGACATTGTAATCAAACCTGCTGATAAGGGCGGAGCAGTCGTCGTCTGGGACCGTTCCCTGTACCTCCAAGAAGCACACCGTCAGTTTTCTGATCCTGACTCATACGCTGCCCTTCCCGCTCCTACGTTAGCTGCAGACCAAAAACAGGTCTCAACAACGGTCCTCCATTCGATCAAGAAAGATGAACTGCCCAAGACAGCAAAACTCCTAATTAACAACAACATTAAACAACCAAAATTCTATCTGCTTCCAAAGATACATAAAGCCAACTCCCCAGGTCGCCCTATCGTCTCCGCCTGCAGCTGCCCTACGGAAAACATCTCACAATATCTTGATTATATCCTGCAACCCTTCGTCCAAAACCTGCCAACCTACGTCAAAGATACCAACCACGCCCTACAGATTATTGACACCATCAGTTTCAGTCCCACCCTGCTCTTCACTGTAGACGTCACTGCGCTATACACATGCATTCCACACACCGATGGGCTCAAAGCTCTAGAGTTCTTCTTGAACAAACGTCAAGTCAAAAACCCTCCAACCCATACCCTCCTCCGCCTGGCAGAACTGGTCCTCACCTTGAACACATTTGAGTTCAATGGTGAGATATTCTCACAGATCAGCGGTGTTGCCATGGGCACGAAAATGGGCCCATCCTACGCCTGCCTCTTCATGGGGTACCTGGAGTATAGAATGCAGTCTTTGTACACAGGCCCGGTCCCTGAGCTGTACAAGAGATATATTGACGACGGGTTTGGAGCGACCTCTCTTTCCGAAGAACAACTCCTGGAATACATCGATTTCTTGCGAAACTTCCACCCAGCCATCAAATACACGTACGCCATCTCAGCGACTGCAGTCAACTTCCTTGACATCTCCGTAAATCTTCAAAACGGTTCACTCTCCACCTCAGTGCACTACAAGCCTACAGACTCACATGCATACCTGCATTACGATTCATCACACAGTCCTGCCACTAAACACAGCCTCCCATATTCACAGTTCCTTCGCCTTAAGAGGCTTTGTTCAGATTTAGAGGATTTTCAAGAACGTTCAGTTGAAATGTCGCAGTTCTTTATAAAGAGGGGCTATCCCCAAACCACCATTGATGCAGCCCTTTTGAAAGTCACAACACACCACCATCCTAACACCTCTTCTAATACAGTTGCCCAGGAACGTCCGGTTTTCTCCATTCCATTTCACCCCCATAATCTGTCAGTCCAACGCATCATCATGTCCAACTGGCACATTCTGTCGAAGAGTTGCACAGTTGGACAGACCTTCCACACCCCACCTCTTGTTGCATACAAGAGGGACACCAACTTGCGAGACCTTCTGGTTCGCGCCAATGTCAGGCCCCACCAACCCCTACCCCCTGGTACAACTCCATGCAAAAAACAAAATTGCAAAACCTGCTGTCATGTCTCAACAGTGACTTCTGTCAAGGGCCCCAAAGGAAAAATGACCATCAAACGCCACTTCACATGCGACAGTACAAACCTCATATACGCCATCATCTGTACCGCATGTCACAAACTGTATGTTGGGGAAACTGGACGTAGCCTGGCAACACGCTTTGCTGAACATATCGCCGACACCAGACACAACAGAATAAAACCCGTTGCCGTGCATTTCAATTCTGCAGGCCACTCCATCTTAAATATGACAGTAACTGGCCTGTGGCTTATGCACGGTGACGCCACAGACAGACGCGACATGGAGTCGCACATTATTCAGCGCCTGGGAAGTCAGGCCCCGGGTGGTTTGAACGAAAAGCCGTAACATAACCCTCTGAACTTTTTTCACACACAATCCATGGTCCTTGTCACCAAAGGATGGGTGTTGTGATTGCTAATTTTCACTATTCTTTTTTGTTCTTTTCTGCCCAACATTTTTTTTTTTTTTTTTTTCACACACAGTCCATGGTCTTCTGTCACCTAAGGATGGGTGTTGTGATAATTTTGCTATTTTTTTCTGGTCCTTTTCTCGCCCACCCTTTTTTTTTTTTTTTTTTTTCCCGCGCCGTGTATGTCAGTACGTCCGCAGAGTTACCTTTTGCTTGTTTGTTGAAGTTATGTCCCATTTGTTTATGTCCTGAAGAAGGCGTAAGCCGAAACGTCGACCTGTGCCGTCCTTTGTCAAAGTTAAGTGGTTTCTGTCCCTTTTGTGTCGCTTTTATTTGCTTAACTTGTAACCACTTCGCAGTCATTACCGTTTCCGTTTCCGCTGAAGACGTTCTCTGGCAGTTTCGATATTTTTATCCGCCGTGTGAATTGTTGCATCGTCTGCAAACAAGTCACACTAAGTTTTATCATTACTAAGATGAAGCGGCAGGTCGTTTATATATAGACAAAAGAGGAGTGGTCCCAAGACAGAGCCATGGGGCACACCGCGTGATACAGTACCACTGGAAGAATACAACCCGTTGACTATTACTTTCTGGCGCCTGTCTTTGAGATATGACTGAAGAAACGTTGACACGTCAGAGGCCGCGTGAAGTGTCTGCACTGAGCAAGCGTTCGACCTAATGTCCGATGTAGTATTCGGGCCCGGACTAGGAGAGTAGACTTTTAGTTTGATAATTGTATATTATGGTGAACAAGATCAAACGCTTTCTTCAGATCATTGAAGACCGCTCCTGTCAACTGTGAGTTGTTCATCGCGGAGAGCCACGTGTCCGTGCGACAGGGCCGTGTGACAGGAGTGCCGTGGGCGGAAGCCCGACTGAAGGGGGTGAAGGAGGTTTCGGTTTTCAATGTACGCCAATAAATGTTTATTTATGTGGCGTTCTGTGGCGTTACTTAATACAGATAGTAGAGATATAGGTCTGTAGTTATGTACGTCAGTGAGGTCTTTTGTTTTGGGAACAGGTATGACTTTTGCCATTTTTAAGTCTTGAGGGAAAATATTCAGGTGGATACATAAGTTATATATGTATGTTAGTGAATCGATGACATAAGGAAGGGAGAGCTTCAGAACTTTGGGGCTAATCTCGTCTGGTCCTGCTGACTTTTTGTTCGGCAGAGAACTAATAAGCCGACCGACTTCGTACACTGATATCGACGGTACACGGAAACCTGGACCGTTTGCCGTTCTTTCATTGCAAAAAATAATGTTTGTCCGGACACGTGTATTGGATGTTGAGATGGCGCAAGGGATTCGGCCACAGATAAAAAGTGGTCATTAAAACTATTTGCAGATAGATTAGAGGGGATGCCGGGGGACTTCTTACCAGCACCTCCGGTCACAACGGCCATGGCACGCCACACTGATGACACGTCGCGGTCTTGTTGGATAAGCTTGTTGATAAGATCTTTTCTTGTCTGCCGAACCATGGACTTGACACAGTTTCGCTCTCTCTTGAAATCCGCGAAGCGTTTTTTGCGTCTTAGATCATCCCGTACCTTCATGGCGGAAATGTTGTATGTTTGACGCGTTTTCGTCGTAAGGGTGCGTGCTTGTTTAATATCTGGAGAAAGATTTCGTACCAGACTGAAAGTGCACGGTCAGGTTCGTTTTCATTAAAAACTCTCTCAAATGGCGCTGAGTGTAAGTCTAAGAAAACTGCGGTTTCATTAAAACGTTTGAATGATCGATATGTAATATAGTATGACCTCCTTTTTTTAGCTTTGGGAAGTTTTGCTGCCCATGTGCAGCTGATTGGGAAGTGGTCACTAATACTAAGACTATCCACTCTTTCATCATAGACAGCTTGTGGTTTGTTAGTGTAAAGAGAGAGAGAGAGAGAAGGAAGAAAGGCGTCGCAAAGACGAAAACATGCGCTCAGTCAAGTCAGTTTGAAAGTAGGGGAAGCAAGTATAGCTGAGAGCGCTGCAAGATTTTCAAGATAGCGGTCAAGATGGCGATAAAAACCGAGTTTTTCTATAAAAAAAACAAACAAACAGATATAACACGAAAAATCGAGTTTATCACTAAAAACTCTGGTTTTCTTTACAAAAACCGGGTTTTTTGTACAAAAACTCGGTTTTTTCGTGTTGAATTTGGTTTTCCTCGGGTTTTGCACAAAGACCGGTTTGGTGCAAATGGTGCTCCTTGGAAAGCAGGAAATTCATCGATGTACTGGGTTTTGTTTTTGCCACTGACGCACACTCAACAGCATAAAAGAGTGAGAGCACACAACTGAGGTCTCAATAATAATAATAATAATAATAGAATATTTATATAGCGTCTAACCTTATCTAAGCTCTAGGCGCTTTACATAAAATACATATTTATTCATATTAAGGCATTAAAAACTGACAAACAGATAAAAAACAGATAAAACACTAATAAAAAAAACTCACACACACACACACACACACACACACACACGTTCCCAGCACACGCACACGCACACGCACTCATCAATGGAGCACATGCGCAAACGCTCGCGCGAGTCCGTGTGTGTCTGGATGCGTGCGCGCGCAGCAGGCATAACACATGGTGGAGAAACGTTCGCCGCGCAGACTTTTCTGTTAAACATATTGAGACGGTATTAATTCGATCTTTACATGCAGCGGGGACACTTCAGTTGCATGGGGCTGCTTTCATTGCAAGAATTGTATCAAAGTGATTACGTCAAATGTATTTGACGTCAACCCAGTGAGGAACAAGGCCGAGGAACGGCCCCGTCCTACAAAGTTCATTCTCCAAACTTCATTTTATTTTGTCTGTTTTGTTGTTATTGTTGCCGGTTCTCCCCTCTCCCAGTTCTACCAATGACACTAGATCCTCTACGACCTCGACCGATTAGCCACGTGACTGGGGGTGGGGCCGGGTGGGGGGAGAGAGAGGGGGGAGGGAGAGACAGAGAGAGAGGGTGGTTGGGTGGGTGTTTAGGGGTTTAACGTCCTTTTCCGCCACATAAGGTGAGTATCAAAGACGGGGCAACGGGAAAAAGGCCAGCACAAATATTTGGCCCAAGCCGGGATTCGAACTCTCGACCCGAGCATTGAAAGTCCAACGCTATACCATTCTGCGGCCACCCTGGCTCCCCAGCGTGAGAGAGAGAGAGAGAGACGTCAGTTCCGTGAACTAAATATTTGACGTCGGCCACAGGCAAGTCGTCATACAGAGAGAGAGAGAGAGAGATGACGTCAATTCCGTGAACTAAACATTTGACGTCAGCCCTAAAGGCTGTGCTAGACACTGAGATCGTCTGAGGATGCTTGTTTATGTCTTGTGATTTCCCTGTTGGCTTTGTGACTTCCCCGATTGAATTATTTTTCATATGAAATCTGGAAGATCTAGAGGGCTGGTGAAATGTCGGAGGCAGTGACGATACTTGCTGATTTTGTCTGTGAACTAAGCGTTTGACGTTAGCCTCACACCGGTGGTATGGCAGATGATGCTTGTGCATGTCTTGTAATTTCCCTGTTGCTTTTCTGACTTCCCTGACTGAATTAATTTTTACATACAATCTGGAAGATCTAGAGGGCTGGTGAAACGTGGACTAGAATACCTTGGATTGTACTTATGAATTCGCAAATTTGAAACTCTTTTGACCGCTGCTCCTCGCAGAAACTTGAAAAGGCTATGTTTCTCTAAAAGTTCAGTTATTCTTAATGCTAGCTATAATAGTGCAGTAGTTCCTGTCATATGTGCAGTTGTCACACTAGACAAAAACGCCGGGATAAGTAATTTGCAGTAGCCTTTTCATAAATACTTGATCTTATGTGCAAACCACCCCTACCTCGGAATTTGTTTTTTTTACACAAAACCAGTCAGAGCTACAGAGCTGTAGTACAAAAGCAGTCAGTGCAATTGGGTGAACTTCCAAAGTCTAGAAAATGAAGGAATTTGAACAACTTTTTCGAAAAAAAATTGTAACGGCGATAACTTTTCTGAAAATACGGCAGGATAAAAATCGTGAATGGTAGCTCTGGAGAAGGTGAATTTCCATTTTATCTCAAAGTAAAAAGGCCTCCAGCGAGGTGGTTTAGGAGATAGCCATCATTACATCCGTCCACACACACACACACACACACACACACACGTCTCACAACTCCTGCCGAAAAGAATGCAGCAGTATAGTGTGCACGTCAAGTGTCTATGACGCAGATTTCGTTACGTCACGGTGTGCGCGAAAGTATGTATTGTCTGGAGAAACATCACAGCCTTGTTTTGTACCTATGAAAACTTGCAGCTGCGCGCAGCGAAATCTGCCTTAAAAACGTCACAGATTTCAAAGGAAACTTCGCGTCTCTCGTCAAAAAACAAGATTGGACTGACAATATGTGGTATTTGGTCCAGTCAAATTAGCTCAGCTGCTTAAACAAATTGCTTCAAAGCTAAAACCTGCTGATTCTTATTCTAGATGGTATTCTTATACTTACAAAAAAAACTTTACCAAATTAGTTTGGGGTAAAGTTTTATAAAAGCGACCGTTTATCTTGCCATTAATTTCACTATATGAGCCCTATAAATGGGCTTTTGAGGGTGTGCACAAAGTATGCGTGTTTGCGGGTACAAAAATGCGCAGAATTCCGGTCTAAACACTGTTATAGTTAGACAAGACATGCATTGTTGACATACAGAAATTTCATACCACTCAGAATGATGCTTCCTGGATAATTGCGGCCATCAGTTTGGCCGTTGAGATAAAGGGCCCTGTAAACCGACTGTATTTGATGCTTGTGCACTTGGCAGGTCACTGCAGGTGACATGTATCGCGGAAAACATTTACGAACATTGAACAATTTAGCCAGGAAACGCTTCTTTGGTGTTGTGAAGTTCCCTTGTCACCGCATGTGCACCTAGGTATGGAATATGATATCCAAGTGAGCACTTTTTTCGGTAGCGATATTTTGGGGGTTTACTTATAAAAGTAGTTCCTGCGTTGTGAGTAGTGAACGGTTTTTCTCAAAGAGCAGTGCACACTTAAGAATAGTATCCCAGTTGTGTCATATCAAAAGTTCATTGAAATCTCTGTTGTACTTTTGTCACAAACAGACATCGAAAGTGCAATGTGTTTAATAATGGCTGAGTATGCGTAATGATGGGAGTAGGGACACTTGATTGGTTGCTGTGATAAGGTGTATCCGCGAAAACAAGTATAACATGATGCAAATATTCGGGCACATGCTCGGTGTTTCAGAATTATCTTCCGGAACTTGTATGAGAGATTCATTGCTTATAGATGGCCGTTAATTGAAGCTATCAGTTCCCTATATGGGCTGAAAGCGGTGCTCACCAAAGAGCCTGCCATAATTGCTACACTTGATGCAATTTCTTTTTATACATTTGTCTTGGTGGAAAAGGCAATGACTAGTCGTATGAAGAAAGATCCTTGAATCTAAACAAGCACGTTTTCTTTACAGCGGTCATTATTTTTACACATTTTTTTTTCCATTTCCTTCATTACATGCTGCGTGGGGGGTAGGTTTATATTTTGCTGCTAGCAGCCACCAGTTTTAACTTGTCTCTGTTTTACATACTGGGAAAAGTAGAATGATCCCAGAAGAAGGAAAACGTGCATCCCACATTAAATTTCATGAACTCTTCACTGCTTGAAATAGGTGACTTAAATACCTTTTTCTAATTAAACAGAGCATTAACCACTACGGGGGTAGGTTACCAAGTAGCCTGATATGACGGCCAAAGTATACACAGCGTATTCTGTTATTTACCAACTTTTCTTTGGCAACAAACGCCGTTATTTTGCCTTTTTTTGGACATTCTCAAATTTACGGATGAAAAATACTGGCATACATTACTGGCAAAGTATGATGGAAAGTATGTAGAACACAACCTCAAGTCTACAGTAGTAAGTGGCTGAATTCACTTCAAGTAGTATGACGTATGTTAATCACACGGCAAACATGTCTACAAGGTCAAGGTCATCGGTTTGTCTGTTTACTCCCAAACATTTTTTTTTTCATCGCTCTGTTAGAATAAGCAAAAGAACAAGCAGTCACAAGCACCAGGCAAAACAAAATTAGCACAAACGATGTTCGTATGAGAAGATTTCTTGTGTACACCTTTGGTGACCTTGACCTTGGGAGGAAAGGTCATAGAGACTGGCTGAAAATTTTATAAGTACAACTTTTGGCATAACATTTGACCAATATGCATTGATAAGAATGCCTTTCTGGTGACCTCTAGTAAAAGTCAAGGTCACGCTTGAGTTATGAAGATTTTGCTGTCATATTTTTATTCTGAGGATGCTGTGAACTCATCAAATCACGGGAACAAAAGTGAGCAGCACCAAAATGCTTATTCTGAGCGATGAAGTAAAATGTTTTGAGTAAATAGACAAACCAGTGACCTTGACCTTGAAAACATGTTTGCCGTGTGATTAACATACCTCATAACAATTGAAATGAATTCAGTCACATACTACTATAGACTTGAGGTTGTGCTCTACATAATTTCCATGCACTTTGCTAGTACTGAACTGCATTCCTAAATGTGAAAATGTCCACAAAAAAGGCCAGCTTAACGGCGTTTGTTCCGAAGGAAAAACAAAATAAAAGAGATTTCACAGATTTTCTTTGGCGTCTACCGTTTTTTATTGACATTTGCGAAATGTTATTTCACTTGAAGCTTAAATTAATTTTGTCTGATTTCTTTACCTGTACCTCAAAAACAGGAATTAATGAAAATGTTCGACATTTTCTTAGTGCGATACAATTTTAAGCGGAGGGGTATCTTTAAAATAATATTTTTGTGATGCTAGACCATTTCCCTAAATCATGATGTACGTCTGCACATGATCTTTCAAGCGTAGCAGCTGCAGCAGCATAATATGTCAGCCCGGTCCCCATTAGTGAGTGAATGGGCGTCTATATGTAAAATAGACATTTTGATATGCTCGGGCTGCTACAGGTACATCCTTCCAGAACCTGGCAGATGTATTTGAAAAACAGAGCACCCAGAAACAGAAATCAGAGAAGCAGGAGAAAGAGGTATTGTGGAGTTGTATGGCGGCACAGCTGATGACAGTCTTGGTCACCTCAGATATGTCAAGTACATGCAGAAGATTGCTATTTCTGCAAAATACGCCCATCCAAGTTCCCTCCCTCCATCTTCATCATCAGCAAAATTCCACTGTTTCCGCGCATACCACCAGGTGCAAGTATGGAAACATCTCGATCAACATCTGCAACTGAACCCAGAAGACTGGGGCTGGGTGGTTAACAAAGGCATGCTGTTGCCTGTCCCAAGTGATATGCCTGCTGCACCGGAGGATCTGCTCAATGTAATCTGCTGCAACTGTAAAGGGAATTGAATCACAGTGTACATGCCGGAAACATGGACTGGTGTGTACAGCAGCATGCGGTCATTGTCGGGGAGAGAACAGTGTAAATTCTGCGCCCTGGAGGCAAGACGGTGAAGAAGATGATGATGACCGGGTAGTGAGGTTGGGGGTGGGAAGGGTAATGAGTCAGAACAGTCTTGAAAATATGTTTTGAATCCATGAAAAGATTGTTTTGTATGCTTAATATATGGCAGAATCAGACTGCATTCAGTATTTTGATGTTGTCAATTTCATGTTGAAGAAACGTTAAGTGAATGTGCGGCGAAAGTTCAAATCATCGGTGATAATTTACGAATTTTCTTGCTGTATTATCATTTTGTTACATTTCTACTTCTTTTTTCTTGTCAAAAATTAATAGCAAACTAGTATGATGCTCATTTTTTTTTTTTTTTTTTTTTTAGACCATAACTGTGGTAAATATTTGACACAGGTGGTCAAAACAGTCAGTTCGTGCTTTCGTCCAATTTCAACTCGGCTGCCATTTTTCAGACCAAAAAAGACAAATTTTGCCCCAACCGAATTTGGTAAAGTTTTGGAATGTGTAAGAAAAACATTTAAACAACTCAAAACATTTGAGTCTGAATTTGAAGCAATTTGTTTAAGGTTTAACAATGTCTTGCCCGGAAATTGACTGTACCCCAATTGTATTTTTTATGATATCTGTTTTATTGTGTATCCGTTCAATTGCAAAGTATTCTTATTTGTTTTTGAATAATTGAGTTAGTTAGCTAGTTAGTTATGCACATTTTCAACTCTTAGCCTGTGTATGTTTTCAAATGTTCTTTTTATTTGACAGTTTTTTGTCCATCTATTCTGTGTTGTCCATTATCCCTGATATTGTGTGTTGTTGGGGTTTTTTTTATTATCAATTGATTGGTGAATATGTCCATTAACAGAGAATGTTAACGTCTTTGAAAAGTCAAAATCTGAAACGTTAAGTCACGAATGAACGTTTTGGTAATTTTAAAATTGTTAAATTGTCAAACTAACATAACAATACACTGGGATCACAGCGACACTCTGCCTATTACAAGTATGGTGCGTGTGATTGTTTGAAGTTGTTTAGGACATTATAAATTGCAAAACACGCACAACACAAACGGAGATTTACCCAGACACGCATAAGCGGGAGGGGTGTCGGGGAGGGGGGGGGGGGGGGGGGGGTTATGAAGGATTCAAAGGTTTTTCATTACAATTTTTCTGTAGAAACGATTGTGTCTTATTTCTTTTCGATTTCAAATTCAAGCATGCTAGCCATCTCAACCATGATATCTGATCAGGCCGACAGCTGTAGTGTTTTACAGCTGTAAAATTATTGCAAGCAACATGAAAGTTGAACATAAATATTTCTTCTGTAGTAATGGTAAACCATATACGTTACATTTATTCCCACGTGACTAATATACCCTGAACTGAACAAAAAATCAGATGACTGACGTCGATGTTTAGTATCAAATAAAATCAGCTCTCTCTCTCTCTCTCTCTCTCTCTCTCTCTCTCACACACACACACACACACACACACACGCACATAACTAAACAATTACTTGTGAATACTTCAGAATATCTGGCGAACACAGGCGAATGTTAGCTTTTCTTTTTTTTTTTTGACATCCTGAATCCATATGCTGTTCTTGTGATTACTACATTTACCTCTGCCGCGAAATCATTTACTGTAGTATATGCATGCGAACTCTCGAGTGCATGCGTATCGTAATTATTCATTTCTTAGCTGTGCCTTTTTATCATTTGAGCCTTGTCATTAGCCTCATTAGAACTTCCAGCCTTCAAACTGCACCGGGGAGGCTGGATCTTCACCCTGTAAACGCCACTGCCATCAAAGTTTTTTTTATTTGTAAATACATTGTCTACTTTGAATCCTTCCCTAACTGCATGCGTGCTCTGTGTTACCTACAAGTAAACAACTCTCTCTCTCTCCATTCTATGAAATTGTCACACACACACACACACACACACACACACACACACACACAGAGTGACACACAAAGATGTCGTCAGCGGACACACACACACACACACACACACACACACACACACCAGTGCGTTGGTTGCTAGCTAATTTTAGATGCCTTTATCATGTCTTTTTCAGTCAGTACACCAATGGCGGGAGTGGGGGGTCAGTGGGGGTGGGGGGGGGGGGGGGGTGCGTGTCAGTGGAGGTCCCTTAAAGCATGAGAGTTAAGGTGGAGTGGAGGGAAATAAGGAAGGAAACTCAGACCAGGTTAGTTCTCGAATTAAATACATGTAGTCACAACCAAACTGCTGTGTATCAATTAATGAATAACTTCATACGATTAAGATCTGCTAGCATTGCACAGCCTACATGTTCGTTTATTCCTGACCGAAGAGGTGGCACTTTTTTGTCTCCGGCCATTAGCTGATAAGCGCATTATACAATCTTCAAACAGCAGAACACTGACTAGTAGACTCGGAGCGGAAAATCGAGGAGAAATTAATTTTCGGCACTTCACGACGAGGTTAGCTGAGCTGACCCGACCGGCCGTCACAAGTTGTTTCTATCGCGATGTCTAGGGTCGGAAAGTGAAATCTTCATGTGCGAGCGAGTGTTCGCGTTTCACTATTGACTGTATCTCGCAAGGTCGCTTTTTCTACTCGTCCCTTTCCTTGTACAGTATACGCTGGTTATAAGAAACTCGAGGGGGGTGAATTTTTTGGTTTCTTATATCCGAGTTTTCTTATATCTGAAAGTCGGATATAAGAAAGTATTTTGAAAAATATTTCTTATAACCGAGTTCAGTGAAAAAAAGGTTTAAAACATTTCTTTTTTCTCAGTTCGTGTATGTTTTGCATTAAATTAAGAAATATCTGGTTTCTCTTAAAGACCTGCACAGAATATATATGTGTAGAGGTAATATACACCAGTGCGCTTGTGTCCTTCAATGTCAGATTTTTTTGTTTGAACATGAAAATACTGTTTTTGCTTCCCAACTGTAGCGCTGGCGGTCATGTGGTAAGAAAAAACAAAACAAAAAGAAAAAACAAACAAACAACCAAACCAACCAACCAACCAACCAACCAAACAAACAAACAAACAAACAAACAAACAAACAAACAAAAAAGAACTAAGGGGAGAGGGAGAGAGAGAGAGAATTCCCTTGTATTTATAGGATATATTAAAAGTGCATTATGTATCAACTTTTGATCTATAAAACACTCGTCCCATTAGAGTATGATTATGCGATGCTTTCCGTGTCTAATTTGGCTGAAAAAAGCTGCAAATTAGCTTTTTTTCTGTTGGGAGGGGGAAGGGGGATGGAGGAAAGATGGACCACGTATATTGTCAAAGAAAGGAATTGATCAACAGTTAGTCTAATACTGATAGTTTTATTCTCCTTAACGCGAGCCCTGTAGACAGAGACAGACATACAGAGAGAGAGAGAGGGAGAGAGAGAGAGAGAGAGAGAGAGACTGAGCTCCCAATCAGGCAAAAACTGAAACAAAATAATAATAAAAACAACATATAACAATAGAACAACAAAAATGCATCTCGTATTTTTTCTTCTTGCCAACATTCAATTTTGCACGGAACACAATGGTAAAGAACCAATTCAAGAAAAGAAAATCATGCGCCATCATGTGCCTGTCCTAAGTGACGTCAGACCTGACCTGTTTTCTTAGAATGAGTGAAATTTTCTTGGAAATGTACTTTCGGTTTCTTACAATGAGTGAAATTTTCTTGGAAATGTACTTTCGGTTTCTTATATCCGAGTTTTTGTATCAAGCGGGACAAGAAATTTGCTTTCCTAAAACCGAGTTTTCTTATAAGCGAGTTTCTTGTATCCAAGTTTTTGTAATACATAATAAAGAAGAGTTTGGCCGGGGGAAAAAAATTCGTTGGCAATAACCGAGTTTTCTTATATCCGAGTTGCTTATATCCGGCGTCCACTGTATATGCAGGTCAAAGGGAATTACATTTCACGTTGATTTAGATTTCCCGACAGAAATATACAGCGGAGGTTTGAGCCGGGAGCCGTCAGTTTTGTTGTTCTCCTCCATCTTGAGAAACATTTTGAACAAGACTGTTCCAGCAATAGGTAATGTTGTGACAACAGAAACATGCTGTGCTGTAGATTTCTGTCACCTTAGAAATATACATTGTATGAGGGGCGTACCAGAAGCAGTGTCCCTGGTGGGGTAATATGAATAAAAGTAACGCCACCAAATCCCTACATGATCTTCAAACAACAAATCTCTCTCCACTGGTCACGCAAAGTTTCAACCGCCTACTTCAAGCGAGAATATCATTATGGTAGCTTGAATCAAGTATAGTGTTGTACTGTGACATGACGGCTTTTTAGGGGCCCGGGGTCCGTGTTCACTTCCATCCTGCAAGCTTCTCTCTCTGTGTAGCGAAATGCCGCTAGTCGTAAGGAATAGAGGGGAGAGTGTAGAGTGGATGGTTTGCAATAGTTTCGTCCAGCCACATGTGATTGGATCACTTGATGATCAGGCAGGGGAATTCCTGAGGGAAAAAAAAGACTGAAATCCAGGGTGGGGAATTCCAGAGGCCGACAAGGCTCCGGCGGGGTGCAGGGGAAGCGCCAAGCTGGGGGGGGGGGGGGGGGGGGGGGTAGGGGGGCAAAGTCTGACAAGGCTCCGGTGGGGTGCAGGGGAAGCGCCTAGCTGGGGGGGGGGGGACCAGGGGGGCAAAGTCCCCCCGAAGAAAACGAAGTTTAGTACTTTCACAGGCAATTTGGCGAATGAAGGAAATGGAAAGAATGGGGGAAAATAATGACTGTTGTACAGAAGACGTGTTTGTTTGGATTCGGGAATCTTTCTTCATACAACTAGTCATTGTCTTTTCCACCACGACAAATGTATAAAACGAAACTGAATCAAGCGTAGCAGTTATGGCAGGCTCTTTGGTAAGCACCGCTTTCAGTCCATATAGGGAACTGATTAACCTCAGCTAACGGCCATCCATAAGCAATGAATCTCTCCTACATGTTCCAGAAGATAATTCTGAAACACCGGGCATGTTTGCATCACATTATACTTGTTTTCACAGATACACCTTATCACAGCAACCAATCAAGTGTCCCCACTCCCATTATTTCGCATATTCAGCCAATATTAAACAGATTGCACTTTCGGTGGCTGTTGTGACCAAAGTACCGAAGCGATTTCAATCAACTTTTGATATGACACAACTGGCATACCACTCTCCGCCATATTATTTTGTCCACCCAAACTCGTCAACACAGCAAGCCATGTAGAGAATAACCGACAAGTGGATTTGGTATAGTGGTTAAAGCTTTCGGCCTACCCTTCCTGAGGTAATGGGTTCGCATCTCTAGTGGGCAGGAATTGGGTTGGGAATTCTTCCTTGCCAAATCGGGTCAGATTCACGCGCAGACCCGTTTAATAATAATAATAATAATAATAATAACTGAGTATTACCCAATTTCTTGAATCGGCTCAAAGCGCCGCGAGCTGAACCGCCCACGTGAATCACACGAATTCTCTCACACATTGGATATTAAACACATTACAATCACGTGGTGCGAAGGGTCAGCGCAGCTATTTAAGTACAGGAATTTAGAATTGCATGTATTTTTAAATCAGTTTTGTGGGCTGAACATTTCCATTTCGCGCGCGCACGCGCACACACACACACACACACACACACACACACACACACAAACACACACACACACACACACACACACACACGCACGCACGCACGCACGCACGCACACATTGTTAGGGGAGCCGGCACGGGAGCCACATATTTGTGCTGGCCTTTCCCTCATGTGGTGGAAAAGGACGTTAAAC
>JACVVK020000393.1:197500-245000 GCA_018292915.2 Batillaria attramentaria | reverse complement strand
CCATTATTTCGCATATTCAGCCATTATTAAACAGATTGCACTTTCGGTGGCTGTTTGTGACCAAAGTACCGAAGCGATTTCAATGAACTTTTGATATGACACAACTGGCATACTATTCTTGCGTGCGTGTGTACTGCTCTTTGAGAAAAACCGTTCACTATCACGAGAAAAGGCACCTTTCTGCTGTGAACCTCTGACAACCAATAATGGTTTGCAATAGTTTTGTCCAGCCACATGTGATTGGATCACTTGATGATCAGGCAAGGGAATTCCTGAGGGAAAAAAAGACTGAAATCCAGGGTGGGGAATTCCAGGGGCCGACAAGGGGTGCAGGGGAAGCGCCCTGCTGGGGGGGGGGGGGGGGGGGGGACCAGGGGGGCAAAGTCCCCCTGAAGAAAACGAAGTTTAGTACTTTCTCAGACAATTTGGCGAATGAAGGAAATGGAAAGAATGGGGAAAATAATGACCACTGTACAGAAGACGTGTTTGTTTGGATTCGGGAATCTTTCTTCATACAACTAGTCATTGTCTTTTCCACCACGACAAATGTATAAAACGAAACTGAATCAAGCGTAGCAGTTATGGCAGGCTCTTTGGTAAGCACCGCTTTCAGTCCATATAGGGAAATGATTAACCTCAATTAACGGCCATCCATAAGCAATGAATCTCTCCTACATGTTCCAGAAGATAATTCTGAAACACCGGGCATGTTTGCATCCCATTATACTTGTTTTCACAGATACACCTTATCACAGCAACCAATCAAGTGTCCCTACTCCCATTATTTCGCATATTCAGCCAATATTAAACAGATTGCACTTTCGGTGGCTGTTTGTGACCAAAGTACCGAAGCGATTTCAATGAACTTTTGATATGACACAACTGGCATACTATTCTTGCGTGCGTGTGTACTGCTCTTTGAGAAAACCCGTTCACTACTCACAACGCAGCAACTCCACAATGTCAAGTGACGTCACGAAACTGACACACAAACCAACCAGGAAGTCTCTCGTCTGTTGTGGCAACCACTCTGCGCCATATTATTTTGTCCACCCAAACTCGAAAATACCCGACAAGTGGATTTGGTATAGTGGTTAAAGCTTTCGGCCTACCCGGCCTAAGTTTGAGATCACTCCACTTGACTTCGTAAAGCAAAGGGACATCGCTTTGTATGAAATGAGTAGAAAACCCTTTGGAAATATCAGACAGGAGTGACGCGTCTATTGTGTTAATTGCCGACAGCTCATACGACTGAAATCACACTATTACAGTAGCCGAGAGAGGACGCAATATGGCTTTTGTCGTCATTAACACACACATGATGTGGATGATTACACGGCCGGCACCGCAGGTACTGTATTTCACGGGCCTGGTTGACACCGGGATATTTATGACAAGAAGCGTGGAATGCAGCCCCGTCACGCGATCAAAGCATATCCACCTCCATAGAGTCACCATACCATCACACATCCTCAGTGTTGTAGAGATCGCGAAAAGTCACTGCATTTCGATGGAAATTTCTAGACCATCCCAGAACATGCGAGTGCAGTAACGTCAGTAGATTACGTAACCTTGGAAAGATTCCGTACTTGCCAGAATGTTCTAGATCTGACCTGTTTGTATATAAGCAGCACTGCACAGCGTTCTGGGTTCTTCCTCTTTCATGAGTTTGTTCTTGCGCATCTTCTGTTAATAAAGTATTGGAGATGTATCCTGTTGTATCCCGTGTCTTCTCTGCGAGTGCACCGAGAGAGCGACATAGGAGGAGAAAAATACAACAGAAATATTTGGCGTCGCCGACAGGATTCGACATTGATCTACCTACAAAGGGACAGTACTCTACAGTACTCAAGAAACTCCAACTACAGAAGCTGCACCCCTTGAACTGTTGCAGCAGCGAAAATTGACGACTGATAATGGCAGAGACAGCGGAGCTGATGAAATTGCTTAGAGAGCAAATGGAACAGCAGAAGGAACAGATGAAGATTCAAGCACAGCATCATGAAGAAGAATTAGCAGTCCAAAGAGAGCAGATGGGTGCGTTGATGAAGATGATTCAAGTTCAAACACCAACTGGGGATTCCAGTGCAAGTACCCGTCCTCACACTTCTACTGTTTCGACTGCCGCTCTTCCACCTTTCGCTGCCTTTGATTCCACTTCAGAACTGTGGCCTGACTACTGGTCAAGGTTCTGCACATTAATTTTCTTGTAGCCAACGCCGTTCCTGACGACTGCAAGGCTCAAGTCTTCCTCACAAATCAGACTCCGGCTATCTACAAACAACTGGTAAATCTGGCTGCTCAACAGAATCCAAAAACGGATATCAATAGTCTGACGATGGACCAAATCGTCGAGTTCATGAAAGAACAATTTGACCCAAAACTGTTCATAGTGCGAGAACGTTTCAAGTTCTGGAGCAACATGGAACGGAAGCCAGGCGAAACACTCCAGGAGCTGGCAGCCCGTATACGTCAAGACGCGGCTACCTGTGACTTTCCTTCGATCCAAGATCCAAAAGATGAAGCTCTTAGGCAGAGATCCATATGCTCTGTCAACAACGAAGCTGTCTTGAAGGCTCTTTTCAAGGTCAAGGATACCGAGTTGGATTTTGCCAAGGCTGTCAAGATCGCCATAGAGACTGAAGACGCGGCAAAGGTGGCCAAGGAAACTGTCTAAGGTCCAAAGCCCAGGCCGGTCAACAAAGTCAAGACGAACAACAAAGGGGGTCGACCAAAGAACCACCTGCAGTCTAACTCCACGACCAGCGATTCAGCAAAGTGCTACAGGTGTGGAAAGGCCCATAAAGCAACAGACTGCTTCTACAAAGAATCCAAATGCAACTTCTGTCAGAAGATAGGATATTTGGAGGCTGTCTGCAGGAAAAAAAAAACCTGAATTAACAGCAACACGGGGGACGACATTCTGCAAAATCTTCAGTGAAAAGTATCACAAAAGCAGAGCTCGTCAAAGCCATCCTCGGCGAAGTTCCCCAAGATACTCCTAGGTTGGACGTTCCAGTCACAATCCAGGATCAACAGTTCACGATGGAGCTGGACACTGCAACCACGGGAAATTTTGTTTCTGTGCCAGTCTGGAAACAGCTGGGAAAACCGAAGCTGGATGACGTCACACATCGGTACGAGTCTGCCAGCAAGCATGACCTACCCGTGCTGGGCACCTTCAAGGGCCAAACAAAGGACCCAGTGACTGGTAAACAGAGCTCCATTCCTTACATCGACACCAAGATCCCTGATCTCAACCTACTTGGACGAAACGCGATCCAGGCTCTGGGAATTTCAGTGGACAATGCCCTTGGACTAAAGAGCATAGAGAGTCAAGTCAAGAGCGAGGGTGCAAAAGAATCGCATCCGAAGACCTCCAGCACAGCTTATGCATCTCTTCAGCAAGATTGCCACACCCTCTGCAACAAGTTCCCAGATCTCTTCAAGGAAGAATTGGGATGTCTGAAGGATTTTGAACTGGAAATAAAGTTCAAGTCCGACGCGAAGCCGGTTTTTCACAAGGCAAGGCCGGTTCCTTTCGCTCTTCGCGATGATCTGACGAAAGGCTACGAAGAAGGCATCGCCAAAGGAGTCTGGAAGCCAGTCCAGTTCAACGACTATGGAACACCAGTGGTTCCAATTCGTAAGACAAACAGTGCAGGCGCCCTGAAGCCAAAACTGGGAAAGATCGACCTCGCTGATGCTTACAACCAGATCAAGCTGGCACCAGAAAGTCAACGCAGACTAGCCCTCAGCACTCACCGTGGGGTACTTCTGCAACAACGACTACCTTTGGGAATCAAGTCAGCACCTGGTTATTTTCAGGAGATCATGGAAAATCTGACCAGTGACCTGCCTGGAGTTGCCGTCTTCCAGGATGACATACTCACCAGCGGGAAAGATCATCTGAGCAACCTGGAACGACTACTCACGCGTCTGAACGACAAAGGACTCAGATGCCGTCGTGAAAAATGCCTGTTTGCTCAACCCAGTGTGGAATACCTTGGACACACTCTATCGGCTGAAGGAATCTCCAAAGGATCCAAAGTCGAGGCAGTCTTGAAGATGCCACCACCTACGGATGTCTAAAGCTTGAAGTCTTTTCTGGGCTCAGTACAATTCTACGGAAAATTCATCCCAAACCTGGCTACTATGGCAGAGCCGCTCTACCGCCTGACAAAGAAGGCAAATCCCTGGAAGTGGGGAGAAGAGGAACAAGCAGCTTTTGAACAGCTGAAGAATGTGCTTTCCTCTGATCAAGTCCTTGTACACTTCGACCCTGATAAGCCTGTGGGGCTGGCTTGTGACGCATCCAACGTTGGAATTGGAGCAGTACTGTTTCATCGCTATCCGGATGGAAGCGAGCGCCCAATTGCCAATGTGTCCAAGACTCTTACAGCTGCAGAAAGAAACTACAGCCAAATCCACAAGGAAGCCCTAGCCATCATCTATGGTTTGTGGAAATTCTACCAATATCTGTACGGACGACAGTTCATACTGGTGACTGATCACAAGCCCCTGACGGCGCTGTTCGGACCAAAGAAAGGAACACCACTTCTTGCAGCTAACAGACTAGCTCGGTGGGCCCTATGGCTGAACCAGTTCGACTACACGATCGAGTACCGGAAAACTGCAGATCACGGCAATGCAGATGCCCTCAGTCGCTTGCCTTCTGGAGACGACATCGACTTTGACAGGGAGGAGAAAGGGGAAGACACGGACATGGTGTGCGCCATCCGAGTTCTCAGTCTTCAAGTCAAACCTTTCGACGCCAACATCCTTCGTCAAGAGTCAGGCAAAGATCCAGTGATAGCTACAGTGATGCGCTACGTGCGCGAAGGGTGGCCGCTGAAGCACGCTGAGATCAACGAAGAAGTCAGAAAGTTCCAGAAGTTGTCAGATTCTCTCAGTATCTGCCACGGATGCCTCATCTATGTTACAAGAGTTGTGATTCCACAAAGCCTGCAGCCCAAGATCCTTGATCTTCTGCACATTGGACACTTTGGCATGGAACGCATGAAGCAGTTGGCAAGAACTGCAGTATACTGGCCCGGTATCGACGCTGCAATAGAGATGACGAGTCGACGATGTGACTCATGCGGCGAACATAATAATAATGAAAGGACATGAGTGAATCAGAGACCACAGCATGCACGAACAGGACTGCGGAACACGATCGCGTTTTCATTATCAAAGTCACCATAGCAGTTCGGATCCCACGATCCTTTTGACACGAAGCCCATTTCATCAGACCAAACATCCTGTTGACGTTCGTTGTGGCGACAACTGTCCTGAATGAGGTTTTTGTCATGCAGGTAACATGGTTGATGGGCCTACCCTCTAAAGAGATGTCTCACGATTACGTAATGGAAATTTGTCAATATGCAAAAAGTCTTGTACAGGTGGGATAATTATGACAATGATGTTTTACGACCGGAGTTCGTTTCAAAATTCATTAACAGTATTATGCCAAAGTCTTAAAAAAACGTCTTTCAAAATCGACGTTCCTCATTCTCACCATTTACAAAACTTAAATTCTGCAGATATCGATCATTAAAATCTTTCAGAAACACTGCTAAAGGACGCCAAGGCCAGACGCAAAGATGGTTTGCTGATACAGGCTCGATTCACAGGGCCTAGCATGATTTTCTGCTTGCGCAAACTCTCCTATGCATTCACTTATCGTGGAGGCTGTTCGGGCATGATTTCAATAGTTAAACCTTATTAATTTTGGCACTGTTTGGATTGCTCATACCAGCAAACTCCCCTTTCACTAAACATTACCAAACTTTTTTGGTATTTGTGTTCTAGTTGGATGGAAATGAAATGTATTCCCAATTACAGTGGCCGCCCGAGCTTTTTAACAGAACAGGAACAAAGTGAGAATCACGCGATTAATGTTTCTGCCAAAACTCAGAACGCAACACCAGTCTCGCCTGTTTCGTTTAGTACTGCTTGACTATTTATTCTGCATGCTTACTTCGCGGCACAATTTTGTAAGATTTTAGGCTCACAGATCGCTCTGAGCTTTTGGGCGGTGTTTGGCTCATACCACTTAGACACCTGCACAGTGACAGCATCTTACAGGCTGACACTGAACCAACAGAAGGCTTTACGTGACAGGAATCAGTATCAAGTCGGCTAGTCTTGTGGCACGGGCAAGCGTTGAGTAAGAGGATATGAATTTTCGCCGGTTCACAGAGCCTGTAGACGGTAGTGTGTCGCGACTGTTTCGACGGTACAGGCGCACTCACAAGCGAAACTATTCCGAACACAAGCTGGCCTCTGTGACGCCTAGTAAACACAGAAATCAATCAATCAATCAGTCAATCAAGCAAGCAAGCAAGCAAGCAAGCAACTGAACTTTATTAGTGCGTTTAAGCCTTTCCATTTCTTCCAGCTATACTAGGACCGATCTCAGGCCTCTGTTGGAGCTGTGTGTTGTAATGTCTGCACCTTTTCCGTCATAACTTGAGAAAAAAATGTTCGCGTTTCAGCGATTTATTTTGAGCAGGACAATGCAAAGAATAAACTTTATCAAGGGTGTTAAACGACACCCATCGGACGAACATGAGGCAGTCTTTCTTAAGTGTAAAGCTGGCAATTTCCAACCAGGAAATGAAGCAGAAACTACAGTGGCACCACACAAACAGGTTTTTCGATCAAAGTGATCATAAACTTTCGGATCCGTCCAACCCAACCACACATCCTGTTGACGCTTGTTGTGGCGACAGTTGTTCATAATGTAGGGTGTTGTCATGGTCGTGATCAATAAGCCTATCCTCCACAGTTTTGCTGTGAAGCCCACACATTCCCCCACCCCTCCACACGTCCGTGTAGTTATACGTTTAGAGCACCCGTACCCGTCCCACCAGGAAAGTTTCCGTACTCAGCGTTTGCTTTTTCAAAAATCAGGTCGTTGTCGTGCAGTCACATTTTGTAAAGGCCGAACTCCTTGTCCATACTTTGCTGAACTTTTATGCATCAAGTACAAAAAACACCTGAGAACATTCTCCTTAGAGACACGGTGTGTCTGAGCAAGAACGATTACCAAAGGATCTTTTGACTCAGCAGGAAGCCCCCCACGAAAAATTCGACAAACGCGCAATCTGTCATACACAGCGGCTCGGTATGTTTTACCCATGATTTCACGGTTTAGCAACTGCGGTGTTAACAACAGGAAAATCAGAGAGAGAGAGAGAGACAGACAGACAGGCAGGCCGACAGGGACAGAGACAGATACAGAGTTTATTGTGACACCAGCAAGTAAGCGTATTATTAACAAACTTGTGCTATTCGCATCCCAATCTCAACCCCTCCCGGGGAGCCGGGGTGGTCGAATGGTAGAGCGTTGGACTTCTAATGCTTGTGAGTTCGATCCCGGCTGGGGCCAAATATTTGTGCGGGCTTTTTCATCGTTGCCCCGTCTTTGATATCACCCTTTGTGGTGGAAAAGGACGTTAAACCCCCAAACACCCACCCACCCCTCAACCCCTCCCGTTCTAAGAATAGAATATGGCACCTGTTTTAAGGTAAAGATTTTCTTCACTCTTTCTACCATTTATCAAATCTCTATCATCATAACAGTTTACAAACAACACTGAAGGACGTCAGTAGTAACGTTCTGGTATTGTTTTTACGTTTAGTACTGCTGGTACCAGCCCCCCCCCCCCCCCCCAAAAAAAAAAAAATGGTTCCTTGAAACAGCTTGACTCACTTGTGCTAGCGTAACTGATTTTCTGCTTGAAATTTAAAAAAAAAAAAAAACTACTATGGATTCTTTCCTCCACGCACTCCCTATGATTATCAGTTATTGTAGACCGAGTAAATTGACAATACCAAGATTTAAGAAAGAATCGAGACAATCAACGTCAGGTATAGTTTGGTGTGTATTGTTCTTGTTCGTTGAAAGACTAAGGCTCTTCATTTTGACCACACACCACGGTTGAAAGGTAAAATTTTATCACGGACATTTTGTCAAAGGATGTTTTGCTCCTGCTCACGTACCTGCGATCATATGAAATACAGAACATCTCTGGAGTACAATCTGAGTTTTTCTTAGGTATATAATTGGGAAAACCCTATCGTAAGTTTCAGAGATACTAGGACATCTAGTGCCACCTCACCACGAGACAAGCGATATTGGGAGCTGTGCGTCCTTTGGTAAAACACCTCAGCACCATGTATTCGATAAGCACGTCTAGGCTTTTTCACTATATGACGGTGGAGGTGTTGGTCATGATTTTTTCTCCTTTTTTTGCGTGAGCTGTTTTAGTCAATCAGCTGTTGACATCTGTGAATTTTGCGATACATGTTCTGATTTCGTTCCGTTTCCGTCATTGTTACACACCAGTAATAGGAACCTGATCTAAACGAAACGTGCGCGTAATATTAAACGCCGGTTGCAGCGCAAGGAGCTTGGTTAAATTATTATGCAGCCCTAGTCACGCTGACCCCTCCGATGATGTCAGCCGTGGCCATAGTAACTGCTGCCAAAGCATCAATACGACCAGTGCTGTTGGTGGTATAACTTCCTTGTCGACCCCCTCCACCTTTCTCCCCCCCCCCCCCCCACACACACACACACTGGTCGATACTGCATGCTGTTGCTGCTGCTACTACTACTACTCTCTCTCTCTCTCTCTCACACACACACACACACACACACACACACACACACACACACGCACGCACGCACGCACGCACGCACGCCTTTCTTGTTTGTGTGGATTTAATACCTGCTCATTCACCCTCTATCAGTCCAACAAACGATGTTTGATCCACAATGTGTTTGTATATTCCGCTTCTACGCTGGTCATCCTGGCATAGTCTGTGATGCTAATAATTTGCCATTATAATTACTGAGGTTCTGTTTCAGTGATGTAATTAACACACACACACACACACACACACACACACACACGCGCGCGCGCGCGCGCACACACACACACACACACACACACACACACACACACACACACACACACACACACACACACACAATGTCCTTTCTTCGGAAAGCTGGGTTTACAGGCGCACTTGGAAGTAACGCCGTTAATACTGTCGCACTAAGTCATGGTGTGTTCTGAATGTACGCTGAACACTGTCTCGGCAGCATATTGATTATCATTTCTTGTATGCATTACAATTATCAAGTGACTCTTCCAGGTGGATATTCACACCTACATGTCAACATAAAATGCTTGATATCTTGTGTTTTGACGTTCTGGATGTAGGGTGTTGTGATTAGATGATAGATACCTTATGTTTTCGGGTTTTTTTTGCTATTTCCTTATTGTCGTCTTTGTTCTTGTTGTTTTCTGTGCTTAAAGTTATTTGACGCGACCCCTGATAATCGGTTTTGTGTGTGTGTGTGTGTGTGTGTGTGTGTGTGTGTGTGTGTGTGTGTGTGTGTGTGTGTGTGTGTGTGTGCTGGCTGATTGATAAATAAACCATTCGTTCTGTTTATAACATCTTGTGTTTTCTATAAGTGCAATGTGAATGCGAGATTATCTTTCCTCGAGGGACAATTTCATGTAAGCTACACGAGCGATTGACAGCTGGGAGAATGTGCAGGGAGATGGTGATGTCATCGTTCCTGCGAAACGTTCTAATGACGTCTTTAGTTTGAACCGTGACCGTTTCCCTGGCATCTTTCGACCAGTCACTGCGAGTGAAACTGAAAGTGCAAAAAACATTACAAATTACACTAAATGAAAAGATGTCAACATACCGGCGTTGGGTAAACGCCATGATCTTTTAGCAGCAGCAAGTGTCACACCACATGAAAGCTACATAATGTCTCCAATAAAACGAATGTTGTTAAGGTACTAGCCGTCTCTCGAGTGACACTGATTCGTCTGTGGTCCATTACGCACCATCACCTCTCGGTGGGGCTCAGGGGATTGTTTTCCTAATGGGTCACATGTTCCTCGATATCCAACAACAACATTATTCGAGGGTTCCCTTCCAGAAGGTACTATCGATACAGATAGAAGGAAGAAAGATAGTACGTTCTGGCAGGGAACCCTGCAATCTATTCATATGAAACAAGCAGACGTCACTTCTCAGCTGTTGTCGCCGAAAGTGTGTTCAAAAGTAACTTTCTTATTAAGTGTACTGTTTCGTTTTAATAAACACGTCCACATGACAAGACACACAGAAATTTATATTATCAGTCATTATAGTTTGTATCATTTCCTGTCATGAGATTGTTTACAAATATATCACACGCAGCTCGTCAAAGTATACAAGATAAAACATATCTGTTTTCGTCACAGTGTCTGTGTATGTCTATGTACGACTTTTCTTCTGATTTAAATAACTAGGCACAGCTCATACCGAGGCTCCTTGACGTGCCCTGAAGTCACTTTGAAAACTTCTTTTAATCGTAGCACCCTCTCTCCTTTCAATTTTTTAACACTTTATAAGTATATTAACTTGTAGTGTCAATATATTTATTCAAACGTCTCTTACTTTCGTCAGTCCTCTTTTTGTTACTGTGTTGTAATTGGGCCCCGCAGTCAACAAGCCTTTTTCATTTCAAACTGGTTCTACGTCCGTATTTTAGACAACAAACTAGACCAGACTATGTGGCTCTCAGTGACAGACAGATATAAAGATGAATCTTGCTTTGCTTCACGTTCATGTAAAAAGCCGAGCAATGTAATGGCTTGTGAGATACCAATCAACGTCAAGGGTCAGAGTGAAACTGCTTCAGAGTGGAGTACCGTCAAATAACCACCCGGTAAAAGTGTCCTGTTTCTCTGGTGGTGTAAAAAATACGCAGGTGTGCATAATGTTCGTTGAACATGCTGTGACAGTGCAATGTGGCTCTTTCGTCCTGCAGCTGTTCATGCAGGCAAGCATACATTTTCAAGAAAGTCATACACAATTAGCGAAAGAATGCATAACCGAGGATAGTCATGATGTCCATCTCGTGTAATCGAGGGTCATGGATCCAACCATAGGAAAAAAATCAATACATTAATATCTCTGTGGTGGACCAATATTTATATAATGATAGGACACAATTTACGCTGAATAACGCTCCTGAAAATATACGCTTCACCCCTACAAGCTACAGTGTGCGCGTGTCTCAGTGGAGGGGTGGGTGGGTGTTTGGGGGTTTAACGTCCTTTTCCACCACATAGGGTGATATTAAAGACGGGGCAACGATGAAAAAGCCAGCACAAATATTTGGCCCCAGCGGGGATCGAACTCACGACCCGAGCATTAGAAGTCCAACACTCTACCATTCGACCACCCCGGCTCCCCTGTCTCAGTGGAACACTGGGAGGTGAGGTTCGCCGTGTGCCATAGGGGATCCCATTCTAACTTCAGTCAAGCTCAGCTAGTAAACATCATTGTACAGCTTAGGTACGCTGCCATTTTTCTTACATTACCTTGACGTTTTCCTATGCGTAGACACCACGCAAAAGCCAAAAAGTTTGTTCGCTTGGATCCCTAACCCATGATGTGACTTCCCCGATCACTCATGGGTTACCCGAACTAAACCGAGGACAACCCTAAGTGCTGTTCTCATCGAATAACCCTTTTTGGTTCATATGCTTGCAATATTACTGGGTGCTACTGATGATTTGATACCTAGCGTGCTCTGTAACAGGTGACATTATTCTCTCCCCCCCCCCCCCCCCTCTCTCTCTCTCTCTCTCAAAACAATGAACCAGAACCTGTGTGCGTGTTGAAAAAGTGTGTGTGTGTGTGTGTGTGTCTGTGTGTGTGTGTGTGTGTGTGTCTGTGTCTGTGTGTCTGTGTGTGTCTCTGTGTGTGTGTTTCTCTTTTTTTCCTATGCCACACAGGAGGAGTTATTGCACAACATGTCTGACTGTTTTCCCCTAAACAGTGTCTTAGCAACGACCTAGTCTGGTCGATCAGACTGTTCCAAATGATTAATATTCCAATGAGACTGCTTCCAATTGGTTGTCCCCCATGCATTCTGCCCCTTGTCCTGATCAAGCCGCTGGCATGGTGACCAAAGGTTGTTTGTGGCCAAACAAAACAACAATAACCACACGGAATCCTCGCGACAACCAATCGTAGCAAAAGGCGGCAGTAAATATAAACGACTTAAACCAGAGCACGAATCGCATTCGGTGTCTGACGCTGGGTCGATCCTGTTCTCCACAGTTAGTCGGCCGTCCCCGCAAGTGGCAGCAACAACAGTTCTCCTCCAGTGACTGTAACTACAACCGAGAATGAAGCAGGTGTGCGTCGCGTGGCTTCTACTGCTGTGTGTGACAGGTGAGATAAAACCGATCATTCGAGTTTATTTCAGAAAGCAAATTTTCTTATTTTCGCAATATTTAAATTATTTATCAAACGTAGGATTATGGGGACTGCTTCTAGTTTGAGCAGTGCAGACAAAGTAAACAACGTGTTTGGAACGGATATTGCTATTGTTACTTGTATGAGTTCCCTAAAGGCCACATACATGCGCAAGTACTGTCATTATCTTACCGCTCTAGCTTCACGATTCTCCACGATTCACATAATTTGAGTCATTTGATGTACAGAGGAACATTTCTTGCACGATGTGCAACCTGTTGTTGATGTCTTCTATGAACACACACACACACACACACACACACACACACACACACACACACACACACACGGCTGTGCGCCTCTGTATGTGTTTAAGTAGTTATTCTCTCTCGGTCCACTGCACTTACATGACCCCCGTGACTGCGTGTCAAGGATAGCGTACGTTTGTCAAGACTTGCTTTTGCAAACACTGTATACACTGCCCTCATTTGTTGTTGTTCAATTTATCTATCTATGCCTGACGAAATGTTTTGTTTTTGTTTTTCGAGACCGTTGGCCGCTGCAGCCAATGTTACGAGATACAAAGTTACGTCTCACACAAATTTCGGGAGGTGGTGGTGGTTTTGTTGTTGTTGTTTTGGTTGTTGATGTTTTTGTTTTTATGTTGTTTCCATAGTAATGGAAACAACATCATAGGACGGGACAAATTTTCCACGTTCACTGGCAAGCCTCTGTGGTACAGTACAAACCCACTGCTGATCTCCCGCAGAGACGATTTTGCAAGTGTAACTCTGACAATGACGTAATGTGCGTCATCGATGCTGACATGTATGGTGCACCGTGTGGTGTGTGTGTGTGTGTGTGTGTGTGTGTGTGTGTGTGTGTGTGTGTGTGTATCTCCAAAAATACTCACCCGACTGGCTTCAAAATTGGGGTCTCCAAATATATCAAGACCCTTAGATAGAGCGACCAACCGAGTTGTAATTGCTTTTGTGATTTTGGAGTTATCGCCGTTTTGAGAATGGTTGGTTCTTTGGTGTTGATAGGCGTAATATTTATTTAAATCAGTTCTTTTTTTTTTGGGGGGGGGGAGTAGATAGCATGAATACTTATTCTGAACAGAACCACATTTGGAGGTAATGGCTCTTACAGTTTTGATGTAAGCCGTACATCAGTTTACATCGCAGGTGAACCCAGTTTAGATGCCTGTATCTATTAATTTATTACTCAGCCGATTGACTTCAAATACGGGTATTATGTCGCAATGATTCCAGATCTTTGAATAGAGGGCCCGAGCCAGGTATGATTGCGAAGATGGTTTGGGAGGTATCACCCTTTTGAGAAAAGTTGGTTGTCTGGCGTTTACAGGCGTACTATTTATATAAATCACTCCGTTTGGGGGGAAATAAATAGCATAAATACGGACTCTGAACAGAGTGAATTTGGGGGATTGTCGCTCTTATAAATTTGACGTAAACCGTACATTATGACAGTGCTGGTGAACCCATTTTAAATCTCTTAATCGTTCATCCTATATACATAATGTGTCTCCGGTGTCATGAAAAATACCTTTAAAAAATCTGAAAAATTCACTGCAGCCATAATCGTCAGTTGAAAAAATGTTCTCCAAGCACATTTCCTCCACAAGCCACACGCCTCACAAACATCGAAGAAAAGACGCACGCGCACTGGCGCAAAGTATCAGCTTCGTTTTGCCGACGTCATATTTGATTGACGTGATGCTGGCGTTTCTTTGGGATGTCTCGCCACTTTTCCGAAGTTCTCTATTTGGAGAGGTGGAAAGCGGGAATTTCATTGTGGGCTTTGTTTTTAAGTTGTTTCTCTCTTTCTCTTTATGAGACGGGGCAGATTTTGCTACGCGCAGCAGCAAGTTTCAGTGATACAAAACAAGACTGTGACGTTTCTCCACACAATACTTACTTTCACGCACACAGTGACGTAACGAAATCTGCGTCATAGACACCTTACGTGCACACTATGCTGCTGCGTTCTTTTTGGCGGGAGTGACGTGTGTGTGTGTGTGTGTGTGTGGACGGATGTAATGATGGCTATCTCCTAAACCACCTCGTTGGAGGCCTTTTTACTTTGAGATAAAATGGAAATTCACCTTCTCCAGAGCTACCTTTCACGATTTTTAGCCTGCCGCATTTTCAGAAGAGTTAGCGCCGATTTTAAAAAATCGGTCATGTTACGAATTTTTTCGAAAAAAAAATGTTCAGATGGCTTCATCTTCTAAAATTGGGAAGATCATCCAATTATATTGCCTGTTTTCGTAGCACAGCTCCGTAGCTCTGACAGGTTTTGTGTAAGAAAAATATTTCCGAGGTAGGGGTTGTTTGCATATAAGGCCAAATATCTATGAAAAGACTCCTTCAAATTACTCATCATTCCGGTATTTTTGTTACTTATGCCAACTGCACATATGACATAAACTACTGCACTATTACAGCTTTAGTATTAAGAATAACAGAGCTTTTAGATAAACAAATTTTTTCACGTTTCTGCGAGAAGCGCTGGTCAAAAAAGTTCCAATTTTGTAATTTCGTAAGTACAAACCAAGGCACTTAAGTCCACGTTTCATCAGCTCTCTAGATCTTCCAGATTTTATATCAAAATTAATTCAGTCACGGAAGTCACAGAAACAACAAGAAAGTCGCAAGATATGAAGAAGTATCACCTGACAGACGAGCAGCTTGAGGCTGACGTCAAATGTTTGGTTCACAGACAAAATCTGCAAGTATCGTCACTGCTTCCGACATTTCACCAGCCCTCTAGATCTTCCAGATTTCATGTGAAAAATAATTCAGTCGGAGAAGTCACAAAGCCAACAGGGAAATCACAAGACATGAACAAGCATCCTCAGACGATCTCAGTGCTAGAGGCTGACGTCAAAAGTTTAGTTCACGGATTTGACGTCATCTCTGTCTCTCTCTCTGTATGACGACCTGCCTGAGGCTGACGGCAAATGTTTAGTTCACGGTTCTCTCTCTCTCTCTCTGGGGAGCCAGGGTGGCCGAATGGTAGAGCGTTAGACTTTCAATGCTTGGGCCGAGAGTTTGAATCCCGGCCGCTGGGGCCAAATATTTGTGCTGGCCTTTTTCTCGTTGCCCCGTCCTTGATATCACCCTTTTGTGGTGGAAAAGGACGTTAAACTCCTAAACACCCACCCACCCACCCTCTATCTCTGCCTCTCTCTCTCTCTCTCCCCCTTCTTCCCCCACCCGGCCCCACCCCCAGTCACGTGGCTAATCGGTCGAGGTCGTAGAGGATCTAGTGTCGTTGGTAGAACTTGGAGAGGGGAGAACCGGCAACAATAACAACAAAACAGACAAAATAATATGATGTTTGGAGAAACAACTTTGTAGGACGGGGCCGTTCCTCCTTGTTTGGCATTGACTCTCACTGAACAGCATAATAGAAATTCACCGTGGACTACTCCTTTAAACATATGTGACCGAGTTTTTAAAATAAAATAAAGTAAAATAAAATCGGAAAAAATAAAATAAAATATAAATAAACTGAAGAGGGAAAGACAGACGAGAAAAAGAAAGAAGACAAATAAACCTAAGTACTTTGTGTTCGATCACAAAATCATAATTTATTTGTTTGCAAGATAGCTCTCGTCTCCCGCAGATTCACTGTGCCAACCCAAGGCTTAAGTTAATAAACAAAGGAAACTGTCAATTCCAATTATTTATTCAGCTTGAAAGCGCCGAGAGCCAAAAGAGGGCACATGCAAGGCCTACACAAAAATGAACAGTCCCAACCCTTCACCTGGGTTCAGCATAAGCAGTGCACACCACAATAAGTACGATCCTAACCCCGCATGGGGGTTTAGCAAACACAACGAAGTATCTAAACCACACCACAATACGTACGATCCTAACCCCGCATGGGGGTTAGCAAACACAACGAAGTATCTAAACCACACCACAATACGTACGATACTAACCCCGCATGGGGGTTAGCAAACACGACAAAGTATCTAAACCACACCAAAATATGTACGATCCTAACCCTGCATGGGGGTTTAGCAAACACAACGAAGTATCTAAACCACACCATAATACGTACGATCCTAACCCTGCATGGGGGTTTAGCAAACACGACAAAGTATCTAAACCACACCAAAATATGTACGATCCTAACCCTGCATGGGGGTTTAGCAAACACAACGAAGTATCTAAACCACACCATAATACGTACGATCCTAACCCTGCATGGGGGTTTAGCAAACACGACAAAGTATCTAAACCACACCATAATACGTACGATCCTAACCCTGCATGGGGGTTTAGCAAACACGACAAAGTATCTAAACCACACCATAATACGTACGATCCTAGCCCTGCATGGGGGGTTTAGCAAACACAACAAAGTATCTAAACCACACCATAATACGTACGATCCTAACCCTGCATGGGGGTTTAGCAAACACGACAAAGTATCTAAACCACACCATATTACGTACGATCCTAACCCTGCATGGGGGGTTAGAAAACACAACAAAGTATCTGAACCACACCATAATACGTACGATCCTAACCCTGCATGGGGGTTTAGCAAACACGACAAAGTATCTAAACCACACCAAAATATGTACGATCCTAACCCTGCATGGGGGTTTAGCAAACACGATAAAGTATCTAAACCACACCATAATACGTACGATCCTAGCCCTGCATGGGGGGTTTAGCAAACACAACAAAGTATCTAAACAACACCAAAATATGTACGATCCTAAACCTGCATGGGGGTTTAGCAAACAAGACAAAGTATCTAAACAACACCAAAATATGTACAATCCTAACCCCGCATGGGGGTTTAGCAAACACGACAAAGTATCTAAACAACACCAAAATATGTACGATCCTAAACCTGCATGGGGGTTTAGCAAACAAGACAAAGTATCTAAACAACACCAAAATATGTACAATCCTAACCCTGCATGGGGGTTTAGCAAACACAACAAAGTATCTAAACAACACCAGAATACGTACGATCCTAACCCTGCATGGGGGGTTAGAAAACACAACAAAGTATCTAATAAAAATAATAATAAAAAACGCAACATGGTCCCAACGTAGGCACCAACAACACAGACAGAGAACTCATCATGGGCAAACATGGAACAGGGACACAGAACGAGAACGGAGAGCTCTTCACAGAATTCTGCACCACCAACGACCTGGTCATCGGAGGCACCATCTTCCCGCACAAGACCATCCACAAAACCACCAGGACATCACCGGACGGAAGAACTGTAAACCAGATCGACCACATCACCATCGGCAAAAAGTGGCGAAGAAGCTTGCTGGACGTCCGAGCAAAGCGGGGAGCTGATGCAGCCTCAGACCATCACCTCGTCATTGCAGCGATCAAGATCAAGCTGAAGGCCTACAGAGACCAGGCGGACAGACCATCTCACAAGTACAACGTGCACAGTCTGAAGGAGAGCGTCAAGACCAACGCCTTCAGGTGTGAGCTGAGGAACAGATTCAGCACTCTTGACACACTACCTGAAGAGACAATCGAGGAGCACTGGCATGACCTGCGAGAAACCTGGACAGCAACATGCAATAAAGTGCTGGGAAAGAAGACGAGACAACACAAAGAGTGGCTTACATCTGACACCTGGGACCTCATCACAGAGAGGAAACGCCTGAAAGACCTGATCAACCACACTGACGACCAAGACGACAAGCGCGACCTGCAGGCTCAATACTGGGACGTCAACCGGCAGGTCAAGAGGAGCGCAAGGAACGACAAGAGGAACTTCATCAACGACCTCACAGAAGAAGCAGAAACAGCAGCAGGAGAACGGAACATGAAACGGCTCTACGAAATAACAAGGACACTCTCTGGGAAAAATAACAACCCCACCAGACCAGTCAAAGACAAGAACGGACAAATCATCACCAAAGAGGAAGACCAAAGGACAAGGTGGGCTGAACACTTCAAGGAAACGCTCAACAGGCCTCCACCACCAGTCCCACCAGACATACCACCGGCAGCCCAGCTACTCGACATCAGCACCAACCCCCCTACCAAGACCGAGATCATCAAAGCCCTCAAGTCTGGCAAAGCAGCAGACCCCGACGGCATACCACCAGAAGCCCTCAAGGCCGACATCCAGACCTCCACCGACATGCTGCACCCGCTCCTGAGGAAGATCTGGGAGAACGAGAGCGTGCCACAAGACTGGAAGAAGGGACACCTGGTAAAGCTGCCAAAGAAAGGGGACCTCTCATCCTGTAGCAACTGGCGAGGCATCATGCTCCTGTCCATACCAGGGAAGGTTCTCACCAGGATCATCCTGGAGAGGCTGAAGACCGCGCTGGACAAGACACTCCGGGAGGAACAGGCAGGATTCCGCAACGACCGATCCTGCACTGATCACATAGCCACGATCAGGATCATCATCGAGCAGTCCCTGGAGTGGCAGACCCCTCTGTACAGCACCTTCGTTGACTTCCAGAAGGCGTTCGACAGTGTTGACAGGGAGGTCATCTGGAAGCTGATGTCTCACTACGGTTTTCCACCAAAGTTTGTCAACATCATCCGACAGCTGTACGAAGATGCCACCTGCCAGGTAATCCACGACGGGAAACTGACAGAACCATTCACAGTACGGACCGGTGTTCGTCAAGGCTGCATCCTCTCACCCACAATCTTCCTGATGGTGGTCGACTGGGTCATGAGGCAAGCCACCGACGGCAAGAGGACAGGGATCCAGTGGACCTTCAGCAAACAGCTCGAGGACCTGGATTTCGCGGATGACATCGCCCTCCTCTCCCACAAACAACAAGATGCGCAGGAGAAGCTGAACAGAGTCGCCGAAGAAGCTGAGAAGACCGGCCTCAAGATCAACATCAGCAAGACCGAAGTCATGAGAGTCAACCACAAACAGCACGACCCCATCCAGCTGCACCAGGAAGACATCAAAGAGGTGGACAAGTTCGTCTACCTCGGCAGCGTTGTCAGCAAGGATGGAGGAACGGACGAGGACATCAAGAGCCGCACCAACAAAGCCAGACATGCCTTTCGCACTCTACGCCCCATCTGGAGATCCACAGCCCTATCCCTGCGAAACAAGATCCGGATCTTCAACTCAAATGTGAAGTCGGTCCTACTCTATGGCTCGGAGACATGGCGCACCACCAAGACAAGCTCCCACAAGCTGCAAACCTTCATCAACAGATGCCTCCGCAACATTCTCAACATCAGATACCCACTGGTGATCACCAACCAAGACCTCTGGGAGGGAACAAGACAGGTCCCCATCGAGCAGGAGATCAAGAAAAGGAAATGGGGATGGATCGGACACACTCTGCGAAAATCAACATCAAATGTCACCAGGCAGTCCCTTGACTGGAACCCCCAGGGAAAGCGCAAAGTGGGCCGACCGAAGCAGACCTGGCGGAGGAGTACGGACGCTGAAGCCAAGGCCGCCGGAACGACGTGGGCCGAACTAAAGAGGGCATCCCAGAACCGAGTGCGCTGGCGGAGTGTGGTTGCAGCCCTATGTTCCCCAGGGAATAAAGAGGATTAAACTAAAAACCAACATGGTCCTGACCCAACTGAGTCTAGCAGAAATAATACCCAAAATCTAAATCCAGGAATCTTATTCTTAACCTCGGGGACTACAAAACTACACTATCCCAAAGATAAGAAAAGAAAAGAAAAAAGAAAAACCCCTGCACCAACCGACAGCGATCTCATACTCAGTTTCCACTCTAGTAACCGATCGCCAGCCGCATCCTTGCTATCCGGCGAATACACACGCCGATGTTAGTGAAACATGCTGTGTCCCGCTACCCACCGAACACAACCTTCCGATGGTTCACTTCACAAATCCTGCCTCTGTTCTAAACTAGAACTGGACAGACACGTCCTTTTCCTCCGACGTCTTGGAGAGAAAATCGCGAAACACAACGGTAAAATTTGTGTAGGAACACAAATTTACGCCGAAATTCTTCCGCGGAGTAAAGAGTTCCTTCCAGTAATCGGATTTTCACACACCTTTCACCTTTCTGCTTCCCTCACCCCTTCAACACACATACAACCTGCTCACACTCAAATTCACTCAACTTGTTCCCTGGATTTTACAAAACAGCAGACGACTTTAGTTATAAAAGAAGTTCCATTCGGCTTGCATTTGGGTACAAAAACTGTCAACGGCATTATGTAGAAACGAACCTGCGCGGGAATATCCCTCAAAATAAAATCTATTGCAAATTCTGCCTAAAATAAAAGGCCAACGGCCACACATATTGAACCGGTATAAATTTGATCTATACATGCAGCAGCAACACTTCAACTGCATGGGGCTGCTTTCAACGTGTGTGTGTGTGTGTGTGTGTGTGTGCACCCGGATACATGGCATTACAAAAGGACGACCATGACGACAGCAGGTGATTAAATGGAAACAACATATTGGGCTGGTGGCCAACATGTTTTTTAGTGGCTTGGTTGTTTTTGTTTGTTTGTTCGTTCGTTTGTTAATTTGTTTGTTTGGTTGGGTGGTTGGGTTCTTTTGTTGTTGTTGTTGTTTTTGGAAAGGGGGTGGTGGTGGTGGTGGTGGTGTTCTTGTTGTTGTTTGTTTGTTTGTTTGTTTCGTTGAGTTTTTTGTTTTGTTTTGTTTATGTTGGGTTTTTTGGTTGTTGTTTGTTTGTTTGTTTGTTTGTTTGTTTTGTGTTTTTTTTTGTTTTTTTGTTGGGTTTTTGTTGTTTTTTTGTTGTTGTTTTTTGTTGTTGTTTTTTTTTTGTTTTTTTTTTTTGGGGGGGGGGGGGGGTGAATGCCATTCGCATTGCGAATATGGCTGGTGTAAATGTCATAACAATCTCTCTCTCTCTCTCTCTCTCTCTCTCTTAAGGATTTGAGTGATGCACCCTTCAATGATCTCAGATCTAATCATCTGAGCAATCAGTATTTCGGGCATGTTGTTTGTTGGTAAAGAGAGATAGGTGCATGACCATGACATGACGAGGATTTATTTTTTATAGATGTGTATTCTCCGAGGAATAAAAACTATGGGAGAGTACCACGTGTAATAGCACTAAAGTAGTCAGGTTTGATAATGTTTGTGAATGAATACACGTTTTGAATATCGCTTTGTGCAGTACCAAACGATGAGTTCATGGTTGTGTCTTCCGTTGTCTGTTTAAAAGGCGCGGCGGGGGAATGCACTCCTGTTTGCGACACCGCGACCGAGACTTGCAACAGTAACGACGTTTGCGGTAAGTACGGTTACTTGCTTGACAGCCAATCTCTCTAAAGACTCATAGTAATGGACAGTCTATACACATAGCCTATACAGTCGTCTCACTCTCTGCTTCTAGGTAACTAACACATGCGCCTGGGTGTAGTTTTGCGATTTAGAATCATAGACAATTAAAAATTCGCTTTTACACCCAGATTGACAGCTGGTAGTCGGAAGCAAAACTTGGACATCGAGAAACTTAATAAGACTGTAATTTTCAATTTTTTTCTCTCCTGAAAACACGTGGAATACATATAAGATATCGAGAAACCTAATAAAAAGTTTAACTTTACTGTTTTCACGCCCTCTACTTTCGAGCTGCAGACGCGGACTGTACTTGAGCTTGCGCGCATGACTTTGCGCTCCTCTCTCTCTCGTCTATGAAAAGACTGAAGCGTGTGTAAACTAATTGCTTTCAAATTTTCATTGGTCAAATGACATCTATGACAGTTAACTAACCTATATGTGCTAACATATGTAACTGTTTGGACAAAATCGGAACATGCGTTCAACTCCAGCTGACCGCTTTTTTTGTTGTTCGGCCTGAGAGTGGACAACTTTTCACATTGCACACGATGCCAAACAGCTTCTTGTTAAACAGTTTTAGAGTTTGACAGAATCAGAATTGTTAATTGATAGGCCTTAGGCCCATTCAAAGTTGAGAGTGACATCCAGACATTCTTATACACATCAATACTTGAAATAACCAAAGTGCAAAATTAAGTGAATCAACTCAGCTGAGCAACTGTTGTCTTTTTCTTAAAGCTAGAAAATATATAATGCCAGGTTCTTAGCTGTATAATAGTTACTTGAGGCCATTAACGAAGTGAGCCGAAAGCTGCTTAGATGGTTCCAATATTTTCTAGGAGTAAACCGGGTACGTATGTCAGAAAGACTGGGACAGTATAAAAGAAAATGTAGCTCGTCCTCAATACCAGTCTGACACAGCGGACATAATTTACTCAGGGGTTCAGCATCAGCATAACGCAAATTATGAGTTTTTATCGATGAAACGCCAAACCTGAACGTTATCAGACGAGTTCGAATGATGTGGCTCTGTACATGACTGAACAGTGAACTCAATGACCAAGAAGACTTGATTGAATGGAAGAAATCAAAACGCTCCTTTGTTATGTTGTTTCCATAGTAATGGAAACAACATCATAGGACGGGCTAAATTTTCCACGTTCCTAGGCAAACATCTGTGGTACAAACGCAAGTCACTGCCGATCTCCCGCAGAGACGATTTTGCAAGTGTAACTCTGACAATGACGTAAGAAAACGTGCGTCATCGATGCTGACATTTACGGTGCGCCGAACGCGCTTCTTCTCCTCAGTGAGTGCCGTCTGTGCGTATGTGTGTGCGTGCGTGCCGCTGTGTGTGTGTGAATTGTGTCCAGGCCCGTTTCTTCGAAAATACTCAACCGAATGGCTTCAAATTTGGGTATCCAAATATATCAAAATGTTACATTAGAGGAACCAAGCGTGTGATGATTGCTTAAGTGATTTGGGAGTTATCGCCCTTTTGAGACTTGAATACGGACTCTGAACAGAGTCACTACTAGAAAATGGTCGCTCTTATAGTTTTCATGTAAACCGAACCTGAGTTGACATTGCATGTGAACCCAGTTCAGATGCCTGTATCTCCGTAAATACTAAACCGATCGATTTCAAATTTGGGGTTTTCAAATGAATCAAGATTGTTGAATAGAAGGCGCGATCCAGGAACGATTCCACACATGGTATGCGAGTTATTGCCCTTTTCAGAAAAAGTGGCTTTCTGGCGTTTGAAGGCGTAATATTTACCTAAACCACTCCATTTTTTGGACATAGATAGCATGAATACGGACTCTCAATTCAGTGAAGTTTGGAGGTTGTCGCTTTTATACTTTTGGCGTAAGCCGTACGTGATGAAAGTGCTGGTGAACCCATTTTAGATCTCAAAATCGCTCCTACTATATAATGTGTCTAGGGTGCCATAAAAAATATATTAAAAAATTAGAAAAATTCTCTTCAGCCGTTATCGTCAGTTGACTCGAAACGTTGTACTCAAAGCACATTTCCTCCACAAGCCACACGCCTCACAAACATCGAAGTAAAAACGCACGCGCACTGACGTAAAGTAAGAGCGTCATGTTTGACTGACGTGATGCTGGTTTTTCTTGGGGATGTCTCGCCACTTTTATTCCGAATTCCTCTGTTTGGAGACGTGGTGTTGTATTTTACTTATGCTATGTCGCCATCATCGTGCACTCGCAGAGAAGATACGGGATACAACAGACTACAACTCCAATACTTTATGAACAGAATATGCGCGGAGAACAAATTCATGAAAGAAGAAGAATCCAGAACGCTGTGCAGGGCTGCTTACGTACTGAACAGGTCAGATCTAGAACATTCCTCAACTTACTGGAAGGTTCGAAATCTTTCCAAGGTGACGTAATCTACTGACGTTACTGCACCAGCATGTTCTGGGATGGTCTAGAAATTATTTTG
The DNA here is from genome assembly GCA_018292915.2 of Batillaria attramentaria. Taxonomy (NCBI): domain Eukaryota; kingdom Metazoa; phylum Mollusca; class Gastropoda; family Batillariidae; genus Batillaria; species Batillaria attramentaria. The sequence goes on along the minus strand of JACVVK020000393.1, from coordinate 220,930 downwards.
CAGTATCTTTTCGCGAGAGTCTCTACAACTTGAAAAGCGGGAATTCCAGTGGGTTTCGTTTTTGCCACTGACTCACACTCAGAAGCATAATGTGTGTGTGTGTGTGTGTGTGTGTGTGTGTGTGTGTGTGTGTGTGTGTGTGTGTGCAAGCGCGCGTCTAAGGCGAGAGAGAGAGAGAGAGGGGGGGTCTCTTCTCCGATACCAGTAAGCAATCGTCTGTCAGTCAGGTCTGCGGGAAGTAACTCTGTCAAAGGGGAACGACTTTATTACAAGAATTCATTCACCCATGTAGAACTTCGCATACGCCAAAAAGTTTGTAACGTCAACCAGCTAGGCGAGCTCACACGACCTCATGTGTTTAGGGTTTTGCAAGTGCATTGAGGCACGGAAAGGGTTTCCAGTACTTTCTTTATTTCAGCATGCTTGATGTCAGAGAGCTTGCGTTCGTGTGCGCGCGGGCTGCATACATGACACAACGACTACGACTGTGACTACAGCAGGTCATTGAATGGAAACAACATATTGGGCTGGTGGCCATCTTGTTTTGTTTTGTCTTAGACTAAATGCGTCATGAACTTAGTTGTTTATCTATAGAGAAACAACTTTATAGGATGGGGCAGATTTCGCTGCGCGCAGCAGCAAGCTTCAGTGATAAGAAGCAAGACTGTGACGATTCTCCAGACATACATACTTTCGCGCACACAGTGACGTAACGAAATCTGCGTGGTAGTCACTAACGGCTGCAGTGAATTTTTTTTTTTTTTTTTTATCTTTTTTGTGGCACCCCAGGCTCATTATCTATGTATAGTAGGAGCGATTTTGAGATCTAAAGTGTGTTCACCAGCACTTTTATCAGGTACGGCTTACGCCAAAAGTATAAAAGCGACAACCTCCAAAATTCACTCAATTGAGAGTCCGTATTCATACTATCTATGTCCAAAACATGGAGTGGTTTAGGTAAATATTACGCCATTAAACGCCAGAAAGCCACTTTTTCTGAAAAGGGCGATAACTCGCAAATCATGTGTGCAATCGTACCTGGATCGGGCCTTCTATTCAACAATCTTGATTCATTTAGAAACCCCAAATCTGAAATCGATCGGTTCAGTATTTTCGGAGAAATAGGCATCTGAACTGGGTTCACATGCAATGTCAACTCAGGCTCGGTTTACATGAAAACTATAAGAGCGACCATTTTCTAGTATTGACTCTGTTCAGAGTCCGTATTCAAGCTATCCTCTGCCAAAAAATTGAGTGATTTAAATAAATATTACGCCTGTAAACGAAAGACAACCAACTTGTCTCAAAAGGGCGATAACTCTCAAATCACTTAAGCAATCATCACACACTTGGTTCCTCTAATGTAGCATTTTGATGTATTTGAATACCCCCAATTTGAAGCCATTCGGTTAAGTATTTTCGAAGAAACGGGCCCGGACACAATTCACACACACACACACACACACACACACACACATAGACGGCACTCACTGAGGAGGAGAAGCGCGTTCGGCGCACCATACATGCCAGCATCGATGACGCAAGTTTTCTTACGTCATTGTCAGAGTTACACTTGCATAATCGTCTCTGCGGGAGATCGGCAGTGACGTGCGTTTGTACCACAGTAGTCATGGTTTTCCCTCTCCTGTAATCGAGGGTCATGGCTCTTCGCGTAGGAAAAAATTTAACATATTAATATCTCTGTGGTGGCTGGACCAATATTTAAATAATGATAGGATACAAGTGACGCTGAATAACGCTCCATGAAAATATACACTTTGGCCTTACAAGCTACCGTGCATGATTGTCTGAGTGGAAAATGCCCAACTCTAACACTGCGAGCTGAGGTTCGTCTGCTTGGCAGCCATTTGCAAGGTGTCGGCGCATGCGTGCCTGAATAGAAAACCGCGGGAAAAGTCGGAGATTTCTAAAGGTGGGCAGATCAGACAAAAGCTGACAGAATAACAGGAATTGGTGTAATATCTATTTGTCAGTCTCAAAAACAGTTGGCTGAAAAATCTCACAGGTCCTGTACTGCTTTCTACAAGCTTTTCTTAATCAAAAAAATCACTGACTCAGCGAAAAGATCTTTCAACTGAAACGTAAGTCAGTTCAAGATCCCTCGAATCTGACAGGCATGCTGATTCCTCCCAACCGCACAGCAGAAAGATCTACACAAACACACGAGATTTTTCTTTGATGACTGAACAAAATTTCTGATTACCACTGATTTGATGTGATCACTGATGTGTGAGTGTCAGTTTATGTCACTTATGTCTCTCTAGATCTAGATTGTGAGCCGACAAGCATATTCACGTGGAAGGATGGTAGTGAGGAGAAAGAATAAAAGGAAAATAGGGGGCGGAGCGTAAAATACGGCAGGCACTATTACACAGCTGCTGTACTTTTTAAACTTTACAAAATCACCGTCACATAATTCAGTGTGTTAAATTGTACTTGCAGTTTTGCTTTCCAGGGACAAGGTCGGTGTAAACTAGCATGCATAATCAAACGCAAAACAGTAATTAATAATGGAAAACGTTGAATCTGAACAGATGATTTAAGTCCATCCTATACAAATCAAGACTCTCATCTTTCTAAGTTGTTTGTCCCTGTAATGTACAAGAGCATTACATGTTTGGCAGCGAGCGGGGAAAACAGCAACATGGTTCAAACTGAAAATGTTGCCACTTCGCATTGTCAGACTCTTGACGTCAATGGCACCATGCGCATCATTTGTATGTGGGCACTTGTTTTCAAATGTTTTTTTTCCTTTGGAGCGAAATGATCCAGTTTGCTGAAGATGATCAATAAAATTGTATTGATGATCTGTGGTTTTCCCTCTGTTGTATGTTTCTAAAAAGCATTCATGTCTGTGCTTGGGACTGCTGATAAGACAGTCGAAACATGCTTGGTGAGTGGATGAGGATCTTTGTAAATTAGGCTTTTGGTTGTCCTTTGAGTTGGTCAGACCAGACACAGCGAATGGTCAGACATCAGATTCCTGACGGGCGAAGGTTGTCCGATTTCATTTAAGACTTTTTTTAATGTTTGGCAGTTAGTACACATTGTATATATTTTAATTCATATACAACTAGGTCTGTTGTACTGCAAACAAAATACATACATGGGCACACCAACCATATTTATTTATATTTTAGTATTACTTGTACTGTTTAATTTTCACACACACACACACACACACACACACACACTGAATGAGAAACATCGAAAGACTTAATGTTCAGGTAGTGTATGTTGAAATTTATCAGCCTTGTGATTAGGACATCACTTGGAAGGTCACACATTATCAAACGTTTCCTTTTGTACATTTATTTCTAGACACATGTTGATCAGTTACAACACAAACATTTTGGCCAGTGGGGACAAAGTTTACCATTCAGGCTGGAAACATGACAGCACATGGAAACTGATCAGATTTAGGACTGACCATACAGTAATGTGTCATGGTAAAAACAAAAACAAAACTAAATACTATTTCTTTCAAATGTTACAACAGTGAAACAAGTGCTTGGACAACTAGCAAACTACAGATAACAGAAAATGTATTCTTTAGATTCTCACTGTTCCTTCAGCCCTAGCCAAGTCAGATTCACAGTATATTGTGTCTACTTTGCTTCAGTGTTATAACCTTCAAAATGAAAATGTAGCAGTACAAACAAACATACAACCAACCAGCACACCTACAAACATTTCAAACAGAGTTTAGTACTAAATTTATTTCAAAAAGGTGGGGGCGGGGGTATGGCAGTTTGAATTTAGCGTCAAGTGTCCGATTAGATGAGGGAATTTTGGGACTGAATTTCACTAGTGTCAATACTGGAAAAGGTCTTGTCCTATTACAACCGGCTTTGACATCACCATTATGGTAACAAAAGATAATTTTAATGAGGGAATTTTAGTGTCCAAGATGCCCGGTCTGTAGATCCTGCAGCAGGTTTAAATCCCATGGTAGGCAGGGATATCACTGGCGATTGCTTTCTGAGGGGATTTCATATCGGTTAAACACAGACTTAGGCCAGTTTAAGAATATGTAATCTTTGCTCTTAGTTTGTAGTACATGTACATGGATTCGACACAATAGAGGTTGTCTGGTACGCTTGTTGCTAACTTTAACATTAAAACAAAAAAGCAAAAGTGGACCTAACTAAACTTACCACTTGGTGTTGACTTAAATAATCGCCATGTTGAACATGATATCAGAGGATGACACATTTGTAAACATATTTGCAGGAGCTGGTTGTTTTGAGCAGGAGCTGGGCCTGAAATAAATGCATACATGCAGATCAAAGTGATGTTGTAACACACACACACACACACACACACACACACACACACACACACACACACACACACCACAGATCTGAAAAAAAAAAAAAATTGTGATGGTGTGCATGGTTTCTCTTCAGTCCTCATTTGTACTGATCTTGCATGATACATGTACTTCATAGACTGTTCAAACACACACAAAACACTTTGGTATTCAGCTGACTTGTACTGCAGGCTTACTGAAATAGCTGCTGGTGAGTCTGACATGAGATCTATCTGTACACTGCCTGAGATCATACTTGCAATACCTATGTACAGACCAATGCCACAGCAAAATGCACAGTGTGCCCTGCTTTTCAGTCCCCTCCCCCCCCCCCCCCACACACACACACACACTTCCTGCTGCACCAATGCACACCTATCTGTCTAGCATACTGGTTTGTTCAGTGCTCTGCAATAACATGACACAGTCCAGGGAAAAGAATATCCCAAGTGTCTATCATGTCACAGTCAGCAGGGGGAAAACACAGTAGGACCATGCTCACCTTCGTAGAATGGATACTGTCTGTGTATGTGATTATTAAAACTGCTGTGAGAGTCAGAATCTAATGTAGCACTCCCTCCAGTTTTACTCCGTTGCCTCCCAGTACTGCCTCTACTCATCCCTCTCCAACTTTCCTGGACTCCCTTCACAGTACACATCTTCCACACCCACCTGAACTCGACTGATTAGTGTAGATTGATCACCTCCTCCTTCCCATCATCAGAGTCATTTTCTTCCAATTCTTCTACATGCCCAAAGGAATCAAGAAAACCGCCGTCCAAATCTACGAATCTTGCCACACTCTAATCTTCACTTTCTGCACCATTCCCCGGAATATTGAACAAAATTCCACGATTATCCCCATTACGTAATGATCGCGCCGCCATCTTGTTGATACGAAAATCTAAAGTAGATTTTCACACGAACATTTATAGAAACTTAAAACCACTAGTAGATAAATATTGCTGTTTGATGTGAGGAGCGAGACCGCGTCCTTCGACTTTGCGAAACTATTCAGAATATCCCAGGTCAGTAAACCACTGAATATTTCGCTAACGTCATATTTTGAGAAAATTGAATCTCGCCTGCCAAAGTCGCTGACGTGTTCTACACGGTTGCTGAGGAAGCAATAGACAAGAAATGCAGTAATTCTGAGTTATACAAACGCCACCAGCGACATTGTGAAGTACAACCCAGGAGCAGTATGTTACTGGTATGAGTGATCGAGTGAGTGCGAAATTTCAAGATAATAGATAGATCTGGTTCCTGCCTGGTCTGTACAATTTAGTAACTGCAGCAGGGCCGGATCAAGGGGTATAGAAGGGGGGGGTTCCAAAATTTTTGGGGGGGGGGGGTTTGGGGGTCTCCCCCAATGGGGGTGCAGGGGGCATCAGGACAGCTTGAAAGCCTATGTCTAAGCTGTTTATCAAGGTTTGTAGACAAGATTGTAATCTTTTCTTATGAGCTTCATGACAATCCAAACAAGAAAACAGAGTTAGCGGTAGTATAGATCTCTCACATTTTTTAAGAGGATGCATGCAAGAGAAGCTTTTTTACACAAAGAGAAAAAACATGCTTTCCACTGACCTTTCGGGTGTAGCTGACATTGGCCGGTCTGCTATTTTTAGCCAGTATCACTTAGCAACGGGCATCTTATCGCCCGCTCGCGCAGTCAGTCTGTGCTGTGACTGTACGTGTGGCCTCTTGCTGCCGCGGTAGCACTGTGGTACTGGGTTTACCCGGCGACAGGGATCAAGACACTGTTTGCCGGCATCGGATGGGTGCGCTCCGAGGGCGGAAGGGGGGGGGGGGGGTACCACTTTTCTCATCGGATTTGACCATGAATAAATTTGGGTCCCGGCTGACATGGATTAAAAAAAAAAAAAAAACAACGTCCATCTACAGGTACATGTCATTTGCAGGGGGGGGGGGGGGGTTCCAGAACCTGTGGAACCCCCCCCTGGATCCGGCCCTGTGCAGACATGTATCCGTAAAGGCTTTCTTTGAAACTTGAAGCAGGCTTTTCAGTTCTAGCATTTAAAGATCTAAAAACCACTCCGGCTAGTCAATGTCCTAAAATAGTCGGCTGCTAAGACAAAGGTATCAGTGACGCGACGTTAAGTACTTTGCTTGTAGGCTCACACGTCTAAACTGACAGAGATCATATTGTTTTGAAATAAAGGGGGAAAATGGACGTACACTCAAACACACTGCTTACCTTCAACCACGACGAAGAAATCACAACGCAGATTGAGACTGATTGAGGAAGTATCCGTGTTAGTATCCTTTCGTGAAAAATTTCGCAGGAAAGTGCGCGCGGGTTGGTGTGAGGGCAAATGGGAGATAACTCTGAAATAACAATGAGTTCATTCCCTTCAGTTTTCGCCGTGCGCCATAAGGGATCCCATTCTAACTTCCGCAGACGGCCGGTTGAAGCCGTGAACATTTCAATCAAGTTCAGCTATAAACATCATCGTACAGCTTAGGTACGCTGTCAGTTTTCTTATATTAGCCTGACGTTTTCCTGTGCCATAGCCACCACGAAAAAAATGTAGCCACCAAAAAGTTTCTTCGCTTGGATCCCTGACCCAGGATGTGTCTTCCCCGAACACTCATGGGTTAGCCCGGACTAGTACCACAGATGCTTGCCCATGAGCGTGGAAAATTTAGCCCGTCCTATGATGTTGTTTCTATTACTATGAAAACAACACATAACGAGGGGCGAGAGCACGAAAAGAATCGGGAAAATATGTCAAACCTTGATAAAATGGTTCGCCGGGGTGTTTTAGATTCCTATTTTATGTGTATGTGGTCATTCTGTACGAATTCCATTGTACCAAACCCAATGTACCTGATAAACGTATCTGGTGTTATATGTTACATGCATATAAACTACTCCAAATAAGAAGTCAGGGACCATCTTTATTTCTATAATTATGTTGTTTTGTATATGTGTTAAGATAAATAAACAAAACTCCACAGTCGTTTTGACAAAAAGTCAGAAGACACCGTGAAAGCAAAAAAAATCTTACACTTCAACTTCACCGTGCCGCACGTTTAATGGCCCAGAAAAAAATGCCCCAAATTCAATCATGCCAGCATGTTTTGAACAAAACGGCTGTATGCATGCGGGAGATTCAACGTTTGGCTTTAAAGATCTAAGCTCCCAACAAAAAGCTTTCCGAAGTGTAAAAATTTTACAAAGTCGACGATGCAGGCACAGTCAACGCTGTCACAGTAGCAGAGTTCACACAGTGCCCATACAGCGACAAAACCGTGCCGAAAAACTGCCGCCACTTCCTGTCGGGATCCGTCCACGCGACTGTGCACATGCCCGTGCAACCCGGCTCATTTTGCGACCACGCCGCGAATACGTCAGTTTAGACTGAGCGATGTCAGACATGGCGCAAGATACGTTACTACCGGTAAGTACACGTATTTGAAAGCAAATTTTGTTTCTTGCATAAACATTTTAGCTAGTGCTTGCAGGACCTAAAGTAAAACCGCTAGTTGGAGTTGTTGCCGATAAAACGCTCTCGGCAAATCCGTGTGCTCTTCATTTCTCGCACATCTCGTCAAATTTCCTCCAAAAAAATCTTACCGTCAACATTTGTTGCGCCATGCTGACACGGCATACGAGCGACACTGACCAAATTCCAAAAGTGACACGACTTGTATGGGGGTCACTGCAGACAGTCCTGACTCGGTCACGACTGCTGCCATGACACTGCACGGACGGATGAACACTGCGCGTTTTATCGGCCACAGCATCTCCAAAGGTTTTACTTTTCGTTCTGCAAGCTACAGCTGAAATGTTTGCGCAAGGAACAAAATTGCTTTGCCATACGTGTACCTACTGGTAGTAGCATACCTTGCACCATACCAGTCCAACATCGCTCAGTCGTCTAAACTGACGTATCCGCGGCGTCACAGTCACAGTCACAGTCACTTCAAATCAAAGGAGAATTATTCCGAAAACTTGTGACTGAAAATTTCGAAGCATACTGAACATGCTGGTGCTCCCCTGATTTTAGCCTCTCTGAGAAAGTAGATCGACACAAAATACATGTAGATACCAACCCCATTTGTCATTTTTTTTATCACCCCTCCCTAGGCAGTATCGTGTCTTTCATCGTCGTCATTATCATGAATCGAGTCGTAAGCATATAGATGCTTGTACTTGGCTCGCTCTTTGCTTCGTAGTTCTTCAGCGAAATGGGGAATTACTACGGTCCTTATTTTGCGGATGTGTTCACCAACACGTTCCGTTTCGCAGTCTGCACTGGTCACCCACCTATCTGTCCACGCCCATAGCCAACGATTCTTCTTGCATTCGTCCTCTAAAGCTTGCCGACGCACAAAAATTTCCCTGTCGACGACATCGCCAAATGCAGTGGCATTGTAAAACATGGCTGACGAAAGCGCCAGCTGTCCATCTCCGCCGTAGACGCAAACCTATACAAAAGGAACGCGCGAGTGGTGTGAATTGGCGCCGGAGAATAAAAGCGGAAGTGACGCTAGGCAGGCCATGGCCGCGCAACATGGCTGCGAAATTGACTCCACCGTGGCACAGCGGTCGGCTCCGTCTTCACCTTCCTCCGGTTTTTAATAGAGAGACAACTTTATGAGACGGGGCAGATTTTGCTACGCGCAGCAGCAAGTTTCAGTGATACAAAACAAGACTGTGACGTTTCTCCACACAATACTTTCACGCACATAGTGACGTAACGAAACCTGCGTCATAGACACTTGACGTGCACACTATGCTGCTGCGTTCTTTTTGGCGGGAGTTGTGAGACGTGTGTGTGTGTGTGTGTGTGTGTGTGTGTGTGTGTGTGTGGACGGATGTAATGATGGCTATCTCCTAAACCACCTCGATGGAGGCCTTTTTACTTCGAGATTAAATGGGAAATCACCTTCTCCAGAGCGACCTTTCACGATTTTTAGCCTGCCGCATTTTCAGAAGAGTTATCACCGATTTTAAAAAATTGGTCATGTTACGAATTTTTTCGAAACATTTGTTCAAATTCCTTCATTTTCTAGACTTTGGAAGTTCACCCAATCACGCTGCCTGTATTCGTGGTACAGCTCTGTAGCTCTGACTGATTTTGTGTAAAAAAAAATATTTCCGAGGTAGGGGTGGTTTGCACATAAGATCAAATATCTATGAAAAGACTACTGCAGATTACTTATCATCCCGGCGTTTTTGTCTAGTGTGACAACTGCACATATGACAGGAACTACTGCACCATTATAGCTTTAGCATTTAGAATAACTGAACTTTTAGATAAACATAACTTTTTCAAGTTTCTGCGAGAAGCACCGGTCAAAAGAGTTCCAAATTTTCGATTTCATAAGTACAATCCAAGGTATTCTAGTCCATGTTTCACCAGCCCTCTAGATCTTCCAGATTTTATGTAAAAATTAATTCAGCCAGGGAAGTCACAAAAGCAACAGGGAAATCACAAGACATGCACAAGCATCATCTGTCATACCACCAGTGTGAAGCTGACGTCAAACGCTTAGTTCACAGACAAAATAAGCAAGTATCGTCACTGCCTCCGACATTTCACCAGCCCTCTAGATCTTCCAGATTTTATGTGAAAAATAATTCAATCGGGGAAGCCACAAAGCCAACAGGGAAATCACAAGACATAAACAAGCTTCCTCAGACGATCGCAGTGCTAGAGGCTGACGTCAAAATGTTTAGTTCGCGAAATTGACGTCATCTCTCTCTCTGTGTATGACGACCTGCCTGAGGCTGGCGTCAAATGTTTAGTTCACGGAACTGACGTCTCTCTCTCTCTCTCTCTCTCTCTCTCTCTCTCTCTCTCTCTCTCTAACTCTAGGGAGCCAGGGTGGCCGAATGGTAGAGCGTCGGACTTTCAATGCTCGGGTCGAGAGTTCGAATCCCGGCTTGGGCCAAATATTTGTGCTGGCCTTTCTCTCGTTGCCCCGTCTTTGATATCACCCTTACGTGGTGGAAAAGGACGTTAAACTCCTAAACACCCACCCACCCACTCTCTCTCTCTCTGTCTCTGTCTGTCTGTCTGTCTGTCTGTCTCTCTCTCTCTCTCTCCCATTTGTGGATGCACGCAGTCTAAAACTCTTCTTTCTTGCTCACGTCAAGAGCCACTGTGATTATGTGTCAACTATCTGGGACGGATGCAGTGATATACATATGAAAAAAGTCAACTCTCTCTATCGTCGGGCTGTGAAACTCATTACTCCTGGACCTCTTTCTACTGATGAAAAGTTTAACATAATTAATTTTCTTCCGCTCAGTAAACAGCTCGTCATGAATAAAAGTCTAATGATGCATAAAATTCTCAATGGTAATTCCCCAGAATATCTGCAAAGACTGTTCGCAGTCAGCCCACGACAAGAGTCTTCATCGAGGAATGGCTTGTACCGTCTGCCTCTTCCCAGAATTGACCTGTACAAGACTAGTCTGTCATTCTCTGGGATACAGTTGTGGAACTCCCTGCCACCTAGTCTTAAATCCATTTCAAGTAGCTCGAAATTTCGCAGAGCAATGCATTCCTATCTAATGAAGTCCTCAGTCCCTTTCGTCTTTACGGCAGGCTGTAAATAATAAATGCATGACTGATGCATTGTTTTACGTGAGCAGCGTGTTTAGTAACGCCTTACTGATGCTGGATTCCTATACATCCTTTGTTAAATGTTTTGTTTGTACTTGCTTGTTTTGTACTAATCTCCTTGATTTGCCACATAGATTCTGGTTTAATGTGGTCCTAATACTTAGTTGAATAGTCTATTGTAGTGTTAGCAGGACAGTGTGTAAGAGAGGCCTTCCAGTGCCTAACAACTCTATCCTGAAATAAAGGTTTCATCATCATCATCATCATCTCTCTCTCTCTCTCCCCCCCCCACCCGGCCCCACCCCCAGTCACGTGACTAATCGGTCGAGGTCGTAGAGGATCTAGTGTCATTGGTAGAACTTGGAGAGGGGAGAACCGGCAACAATAACAACAAAACAGACAAAATAAAATGAAATTTGGAGAAACAACTTTGTAGGACGGGGCCGTTCCTCCTTGTTGTTGTTGTTGTTGTTGTTGTTGTTGTTTCCCCGTTTTTTGTTTGTTTGTTTCTTTGTTGGTTGTTGGAGTGTTGTTTTTTTTTTGGTTGTTGTTGTTGTCAGTTTCTTTTGTTTGGTTTGGTTGTTTTTGGTTTGTTTTGTTTTTTCGTTGTTTTTTTTTTGTTTTGTTTTGTTTTTGTTTTTTAGGTGTTTGTTTTTTTTCTTTTCTTTTTTTTCTTTTTTTTTTTTTTTTTTTTTGGGGGGGGGGGGGGGGGGGGGGGCGGAAACTTCGATTATGCTGGCTTTAATTATTTTTTTTTTCGTCATTGCCCCGTCTTTGACATCACCCGTATGTGGTGGAAAAGGATGGTAAAGCCCCCAAACACCCCCAAGGCATCCCACTCCCCAAAACACCCCCCCCCCCCCCCCCCCCCCCCCCCCCCCCCCCCCGGCCACTAAACCAGAAGGGTCTTTAGCATTTCATTCACTTAAAAAACACAACCATCATCAAGGAGTATTACATACTGAAATTGTTTGTATCTGTGTCTTACAGAGAGAAATCCAGGTCAAGAATGCAGCGACACGGCACTATGTACAGCCGATCACACGTGCAACGACGGGAAATGCAGTAAGTTACTAGTTATAACCCCCTGTCTTACCATAATTTCAACCATTTTATCCCAAAATAAGCAAGCATTTTTCATCTTCACATATCATTCACAGTTAGAATTCATGAAATGAATATTTGGAATATTGAGTGAGATGGGTATTTGAACTGTATTTGAACTGTGTAAGCCTGGGTGATTTTCCACCCGCCACATTTAAGTCTTTGAATAAAATGCCACTATGACAATGCGAATGAAAGATGCCTGCACCCCACCCCCCGCCCCTCTCTCTCTCTCTCTCTCTCTCTCTCTCTCTCTCTCTCTCTCTCTCTCTCTCTCTCAACAGCCTTACTGCAGATGCTTAAAATTTGGAACAAAACGGCTCCCGACTATTTATCTAAGCTAGCCCTTCGCTCAGACTCCAATTACGGCAATGTAAGCGGTCTCTACATCATTTCGCGACCAAGAATTGATATGTTTAAATGTAGTTTCTGATTCTCATGACCGACACTTCAGGTTCATGTTAAAACCAAACCCTTTATCACTGTCTTTAAAGAAAGGCTCTTCAAATACTTCATGTCACAGTAAAGCAGGACGTCACAAATGTTATACCCTTTACTCACTTATGACGATACGCGTGCGCGCGCGCGTGTGTGTGTGTGTGTGTGTGTGTGTGTGTGTGTGTGTGTGTGTGTGTGTGTGTGTGTGTGTGTGTGTGTGTGCAACAGCTGCTCGTTTCCTCTTGTTATATTCCTTTTGATTGGTTAGATAATAGTAATCTTTACCAGCGGCAGGTATGAAAACTGACGATCTGGTGTCAACTGTCTCTAGAGACTCTCTACCGTTGTAGAAGAAAGTTTCATTGATTCATTCATTGATTTAATGACTCTCTCTCTCTCTCTCTCTCTCTCTCTCTCTCTCTCTCTCTCTCTCTCTCTCTCTGTTTATATTGCTACTGAGCAAACACACACACACACACACACACACACACACACACACACACACACACACACACACACACACACATTTGTGATATGTACTTGCAGCAAAGCACAAAAGATGCGTCTCGGGATCTTTTATCTACAGTAACACTGAAAGTTACTGCATGTTTTTAAGTGACGTCAGTGGCTGTATCAAATAATTTGTTATATGGGAAATGAAGTGTCGAAGTACGATTATAAAGCCTGCTCTTTTCTCCTACATTTTACTGTTAGAATATAAAGAAAATGAACACTCAGATACCAGCAACGAACAACCAGCGTTACGCTACATTCCGCGAGGACACAAAGTGTAGTAAGTTACCTAGTGATTAAAACCCAGTTTGATGTGTAATAACGTCGAGTCACTGCTCGTTCACACAAATCATTTCCTGAGCTTTGGCGATTCTATTCAATGTTGTTTGTGTTATAAGACTGCATTAACTCTCTCATATTACATGCCAAACTTTCAGCCCAATTGCTTTCTTGCAGAGGCAAACATTGGTCAAAATTGTAACGAAGGTGCTACCCCTCCAGTGAACTGTCTGGCTGATCATACATGTGACACAACCTGCAGTAAGTCATTCCTTGTATCTCTCTATTAACACTGATACTTTCAGTCTGTTCGATACATAGCTACGTGGATATATTATCAAAGAAAATGAATTCCAGAAAATCCAAGTTTAACGTCCTTTTCTACCATATATCGCATGGAAGACCAGAAAACACTCGCAAGACAGATCGCATCACCAGCCCTAGCTGTACTCGGGTGTACCACGAAACACAAGCTGGTGGCAAAAAATCTCGGAAAATCGGAGTTTCAGTCCTCATCCACCACGTATTCTCAAATAGGGAGACCAGAAAGCACTTGCTACACATATCACATATCACATCATCAGCCCGAGCGAAACCAGATTCAACAGCTAGTCAAAGATGAGTACGTATGAAAGTGCCGTTCGAGAAGTCATTCGAAACGAATATGTTCGATGTCGCTTGAGATGCAGTCTTGCGCTGACGCTGGCTTTCCTTCATTGTGTAGAAAGAAAAAAGTACTAACTCCGTTACTCGTTTATAGTCCAAGTATATAAATGAGCAGTGTCTCTCTGTGTGTATGTTCGCCATTGTTCAGTTCGGTGACTTCACATCGATTACCTCTCATCGTTCAAACGGTTCCTGCAATATCTGCGCGATTTCTCATTTCTTCCGTATCTTCAAACAGTTCCAGCGATACTTCTGCACATCATCACCCCGGGCAAAGCCGGGTACATCATATATAAATGAACAGTCTGTCAGTGTGTGCTCGATTAAACATAACTTAGAGTTCTTACATCACGATCAGAAATGGTGGGTGTACTCAGGGGAAGTCCGGGCTCATTCTGGCGGGAAAAAATCTCAGAAAATCGGAGTTTAACGTCCTTTTCCTCCATATATCGCCAAATAGGGTGACCAGAAATACAATTTAGAGTTCTCATATCACAATCAGACTTGGTGGCTGTACCGTCTCAGGGAGACCCCGGAAACGTTATGACGGGGAAAAGTCTTGAAAAATGCGAATACAATCTGGCGGGGAAAAATCTGGGAAAATCTGAGTTTCCACCAAGTATCGTCAGTCAGGGAGTCCAAAAAGCACTTACCACACATATCACATTCTCAGCCCGGGCGAAGCCGGGTACTTCAGCTAGTACTTAATAAAAGAATGCCTGTCAGTAAGGGCTGTATCCGACACAGCTCCATCTGTACTAGTGAATGCTGTGACCATTTTGTACACATACGGGTCTGTTATATGTCCGTTCTGATTTTGCAAACGGATTATACCGTCTAAAGCAAGAACTCTGTGAGATAAAGTACTCACTTCTGTCAGCCACTTAACTTTGTCCCCTCCGCTACGGACTGTGCCTGAGTTTGACCGGAGTGCTTTTTTCGGATTGAATATTATCAAACACATACTCACAAGATCGTCATGACAAACATGTTCCGTCCATTTTTCAGAGGCCAATGCTGGACAGTCGTGCGACTTGACTGCTAACCCGCAGGAAGAGTGTGTTGGTACAGCGACGTGTGAAGGTGGAACATGCAGTAAGTCTGCCACCACACTCTCTCTCTCTCTCTCTCTCTCTCTCTCTCTCTCTCTCTCTCTCAACAGCCTTACTGCAGATGCTTAAAATTTGGAACAAAACGGCTCCCGACTATTTATCTAAGCTAGCCCTTCGCTCAAACTCCAATTACGGCAATGTAAGCGGTCTCTACATCATTTCGCGACCAAGAATTGATATGTTTAAATGTAGTTTCTGATTCTCATGACCGACACTGTGGAACAGCCTTCAGGTTCATGTTAAAACCAAACCCTTTATCACTGTCTTTAAAGGAAGGCTCTTCAAATACTTTATGTCACAGTAAAGCAGGACGTCACAAATGTTATACCCTTTACTCACTTATGACGATGCGCGCGCGTGCGCGTGTGTGTGTGTGTGTGTGTGTGTGTGTGTGTGTGTGTGTGTGTGTGTGTGTGTGTGTGTCTCTGTGTGTGTGTGTGTGTGTGTGTGTGTGTGTAGAAGAAAGTTTCATTGATTTATTCATTGATTTAATGACACTCTCTCTCTCTCTCTCTCTCTCTCTCTCTCTCTCTCTCTCTCTCTCTCTGTATATTTCTACTGAGCACACACACACACACACACTCAGCTTCCAGCTACGAACAAGTCTATGCTCGTCGGAGTGTAATCAGTAATGTCCATACTAACTTAATCCTTTGACACGACCAGAATGTCCTGATCGTTCCACTGCCTGCCTTTCCACACGCCCTAACCACAATCTGAGATCACAGACGACTGGAGTCGCATCGCTTTTCGGCCAGTAAACCAGCACGGTCCTTATCATTCTGTTCGCTGACAATTAAATCATAAATCTGAAATACCACAATCGTCACTGCGAAATACAAATTCGAAATGATTCCATTATTTTGTGTTCTACAGAGGCAAACGCCGGGGAAACCTGTGACGGAACGACAGTAACATGCATAGCTGGTCACACTTGCGACGACGGAAAGTGTAGTAAGTTAACTAGTGATTAAAACCCAGTTAGATGTGTAATAATGTCCACACATATCATTTCCTGAGCTTTGGCGATTCTGTTTCCGTTGTTCATGTTATTATTGCATATGGCATATGCATATTATTGCATTGGCATATGCATATTACATGTCATACTTGTGTGCAACTGCTGCTCGTTTCCTCTTGATATATTCTTTTTGATTAGTTAGAAAACAGTAGCCTTTAGCAACGGCAGGCATGAAAACTGACTATCTGATGTCAACTGTCTCTACCGTTGTAGAATAAAGTTTCATTGATTCATTCATTGATTCTCTCTCTCTCTCTCTCTCTCTCTCTCTCTCTCTCTCTCTCTCTCTGTATATTTCTACTGAGCACACACACACACACACACACACACACACACACACACACACACACACACACACACACACACACACACACACACACACACACACCACATTTGAGATATGTACTTGCTGCAAATACAAAAGTTGCGTCTCCGGATCTTTTATCTACAGTAACACTGAAAGTCAACGAGTGCATGTTTTTAAGTGACGTCAGTGGATCTATCACATAATTTGTTATATAGGAAATGAAGTGTCGAAGTATGATAATAAAACCTGCTCTTTTCCCCCCTACATTTTACTGTTACAATATAAAGAAAATAAACACTCAGATTCCAGCTACGAACAACCAGCGCTACGCTACATGCCGCAATGTAACGAGTTTGACGTTTATCGCGTGTCTCTTCGCTGTCTATACACTGAGAGATGTTCGCATCGTACAAAAACCAACAAAAACGGAGCTTATTTATGGACTCACTTTTTAAACACAGGCTTCCTAACAAAATTTCCCATTTTACATTAGCTGATGGTGAGTATTAATTCAATGTGACGACGTGTAATATTGGCCAGATAAATTTCTGTTCAGTCTATGCTCGTCGGAGTCTAATCAGTAATGTCCATACTATCTTTCTTTCTTTTTTTTCTTTTCTTTTTTCCTTGACTCAAGGTCAAGGTCATTAAAGCTGTCTGTTGTGAATTTCAATACTACCGTTTTTGGAGAAACTACAAATACTAGAGGCATCCAACTTCGCGTAATGATAGACATTGATATCTTATTTGATGACCTTGACCCAAGGTCAAGGCCATAAAGTCAGTTTTGGGGAAAAGTGTATTATTGCCAGGAACTAAGAACAACAGAGACACCTTACTTGGCTTGATGATAGATAGTGATAAGATTTTCACAAACATACTCTTTTGAATGACCTTGACCCATGTCACAAGGGAGCCATGGAGGCTTTTGCCTCTCTAGTTTTTTTTTTTTTTTTTCAAGAATTGCTGTAGCAATTGTTTTCGTTCGATACTACAAAGCTTTAGCCATTTTGGCTAGTGCTAGGCATTAAAGATTAGAACTTGTTTTGCAGTTTTGATTGAACTGGCATTTCTTGTTATATTACAAGGGGACCTTTTTTTTTTTGAGCGGCGGAAGGTGTGCAGCAATCAGCCCTGTCTTCCCGAAAATCGTCTGCATTAGTAGTAATAGCAGTAGTAGTGGCGTACCACAAAGAAGCATGACGTGGAGACTAGAAAGCACTTACTACACATATCACATTCTCAGCCCTGGCAAAGCCGGGTACATCAGCTATTGTTTTCATTTCATTTTAGTTCTCCTACGGCGATTGATGGAGAGCCGTGCGGTAGCCCTGGATGTACCGCCAAGGGAAAGGACGTCGATATTTTAGCAAACAAAGGCGATACCCACGTTAACACAGCTAAAGTCCTTGTCTAAAACCCACCACGCTTAAAAACTTCCAGTGCCCATGACATTGCGGTAAACCAGCGAATCCGGTGAGATCCTAAGAGCTCTTGACTTTCGTCAAGTTTGCTGCTTCCTTGCTGCGAAGCCGTAAAGTCGTTTCGGATAAAGCTCAGCCAAAGATTACGTGCAAACCGTACGTAACTGATTTAAATTCATTTTATGACTGTCACTATATATCAACATGCGCGAAGGCCGACCGAATTTTGCCGATTTGTAGACATAGACCTCGCAAATCTAACGAAAGATTCGCCAAACGGGAAATCGTCTGCTAAGACTAAAGCTACGGTCACAACCGGCCGTACGGGCTCCTACGGCGGGTCTACGGCCAAAAATCGTGGCAAATCTTGCGAACGGCGCACGGGCGTCCTACGAAATTTCCAGGCCGCAAGGAGGCCGCAGAGCGCTGCGGTCGGTTTTCGACATGATCAACAAACTCTACGATCACCTGCGATTTTTTACACACTTGCGTTGGTCGCACGGCCACTGTGCGGCCATCACACGATTACCGCAAGTGCATTGTACGACCTTGACCTCTCCGGGCGAGTAAAATAGGTTACGACGGCCGCACGGCGGCCGCACGATGAACGCACAAGTGACGCACGGTTGTCTTGCGTGCTCCCCATCAGGACCGCACGACGGCCGTACGTGATCACAGACCGCAAGTCGGTAGTACGACGTTCCCACGATGTTCCCCCGATGCACGCACGTGCTCCGTACGTGCTCCGCAAGGCTGACGCAAGACCAGGTGCGGGCCCGGGGGATGTTGGTGTGCAATGTAGAAATGTTGCAGTGCTGTGTCAGTGTCTGTTGTATACGTGTCCATGGTTTGTCAAATTCTCTGTTAATAATATCCAAATTCTCTGATGTCTTCTTTCCATAAACAAACTACGTGTATATATGTAGGCTGGTCCCCGGCTATATCATAGTGCATGAAAAACGCGCGTCGGCCATGGCCGTCGAACGACCGACGCACACCACGCGTACAGAGCACTTACGATAGCAGTACGGCGCACGCACGACACTCGTACAGCCCGTGCAAACATCGCCAACATCGCACGAACGTCGTACGAAGGCGTATGATCGGAAATGATCTTCGTACGATAACTGTGCGGACCACGTGCGATCCGTACGGCCGTCGTACGATTTTTGACCAACTGAAATCGCAAGACGCCACCCGCGCGAGACTTGCGGGGAACGTACGCCATCGCACGTATATCGCACGCACGATTTGCAACATTAATTTTTTTTTTTGTCAGATCGTAGACGCCGCAGGCCGCAGACATTTCGTGGAGATCGCAAGCATAAAAAAATCGCGCGGCCGGTTGTGACCGTGGCATTACTGAGATCATTTCTGCAGCGGCAGGTAGCTGTGTCAGCATAGCGATACTGATACGACTCAGGAGCAAGCAAATGATAAGAGAAGCGCACAGAAATGGAGCAAACGTTTCGCAGATGAACACGACAAACTGCCCGGACAACGAAACAAACATTTCACATACATACTTACACCAAAGAAGCCAAGGGAAAATTTCAAGCGGAAGGGGCAATTCCCCGAGTTCATATGGAGTGAAGTTTGCATCAAAGTGGTGTGTAGCTTTGCACCAAAGCTGAAGCTTAGTTTTACAACTCAGCTTGAACCCATGTGCATCGTTTTAACCTTTCGGGGCTAAAATGCATACCACCTACACAATATGAAGCGTGTTTGAAAGTGGAAACAATTTGGTTCCGTCAATGTGCAAGTATCTATTCTTCTTCTTCTTCTTCTTATTATTATTATGATACTGACTGTTTCAGAGAAAAAGGTTAATGAATCGTGTACCGTGAGCGACGACTGTGCGGGAAGCAATGTCGAATGCTCCACCAGCAAGCTCTGTACCTGTACAGCGGGGAAAAGCGCCAACTCCGACAAAAGCGACTGCTGTAAGAATACAGTTTATTTTCTTTATCTCCGTTTGATCATATTTTAATTGTTACTGTCATTTGGTTTCCAAAACTGAATGAAATCGGAAAGACATACAAATTTACTTTCACAGACTGCCGCCCACCACCCACTACTGAAAAATGTCGACTGAAATTCACAAGAATCGATTGCTCTCAAATTTAACAATGAAATGACTGACAATAGGCATATCCATTAGCAGGATCCAAAAATACTAACCATTTTACTTAAAAGTTGATGTTAAATTTTCTTTCTTTCTTTCTTTCTTTCTTTCTTTCTTTCTTTCTTTTTCTTCTTTTTTTTCGCGGGGGGAGGGGGGAGGCATCTTGTAGCTTTTTGACAGAAAAATCTACATAAGATACTTGATCAACTTCTTAATAAACCACGTTTTCTTCTTCTGCCATCTAGCTGGAGTGTCGGGTCTGGCTGGGTCCGTTTTCCTGCTGATCGCTGCCCTTGTGACGTCACGCTTCCTGTGTACTACAACATCCTCGACGGTCAGGGAATTAATGGGAACGGCATGAGAAAGAGTCTGCTGTCAACATCAGCAAAATCTGTGGTGTTCATCTGGCCTGCATTACAAAGATTCCAACATTTCACTGTAGCACTAGAAAAGCTTTACGTAAACGACCTTTTTCAGTGGTACTAGACTAAACATTTGGAGAAATTTTAATCAAAGCAAGCGTTATTTTTCTGGGCGAGAACGCTCGCAACAAAAACAACAAGGAATTAATACAAACTAGTAAACCAGACAGTAATTGTTTTAAAAAAAAATATTCTATCCCATTTTATATATTTTCAAGAGAGAAAAACAACATTTTGAATCACACAAGCCGGGTTAACAAACACGTTTTGCTGCCTCAACCCTCCCACAGTTTTCTGTCCGCACGACTTCTGCATCCGTCCAAGGAATCACGATTTACGAATACAATGTTTGCAATAAACTATGCAGTCTATGTTTACTCTCGGATCATATTGGGTATACTCAAATCATGATGACAGAAAAATGAATATTACATAGTCTTCAGACCCGATTTTAATTGGAGTGTCTTCATTGCCATAGGGCAAAAACTCACCGAATTCCAAAATTGTTTAATAAAATTTGCACACCATGGATTTTGTGTATATAAAAACCTGTTCAAAGAGCGACAGAAAACAACATACTGAAAGTTTATGCAAACATATGTCAGTTTTTATTTGGGTGCTTTTACTTAGAATTGTATATGCCTCTGTCATTATTTGGCGCGATACCACGTCGGTTTATTAACATATAGGAAGTGGACTGTTTTCTTCTGAACATTTTCAGTCGATATTGCAAGGCCAAGTAAATCAGCTGGAAACCATTAATACTAATCACATTGATGATAGTATTTTTAGAGAAGGGCATGCAGAAAAGCGGGAATAAACAGTGGGATTTCTACAATTGTTTATGATTCAAAATCAGTTTTTTTAAAATTCAGATTAGTAAAGGAAAACTCCCTTAACATGATCACTAACACTGATATTTTATATGCCAATTGACTCCTGCTTTTTTATGTTTTCCTTGATTCTAGACAACTCAATTGTCTTTTCTTCTACCTGTGTCAGCTGGCTGTGATCCGCAATTCTCAACGGTGATTGAAATATTTAATGTCAGTGTTGGTGCATACATGTTGTCATATCGCCCTTCAGGTCTTGCAGTATCTAATTATCCGTCCTGTCTCGAAAAGATGGACGTTTGAGTTCTTGAAATGCAGTTGAAGGCAGTACGTGTCTCCTGTTTCAAAAATTCAAACAGTTCATCTTTTTCCATGACTCGATCATGATTTGCTTTTTCTGGACGACACACATTTTGCTGAGCTTAGGTGGATTTCAGTTGACGACTTGTTTTCTGCGAGTCTCCTGATTCATGAGTTTCAGATAAATCGGTGTTGTTCCAACTACTTCGTTCTCAAGCGTACTCTGAAAGTCATGGAACTTGAGCACACTCATAACACGCCATATAAACGACTAATACAGACTCCTACTTTTAGGAATTTTAATGTCAAGATTCATGAATGTTAGACCGATAGACTTAATGCTGTGACCTATCGTTATTGCTAGGGGTGACCTATCGTTATTGCTAGGGGTGCCCACTTTCAAGTGCAGCGCATTCATTATTAATTATCCCCATTGTTTTCAACAGTTTCTGCAACAGAATGTTTGTGATAAGCTTTACATTTTTTCACAACGTTTTCAGTGAAAACTCTTTCACAGCTACCATGTTGCATGACATTCAGCTGTTGCAGATTTGTAGAATTGACAATTAAAAATGGCGGACTAAACAGAAAACTTTGTACAATTTTCATTAGAAATGACATGTCCTCGTTGTTCATATGATCACCTTGATCTAGAAGGAACAAACATTACTATATGGAGGAGTAGAGTAAGCAAAGCTACTTTTAAATCGGCAGCAGCTATTAATTATCTGACTTTACAACAGAAACTGTAAGGGCCCGTTCACCTCAATATTGACTTCAGAACTGGCGAAGGGTTCTTCTCCGATCCTAACAATCCTTGAAACTGTAGTAGTTTTTCGGAGTCCCGTGGCTTTCAGTGTAGGCCAACCCATCGTATATTAATATACAGCTAATACGTTCCTCCTTGAACTTCTTTCACACTTTCATACTGTGTTTTTACGGATATTTTTCATTTTAAATTCATGTGTTTTCTGAATAAAAGTAGACGCAAAGCATGTACGGTGTGCGTGTTTGTATGTGTGTAGGAGCGGAGAGAGAGAGAGAGAGAGAGTTTGCCATCTGCACAATATTTGTGCGATCTTTACAGGTTACATGCACCCAAAACTCCACACGCTATAAGTGACATCACAGTCGTGCTTTGATAATTGCATGATTTCCTGTCTCCGAGTAACTACCTTGCAAAACCCTGCAAAATTCGACTAACTAGGCGTATGCAGTAATTACTCCAGGCGTCTTCTAGCGTATGCACTAAAAGCCTTTGTAACAGAAGAAGGCACGTGTCACATTTTTGCGCTAATCTGTATTTTCCTCCCCAAATTACACAATACGTTAACCGCATGAAAAGACAAATCATGCAATCTCGATTCACCGTAAGCACAGGAAAGCAGGTTCGACGCGAAAGAAAACGCACGTCGCAAACTACAGAGTTTGTTCAGAAATATGGAATGGAAATTGAAGCTGCCTACCTGGGCAGTAACCAATAATAAAATAATAATGCTAACGGTCCTGATACAAGTTCAAGTAATACTTTAATACTTTAATGTCTGCATCGCAGAAATTTCTTGTGACCGCGGCGGTGAAGCACAAAACATTGAAGATCATAAAGACAAATATCAGCAAAGAAAATCAGTTATGGTAGCCATAACATAGTTTACACTTCTCCTAATTCAAGATTCAAAAGCTCGATTGACATACGAACAAAGGAATTTCTGAATCTATTAGTATTACGTATCTGCGCTTACATCCAGAGGACAACCTCTCATGAGCTCATATGATGACAATATATATGTGGAATCATTACGGTTGCACGCTGAAAATCTGTACCTACGTCCAGAGGGCAAACTGATGCTCTGATGACAATATATGTGTGTGGAATCATCTGAAAAATACGGAAACCACGATACGAATACAACGCCATCACATGATACACATCGCAACGATGAGTATTTAT
>JACVVK020000393.1:165000-192500 GCA_018292915.2 Batillaria attramentaria | reverse complement strand
CACACACACCTAATCAGCTGAGAGCCATGGGCATGGCACCCTTGGATTTTCTATTTAGAATTGAGGATGCTGACTGTTGATGGTATAAAGCTGATATCTTTTTGTGCGGCACTTCGGTGCGCGCAGTCGTCTACCTGAGGGAAGGGTTTCAAAGAATATATCTAAAACGTGGGTATTGTCGTTTCGAATGTTGGTGGCTTTGCCCGCGGCTCTCGCTATGAAGAAGTCAGTGAGAGTTTGCTGTCTTGTTCCCACAATCTTACTACACACATTCACAATACCATTCAATCTGTTTTTCTCTCTCACTCCCAAACAACCAAACCAACAAACAAAGGAAAAGGGCGGTAAGTACTGACTCCATAAAAGCTTTATAACATGTTTCTAAAATACGGGAACTGACGAGATGGGCACGTAGCTGATGTAACATATACATCCTCTGCCTGCACTTGGTATACACACATTCAACATGGTCATCAAAGTTCAACTTCTCGTCTACAACAGTGCCCAGGTGCTTGTATTTACTCACTCTTTCAACGGTTTCACCATTTATTGTCAGCGGAGGTGTATCAGACTGGTTTCTCTCAAAATCAACAACCATTTCTTTAGTTTTGGTGACATTCATCTGCAGGTAATTATCTGAACACCAGCTTACAAATGCTACCACCTCCTCTTCAAAAGATGAAGGTGAGTCTGACAGATCAATTAATGCTGTGTCATCAAAAACATTGATGACGTGTGATTTGTCACCTGCAGGCTGGCAGTCATTGGTGTACAGGGTGAAGATAAATGGTGAGATCACTGTGCCCTGGGGCGTCCCAGTTCTTATGTGTCGTATGTCAGACAAACCAAAAGCAGTAGGATGTACAATCTGAGGAGAGTACATAGAGACAGAGGGGGGAGAGACAGAGGAGTAAGAAGAGGAGACAGCAGCAAAAGAAGAAGAGGAAGAAGAAGCAATGGTAGAACTGTGACGATCGCGTTTTCATAATCATTATCAAAGTCTTAGTAGCAGTTCGGATCCCACGACCCTTTTAACACGAGGCCCATTTCATCAGTGCAAACATCCTGTTGACGTATGTTGTGGCGACAGTTGTCCAGAATGAGGTCCTTGTCATGCAGGTAACATGGTTGATAGGCCGCCTACCCTCTAAAAGATGTCTCAAGATTACGTAATATTTGTGCTGGCTTTTTCATCGTTGCCCCGTCTTTGATATCACCCTTTGTGGTGGAAAAGGACGTTAAACCCCCAAACACCCACCCACCCCTCAACCTCTCCCGTTCTAAGAATAGAATATGGCACCTGTGGTAAAGATTCTCTTCACTCTACCATTTATCAAATCTCTATCATCATAACAGTTTACAAACAACACTGAAGGACTGAAGGACGTCAGTAGTAACGTTCTGGTATTGTTTTTACGTTTAGTGCTGCTGGTACCAGCTCCCCCCCCCCCCCCCAAAAAAAAAGGTTCCTTGAAACAGCTTGACTCACTTGTGCTAGCGTAATGATTTTGAAATTTAAAAAAAAAAAAACCCTACTATGGAGTCATTCCTACGCATGCCTCACTCCCTATGATTATCAGTTATTGTAGACCGAGTAAATTGACAATACCAAGATTTAAGAAAGAATCGAGACAATCAACGTCAGGTATAGTTTGGTGTGTATTGTTCTTGTTCGTTGAAAGACTAAGGCTCTTCATTTTGACCACACACCACGGTTGAAAGGTAAAATTTTATCACGGACATTTTGTCAAAGGATGTTTTGCTGCAGCTCACATGCCTGCGATCATATGAAATACAAAACATATCTGGAGTACAATCTGAGTGTTTCTTAGGTATAAAATTAAGAAAACCCTAACTTAAGTTTCAGAGATACTAGGACATCTAGTGCCACCTCACCACGAGACAAGCGATATTAGGAGCTGTGCGTCCTTTGGTAAAACACCTCAGCACCATGCATTCGATAAGCACGTCTAGGCTTTTTCACTATATGACGGTGGAGGTGTTGGTCATGATTTCACTTTTTTCTGCTTTTTTCTCCTTTTTTTGCGTGAGCTGTTTTAGTCAATCAGCTGTTGACATCTGTGAATTTTGCGATACATGTTCTGATTTCGTTCCGTTTCCGTCATTGTTACACACCAGTAATAGGAACCTGATCTAAACAACATGTGCGCGTAATATCGAACGCCGGTTGCAGCGCAAGGAGCTTGGTTAAATTATTATGCAGCCCTAGTCACGCTGACCCCCTCCGATGATGTCAGCCGTGGCCATAGTAACTGCTGCCAAAGCATCAACACGACCAGGGCTGTTGGTGGTATAACTTCCCTGTCGACCCCCTCCACTCCTCCCCCCCCCTCCCCCACACACACACTGGTCGATACTGCATGCTGTTGCTGCTGCTACTACTACTCTCTCTCTCTCTCTCTCACACACACACACACACACACACACACACACACACACACACACACACACATTGACAACATTATTCAGTAGTTGTGGCTGAGACAAAAAAGCAGAGGGATTGTACGATACCATTGATATTTTCACATTTTGACGTAATCCACAAGCGCCATTTCCTATTCATTTCATTTGCATCAGGCACATATTCATCATGCCCACATTCATTATCCTTCTGCGAGTTCGAATAAAAAAATAAAAAATAAAATAAAAAAAACTGGCTGGCGCTCAGCTCCGGCAAAGAAAAGAGGGTTTCAGTGACATTAGCACGAAATATTTACTGTTCAATCAAACCCCCACCCTCGTAAGTTAGCCCCTCCTCCCAACCACCCTTGTACCTGGCGCCTTTCATCCGTGACAATGGCAACGCCTGGGCTGGAAGGCGAACCAGAGGATCGATAACACAGTGCTGTTGGACCTCCATTAGCCCCGCCCCTCTTGCCGTCTCCTGGCTGCTGCACGGGCTGCTGGGCCGGAATCAGAGGCTGAGCCACTTGGGATCGTGAGTTTTTGGGAGAGATATTTCCCTTTGGCATTCCTCGTCATACTGACAATAATACTGATAATGCTGACATTTTTAATATCGTCTCCCATGCAGTCTTTACAGGTAACATACCTTGCTAGAAGGCATAATCACACTAAACTTCTAACTGCCTGATAACTGCCCCTGTCAAATTATACATACGTCACTGACCTGTTTGCATATGCAGAACTAAAACAATCTTTTCCCTTACCTTTTCTTTTTTCTCGTTTTTCAATCAGTGTTTACTGTACGTTAAAATGTAGACTATCAACAATATGCCACTGAAATAGTGAAATTTTCGATCGGGTAGATTTTCCCGTCTCCATATATACCTGGACGTTAAGCAACTATATCTCTATGTCTCTATATGCGGTGTATAAGGTGTCGTCTGGCAGTGTCTTGTGCCTATTTGCGCTAAATATGATTTACTTCTGACAACAGTAACAAGCTTACCAGTCGTCGTAAGAAAGCCACAGGTTGACCGGTAGAAAATGTAGACTATGTATGCTTCCATGGCCAGGTACCTAACACTTTCAACGTGACATCCTTAGAAGACTGACGCTAAGGTATCCAAGCCGATGCAGTTGATGGTAATTAAAAGTAAACGACTTTAACTGCTGAACAGCTGAGTGTGTACATGGGCGAGCTTGTGGTTTGGGGAGGAGCGGAGGTGCGAGAGTGTGGATGTGTGTGTGCATAGTCAGTGACTGCTTGTAATTGTGTAGATTCGCAGGCGTGTGAGGTATGAAACTTATGTTTCTTATGTTAGGTATGTTCTAATTGGGTATATTGGGTCCGTATGTGATATACCAATGACCTTTTCATCACCTTTTATTAAGCATACCGTGTCCGTTTCCTTGTAGTTACTATCTCTGCTCCAGTGGTATGTTCTTGTTTCGTTTTGCTTTTTGTATTCAGTGACCTGTTATTAACCAAATATCCTTTTGTAAGGACTCAAGTTTCTGTTGGTGTGTTGGTAGCAAAAAACGAGTGCGTGTGTGACTAAAATCTCATCGTCGTCAGCTGAATACATTTGATCTAAAACACACACACACACACACACACACACACACACACACACACACACACACACACACACACACCACACACATCACACACAGAGGCATACTTGCAGAGATGTATTTTTTTTATTGATGATCACTCAATAATGCACAGAACAGAGTCATTACACTTTCATGGACTCAGCAGCAAAAGTAGGGGAAGGCAGGAGTAAGGAACTGGACGGACTGAGGCGGCATGACTTAGCGTGAACTTATGAATCAGGAGACTCGCCCTTGCATGAGCCATCAACTGAAAGTCACTTAAGCTCAGCTGTCTAATCATGCGTGAAACAGATAATTAATAAACAATAACACCGGTCAGAAAAGGAGGTATCGCTTGAATCCTTGAAGTAGGAGACTCGTTGACGTAGAACGGCCTTCAACACATTTCAAGAGCTCAAACGTCCACGTTTTCACAAGAAAGCTGAAGTGAACCAGAAAAACCAAAGTACAACGTGTTCACCAACACCGACATTACTATAATCACCGCTGAAATGTCGCGGATCACAGCCAGCTGACAACGGCATAGAACTAGAAAGCGAAGACTAGGAAGGTCACCGGGTGCTTGAGCTACCGGGGAACTCCGTGGGCAATGCTGGTAATGATATTACGAGTAATGCCAAAGGGACATACCTCTTCCTTACACTACTGTCGTGACGATCCCCGGTGGATCGACCAAGCATCTAAATGATTTGATAGGAAACGGTAAAAGATAAGTCAACTGGTATATAATGTCAGTGCTGGTGATCATATTATTCTTTGAGTTGCCACTGCCCTACGGCACAGGTTCTCTACTTATGAAAGAAAAATGTAAACATGCCGGTGGTATTTGTTTCCTTAACACGAATGAGCGAATTTGTTCTACTGTGTTTTACTCGCGTTTTCATACTGTTTCCGCTGAACCCAATCTTTCGCTGATGAATGCTCAAGCAGGAGCAATGTTGCCGTTTTTGCAAAGAAAATATTTTCCTCCAAAAGAATCACGGAGTGACAATCAATTGTTTCTGGACGTTTGAAATTACACAGTATTTTTGAAATGTTTCATTCTTCTTCCATAGAGACCCAAAATACAGCATAAAGAGATACAGATGTAAAGAGATATAAAATGTAGAAATACAGGTTGCAAAAACACTCGAAACGATGCTGAAAAATGACTGCATAAAAATGTCTTGAAAATGTTCTTTCCTTTCTGCAGGTGTGTTTTACGGTGAAATAACAAAATAAAAGTCAACGGTAGTTTATTGGCCCTAAAACGGCTCTGTATCGTAATTTGAGTTTTTTTTGTGTGTGGGTAGTCGTTTTGATATATTCAGCATTTTTCCCATGCATAAAAAGCGACTACACTCAAGAAATTCGGGCCGTGGCGAATGTGACTTCATAGTTTGACCAACACTCGTTTATGTGCACTGTGTGCCCAGGTCTCAAAGAGTAGGGTGTACATAGTTTATGCAAACATATTTCAGATGATCAAAATCGTACAATCTGTGGACGGATGCATGGGTCTTTGGCTTGAACATGGGGGGATGTTAGAGTCGAGCGGAGTGGGGTAGAATTTTCTAGACCTACGCAAACTACTGTAAAGGCAGATTTACATACTCATCTCTGACTCTCATCATATACCATAATCATGTGTCTTTGAGTACCAATAAGTTTAGATTTTTTTTTCTACTTAACAAGTTTCATCTTTTCTAAAGTTGGTTGTGAATCTCCTTTCAAGGTGTTGACTTATCCCTTTGATGATTCTTAGTGTACATCCTTACCGCCAGTGTAGAAATTGCTACTACCACCGGTGCAAGAGGTTCTCTCTAAACTTAAAATAAAGTTGTCTATAGGGGAAAAAACTTTTCTGGGGTGTTTACATTTCCTAGACACTGACATGTGGCTTTTGTCAAAACAAAAATTAAAAACTGACATATTTTGTCTTCGTCTGATGATGTGTCTCTGAGGTAAATAAGGGAACTGGCGTTGTCACAAATGATCTGAATTTTAATCCAGCTTCTTGAACATTAGATTGTTTTTCAGTTACATTCGTAGGTTGATTGTTGTTGTCCCCCGTGTTCATTTCAGCCATTTGAAGAGCACGTGTGTAGGCGTTTTATTGGTTCAGGCGAAGCACGTGATCATCAGCGTTGCCATGAGCAGGAACACCGAGAGGACCGGGCCAGTGGCGCCTGTAGAAGAGAATTTGCGAACACTCTTGTCAGAACCACTGTGTGCGGCATCTTACTAACGATCTAAGTAAATGAAATGATCAAATTAAACTTGTAAGATACGGTGTACGATTGACGCATTCTGGTCATAACAACTATCGCAGCAACACTGATTTTAAAAAGGTATAACTTATTTTTCATACGCTGAATAATATTTTCTGTGTAGTGTTTGCTGTATGTGTGTTTACTGATATGGATTGGTGTAATAGTAGACATTCTCAAACTGTTCTGTACAATGGCATGCATGTACGCGGCTCATACTCGGTACTGAACCCGTGGTTAAGACATATCATGATATGCCTGTGAATTATGACATCCACAGGTTCAAATACACAGGAATTTGGTCGGGGAATTTTACTCGAAGCAGAATTCAAGAAGACTCGTGCATGGCACCTGTCTCCTCGTCGCCAAATCATAGTACGAACGAAATGGGCCAACGAATAGAAAAAAAGATAACCAGCATGCAAGTTACACCGTCAATCGTCCCCAGCATATTGTGGTTTACCAGTTAAATGCTGAAGAATGAGGAAATATTGTACGAGGGCCTCTCATTATGTTTTGCAACCTGGACGAACTAATGATGTCACTACTTTTCTGTTTACATCACATCGTACACCAGTTTCATAATACTTACGAAAACAAAATTACTTGATTCCGTACAACCGTTTATATTCCATGCGACAAAATGTGCAGTAAGGGTGACGGGTCTTTAGCCAGCAGTGTTGACCTTTCTGGAAGGGATTTTCGAGCCATGATATATTGTGACTACTGCCGGGTAAAATCTTTTCAGGGCTGTTTTCAAAGTTTAAAACACTATATTGGAGATCAATCTCCGTCCAAAGCCACTGGTTTTAGGTGGTTCCGACGGTTCATGTCTGGCCAGACAACAGTTGAAGACGATGACCGTTGTGGTCGAATGGCAACGACCGTTACCCCAGAAAACGTCTCTAGGGTGGAATCCCTGATTAAGAAGGACCCAAAAAATGATGTACGCTGTAACACAGGATATCATGATTTCATCGGGAAATCTCATTTGCATCCTTCACGACTTCCTTGGCATAGGGAAACGTTGTATCCGTTGGGTGCCCTACAACCTGACTGAAGAGCAGAATCGGGGTAGGGTGAACTGGTGCACCCACATGCAAAGAAAATTTGACGGAGGAAGGTCCCCTCGGGTCTGGGACATCGTAACTGGAGACGAAACCTGGGTTTACCAATACGACCCCGAAACGAAGTAACAGTCGGCGGTGTGGGTCTTCCCAGTTGAGAACCCACATGTGAACTTCAAAAGAAACAGAAGTGCTTCCAAACAAATGATAACCCGTTTCTTTGCAAAATCTGGCCACTTTGCCACCATACTGGAAAGAACGATTACGGCTCTGATTGGTAATGTTAACCACTGTTTGCCTAAAGTCTTCCAGGCATGGTGCAAACAGCGTCCCCGAGCGGGTGTGTCCGTGGTCTACTGCTTCATCATGAAAGGTGCCAGCGCGCCACATAGTAGCTGCAACTGTACTCTGGACTGTCTAGCCGAAAATAATGTTCAGCTGGTTACCCACCCACCATATTCCCCTGGCTTATCCCCCCGTGACTGCTTTTTGCTTCCTTCCGTCAAGAGGACAGACAAAATGAATGAACTTTATTTTACAAGGATATAAGTGTTAAGCACAAGTGCTAATCTTATGACTTGTCCTTGCTACAGAAAACAAAAACAAAAAACCCCTAAGAATACTACATGATCTAAGCTGGAACACTACAAAAACGAAAGAAAACCAAACGAAACAAGTATAAAGAAAGAAGACAAAAAAATAAAACAAACACAAAACACAAATAAAACAAACAGGCAGGCAGGCAGACAGACAGACAGACAGAGACAGACAGATTAAAGTTTCAATAAATGTATATCTTCATATACATACCACTACACTTCACGCCGGTACAGCTGTGGTTCTTCACACAGTAAGCTGCAGCTCCTGTTCCCGTACATGTCTCTCCCGCCTTGATCCTCTGTTAAGTAAGGGAAAAAACATTGAAATGGACATGAAAGCAAAAGACAACATAACATGACAACAGAGATATTCTGAAATCGAAATGCAAAGGAAAGCTGGCAACGTCCTTGTAAAATGGCCTAAGAGTCATGGATTTCAAAGGCGCTTGGGCTCTTTATCCTGAGGGCTTGAGAAATGTGAAAACAATACCTCACCATCGGTGTTAGGCACATTGAATGCATTTTCAGAACGTACTGTTGTTACATGAGAACTCCCTGACAGTGGTTGTGCTGTTAGTTAAATCCACCATGAATCATCGTGTAATACACTAGGGTTGTTCTTGTAGTTGTTGAAGGAAGGGTTTTCAGCGGGTTTTTGTTGTTGTTGTGTTTGCTTGTTTGTTTTGTTGTTGTTGTTTTTTTAGAATTGGACTGGAGTGGCAAGAATAGCCCAGAACAGAGTGCGATGGCGAAGGGTTGTCGATGGCCAATGCTCCACTTGCAGCCAAGGGCCTAAGTAAGTAATAAGTCTCATTTCTTCCAGCAGTATTGTACAGACTAACTTCTCTATCACCACTGTTACCATCATTGTCTTTTGGGGATGTCGTGTTAGGATGTATCATAGCTGTGTGTACGTAGCGTGTATGCGACGTGTATTTCATGTGTATGTAATGCGACGTATTTCATATATATATATATATATATTGCCACCCTACTATTGTGAAGCGCCCAGAGCTCCAGCAGGAGGGTGGGCACCAGACAAATCCTCATTATATTTTTTTTTTAACGTAACACAGGATGAAACAGAGCTGCTGCGGCTGACGTTACCTCTCAAAGTCATGTCTACTTACTGCAGGTGGTGTCGTCCTCGCACGTAGCTTTACTTTCACACTGGTCAGTTTTGACCGACACAGCTGGAGCCCGCTGGCCCAGTTCTGGATACAGAGTACACACGTGTCAAACTGGTTTTGGAAAACGTCGTTTTGTTACATAAACTACAAAGTGATTTCCCATATCAGTGCACCAGTTTTTGCGCATGTAATCAGGCTTTCAACAAGATCTTGCGCGAACGGGTACTGTGAGAAGTTTTGTGGAACCGATTATGCAAATTGTAAGGAATATGATCAGAATCTGTGTGTGTGTGTGTGTGTGTGTGTGTGTGTGTGTGTGTGTGTGTGTGTGTGTGTGTGTGTGTGTGGTGTGTGTGAGAGAGAGAGACAGACAGACAGACAGACAGACAGACAGACAGACAGACAGAAAGGAGGGTGGATTTCTACCGGTTCTACCACTACCTGGGAAAAGGACATAAGGGTCGATAACAAACGCTAAATCTTTTTCTTGATACCGGTACTGCGCTGTGTTTTCTTTTTACGACGTGAAACATACGGACAGATTTAGCTGAAGATAAATAACAGTGGTCTTGGTCATGTTGTAAAATCTCATCTCTCTCTCTTTCTCACCCCCCCCCCCACCCACCCACACAACACACACACACACACACTTACTGCAAGCTTTGCCACTGTCGTAGGAAGGTGTCCCATTGTCACACTGACAGTTGGCGTTGGCCGAGGCTCCACGTTGGCGTTGTCAACACAGTCGTTGTCTCCGGTAGGGCAGGCTGACCCCACGACCACCCCTACATGAACGATATTCTCATATTACTCAATATATTGCAATCATAGTGAATGATGAGAAGAGAGAGAGAGAATCAAGAAAACGTATTTTTCAACAGTAGAGGTAATTAGCGTAAAACAGCCAATTTTCATACCTGCCGTTGCTAATTCTAGTAGCATCTATTCTAGTAATGTCTATCTAAATGAAACCACACACACACACACACACACACACACACACACACCACACACACACACACACACACACACACACACACACACACACACAGAGTCCCATGTACAGGCAACAGGAACAAAACAGAAGTACCAGTGAATAATAGTGAGTAATAGTTAAAAGAAACTACACACTAATAAAGAACACGTAAAAAGCCAAACCATACCAATTATGTCAATACATGTAGGAATGGGCACAAAAATAAACTGTGGGGCGATTAAATATCGGTGTGGCATAAGATGTTTGAAGAAGAGCTATTTGAAAGTTGTGACAGAGCATGCGTGTTTAACATGCGCTAGAAGAGAGAGAGAGAGCGAGAGAGAGAGAGAGAGCGAGAGAGAGAGAGAGAGAGCGAGAGAGGGAGAGAGAGAGAGAGACGAGAACAGACGAATCTTTATTTTACAACGGTAAAAAAAAGTGTTGGTCGTCAGACCAATTTTCAACCTGTTAATACTACACAAGAAATGTAAAGCAAACTTTGAAATGAACACAAACATGAAAGATACTTCACACACACACACACACACACACACACACACACACACAACACACACACACACACACACACACACACACACACAATCTGTTACAATAACTTAGCTGGAGAGAGAGAGAGAGAAAGAGAGAGAAAGAGATCACAGTCCACGCCGCATTCTCAAATAAGTTAAAAAGTACGCATCTCGAAAAAAAAGGCGAAGAACATCTTATCTCGAAAACAAAATACCTGCTAAACACCAAAAAGACGTGCTAGAAAAAAATCTGAATGTCCAATCTGTCGCTAAGAAACAAGCAACATTTTTTTCCCTCAAAATTTCTGTCCTTTTTTGTTTTTCATATTTGTTTGTTTGTTTGTTTGTACGCGTGGGAGCGTACAGATGTGGAAAAAAATTGCAAACAAATACATTTTTAGATATTTCCAATCTGAGCGTTTTGTAGTGTGCTTAGCGTCATTAGGAAAACCATGAAACTTGCAGAACATTCCTCACACCAAACGAAAAAACCTACAGATGTTAAGATGTTAAAAGCACACAATGTAAACTCGTGTTTCTCACAATACCGTCTTCACAGATTACCGTATTATTCACATGTACACATATAACGATTACTTCATCACTGATCTGATCGACACCAGTGTATGATTTTGTGCCACTCCTGATAAAACTTTGTCAGTTTTGTTGTGTCTCTTGTTTGTTTAACACTGAACCAGGGAACGCAGCAGAAGAAGAACTGTGTTTGTCAACAAAATAGAAAGCTCTAAAAAACTGATGGTCACTGTTTATCTTCTCTTTGGCAAATTAAACAAGTTTGGTCATACCGCAAATAGTTCGGTCTAACGGCAGAACACACTTACTGCAGAGCTGCGCCTCCATCAACAGATGTGAATCCGTTTTCACAAGAACAAGTACCGGATCCACATGCGGCGTTGTTGATGCAGTCACCAGTCGCGCTGCATGTCCCTCCAACGATCGCTCCTGTAACAGCCAGCAAAGATGATTTATCAGCACCTCTCTCTTTCTCTCTGCCTCCCCCCCCCCTACCCTGCACCCCACTCCCTGCGCGCGCGCGTGTGTGTGTGTGTGTGTGTGTGTGTGTGTGTGTGGTGTGTGTGTGTGTATGAGACAGTGAGAGAAAGACGAGAGAGAGAGGGTACTGCAAGTCAACACTGACAGGCGCTCAGTCATGCCTCACATACAATGCTCTTTAAGAAATTGTTACACTATGACTATAGCCTATAATAGGAACCCTTCTATGGCTGGCTGCATCGATAGCCATGTCCCTGCGGGTTCGATCAAGGTATTTCTGGCGTAAGATTTCCCTCTGTTCGAGAATGAATCCATCAGGTGAATGCTTACCACAGGTTAAGTCTTGGTTCGGCGCAAATCCCGTCTTACACGCGCATTTCCCGGTCGCTGCCACATTCACTGTCCGTATCTGTACAGGTCTGTGTACTAGAACACGTGCCACCGACCTTGCCAGGGGATGGGCCTGCAAAAAAGATAAGACCGTCAGTTTCCCAAACGCTCCCATGAAATTGCGCAGTCCAAAGACAGAGAAAATCCGTGAGAGAACTGAGAAGTGATCTGTTGGTAAGACTGACTAGAACCAGTTTTCAGTTGTCAAGACCATGACTATTCTGATATGTGCTAAAACAAACTAGCCATTCAGTCCTAGAAACCAAATTATTTGTAAATTAAACTATCTATCTGTCACCCTAAACAGAATGGACTGAAACAACTGGTATATAAATCAGGGCAAACGCATTTAAGGCCTGTGCTCGTTTCAGACGATACACACGAAAGGGTTTTGGGTTTCAGTCAAAACTACTAGTGACTCAAATTTATCTGTCAACAATTCCTCTCTCATAAAATCTACAATTCGCTTTAAACTGTATCTAAAAATATTTCTCTTCTAATGGTGATAACCTTTCTCATGAGAATTCCAACCTACAATTATAAAAATCGTACATGCAGGTTTTTGATTTAACTGCAAGCAAAGATGTCTGCCTTCGACATTTCTTTGTCTGTTCAGTATCACTCCAAACAGGCGACGTTCAGAAACCTATTTGATCTAAGTATTATTGGCAGACAGTTCCAGATCTAGCGGGCCAGGCTGACGCCTTTTGGCATTTGGATAGGTACACGCGCACAAGTTGTAACACAGAGAGAGAGAGAGAGTCAGTCAGACAGACAGACAGACAGGCAGAGAGAGACAGGCAGACAGAGAGAGAGAGAGATGTGGATGGATCAGTGGGGCATACGGTACTTACTGCATTGTGTGTTATCGGTGTTCACTTCATAACCAGCGTCACAGCCACAGGGTTGTCCTGAACCCGAGCAAGAAGCGTGCTCGATACAGTCAGTACCAGTGCTAGTTGCGCAGTTCTGCCCCACTTTCACCACTGCAAGCGAAACAGCAGTGATCAATACGTTCGTCTTCTTGTGTTACGTCTAAACTACAGTTCAGCATTCAGCCCAGCTAACAATCATGTACCCTCCGTTTGCGCAGCACGCAGGGTACCTCAGTTCAGTTTTGAGTTGTATTATTCGAGGTCTGACCTCAGTAGAAGAAGTCTTACAAAAATTCCATTAACAACCGGGATGTTGTACAGGGCTGGGAAATGCTACAACTGTGAACAGAATTCAAATCCCTTTTCGAAACACACACACACACACACACACACACACACACACACACACACACACACACACACACACAGAGAGAGAGAGAGAGAGAGAGAGAGAGAATAAGTCTCAATAGAAGAGATTAAGCTGTTTCGGATAACTGTCTTTAACTGAATCAGAGAGGGGAAGGAAAGGGGCATGCAGCCCGAATTTCTCTTCCATTAGTAGTTGGACGAAAGTGCAAGTGACCAATAATAACCGAGATCTTGTCCTTCAGCTGAGAACCAGACGGGCTCAGTACCAAGTGTTTTCTGCCAGGCACCTCACCCCAACTCCCACTCCCCATCCTCACCTTCCAACCACCACTGATCAGTTTTCAAGCTGGGACAGAAGATGCATGTGACGGACACTTACTACACATTGTCTTGTCGGCGCTTGCAATGGAAGTAGCTGCACAGCTACACACAGTAGTTCCTGACGATGGGCAATTGGCAGCAGTTGTCACGCACTCATTACTGCTGTCCGCAGTGCAGGTTTGTCCGATATGCTTCACTAAAAAAAATATAATAATAATAATAATAATGAGTATTATATAGGCGCTTTACCCAATTTATGAATCGGCTCAAAGCGCCGCGAACTGAACCCAACACGCACGCTCACGTGAATCACACGCATTCTCTCACACACCGGACATAAACACATTACAATCACGTGGTGCGAAGGGTCAGCTCAGCTATTTAAATATATATATATATATAGAGAGAGAGAGAGAGGAAGTAAGAAAAGCTGAGAGCGCTTCCTAGATCTAGGAGATGTGTGCTTTGTATGCCATTGGACAAGTCCGCCTTGCCCTATAATTATTGGCTACAAGCCACAATGGAGGGGGGGGGGGAGGGGAATCTACCATCCTACCGCTGAAACGTCTAACAGATCTAAGGTTATATATAATTATATAACCACGATTTTGTTGGGTTTTTTTAAAACGGGAAACGCGAATTCAGCAGACTTGTACATAAATGTGAAGAGAAAATTGTAGGAAACGATTTAAACATAGGCTGCAGTAGATCTGAAATGGTCACTCGTTTAGTAAACCAAGATTCCTTCACATCAGCATTGTGATATTGTTCAACGATTTTGGAATCAACTTCTAACTGTATTGCACTCTAGATGTGCTCATTGTGACAGACTTGTACTCGAAAAGGAGTTAGTCGTCTTTGGAGAGGCACAAAACATTATAACAGATAAACCACTGGACTCTATTATACTCTTGTCAAAATTTTTTATTTACAAGTGCAAGTTAAAACAGGGGCGTAGGAACCACGGGGGCCCTGGGGGCCCAGGCCCCCGTTCGATTTTTGGAAGGGGGGCCCGAATATCTTTGGGCCCCCCGGCTTGCTTTTGAGAAGAGGAGAGGGGGCCCACCAGTGAAGGGGCCTCACTGCTCTGCTGTCGCAGGACACAATCTTTGGCAGTCAACACACACACACACACACACACACACACACACACACACACACACACACACACACACACACACACAAACAACAGCCCCCCCCCCCCTTCTTCACCCCGGCCGTATGGCTCACCCGACTTCGTGGGCCCCCCTTCCTCTCAGCATCTTCCTACGCGCCTGTAAAAGGTACAATTCCCAATGTCCAGGCCTTCCTACACCAAATGAAACGTAGATATAAAGTGGAAGAATTAGTTTCGTCTTTGCTGGGTGGAAAATTTCGATTTCTTCAACTTTGGAACCCTTATAAGGCTCTGTTTTCATGAACCCTAAATCAGTACTGTATAATGGCACGTCAGGAGAAGGGAAACAACTCTTGCGGTCATTCCAATTTTATATTCAAGCGAGTTGCTTCCCCTCAATCCGAAGGACATGCATCCAATTTTATATTCAAGCGAGTTGCTTCCCCTCAATCCGAAGGACATGCTTGTACTTTCCACAGACGGTACAACTACACACCGCGTCGGTGTGGGTATGAGTGTGTGTCTAATGTTGTGTATTTTTGTTTTTGTTTTTTGTTGTTGTTGTTTTTGGTTTGTTTGTAGTTGTTTGTTTTGTTTTTCTTTGTACAAAATCTTGTAACCATTTTTTTTCCCTCACATATGTGAACGTATCTGTATGTCACATAAAGTATATGTATTTACGTACATGATGTAAAAAAAAAAAAAGACAAATAAAAAAAAAAAAGATTCCTTCACATCGAAATAGCATAGGCCACAATAGAACTGAAACGGTCACTCTTATAGTAAACCAAGATTCCTTCACATTTAAGTGGCACAAGCCACAGTACAACTAAAATGGTCACTGGTATAGTATACCCAAGCAACATGGTACGCGACGCAGCTTGTCGCCTGAACTAGTGTGCGACACATCCGGTCGCAAGCAACCAGGTGCGTCCATTACTGTTACGAGCGTGGCTGTGCCTTTTGTTTGTGTTGTGTTTTGTAGGCTGTAGGATAACAGCTGTAATATTTTTTCAGTTGTAGTTTTAGTGAGATAGAGGAGTCGCTATGTTTAGTAAATATTCTGTTTTAGTAATGTAAATCTATTTCCCGTGATCCAGAAGTTTCTGTTGTTATCACGAGTATCCGAGAAGTGGTGACCTTGTTTTCACTGTAGCCTTTTTTCGCCTCGGGCGGCCGTATGCACGTAGGTCCTAGAGCTGAGTCGCTCGGAAATTTCGTGCAAATCGCTTTGTTCTGACTTGTTTACGATTAGAAGGTGTTGGATAACGCGCCTAGGTTCGGCGGGCGGGTACTTGACTATTCTGGATTCTTCTTTAGTTTTAAAATAGCAATAAGGTGATTCTTGTTCTGATTTCTGATTGGTTCTGCTATAAGCGTGGCCCAGAATGTACTAGAATGCCGTAACTGTATATAAGGCCCGGAAATGTTTGTGTGTGTGTGTGTGTGTGTGTGTGCACGAGAGAAGCTTGTATTTGCGAAGCTTGAAAGTGCTGTGTAACACCAGAGAAGTGCTGTAATAAACTCCCCACGGTTATAACTTTTCTACGCGCTCACGTGTTTTCTGTGAGTGAAGTGACAACGTGCGGTCCACAAGAACTCGCTACGTGAGGAAGTGTTCGCCTGTGTATGTCATCGTACTCCCTCGATAAGACGACGGGCTCTTCAACACATCTCCACACGTAACAATTACGAAACTTCTCGTGTCCGTGACCATACTGACAATCGCATCGTTTACCGGTTTTGCGGAATAATGGTGGAAAGTGCTTCAGAGGCTCGTACATTTGGGCAATGTGATGTAGAGCACCCTGTTGCAAAATCTCTACGACAGTGACCAGTTTGGCCGTACTAGAAGTTACCCTATACACTGAATCAGGACAGTAGGTTTCTGCTTATGAAAGTTACTTGTCTCAGTCTGGGACCAAAACACTGTTGTTGTTGGTTGTTGTTTTTTTGTATTCGTTATTTTTGTTTTGGTGATGGTGGTAGTGATTATGGTTGTTAGTTAGTTAGTTGTTGGTGTTGCTGTTGTTCTTGTATCTTTAAGAAAATCTTGCACTTTCACACATCCATTTCGTCAATTTTGCGTTGTTTCAAACGGGCTTTTGCGTGCTGTTGAGTGGATTCGCTATGCAGTGAGTGCAACATGTCGCCGTCTCGCTTCCTGGCTACGAGTGAGTGACTTTTTTTTTTAATTAAAAAATAAAAACGTCCGAGAACTTACAGCACTTGGTGTTGCCTGTGTTGGGGGATGAGTTGGCGGGACAAGTACAGAGTTCAGTCGCCGGGCAAGTGTCAGCAGTCTCCACACACTCATCAGTGCTGGCCTCAGTGCAGGGCTGTCCAATATTCTTCACTGCAAGGCAAGATTACAGTGAAATCTAAAGGTGACAGGAAGACACAAACTACATGAGTTACAGACGGAACTTCCAAAGAATGGGCCCAAGGTGACAGGAGGACACAAACTACCTGACTGGATGGCTACAACCTCTAAGACTGGGCCCCTGCTTGATTATAGTCTGACTGACTATTATTGTTTCTCCGCGTGACACATAACGTCGACACATGGTCTTCGGTGTTAATGGACGACGCCTTCACGGTTGAGCACCAATGGCAAAAATCCCAGCCTGTGATTTTAAGATGATAGTTAAGAGGACAGTGAGAAGTCGTCTTACTGATATTGCAGAACACGTTACACCCTGCGACCGGGGATCCAGTAGAGCCCAGCGGTGGAGCGTTGGACTTCCAGTGCTCGGGTCATGACTTAGACTCCCGACTAGGGCCATATATGTGTTGCCCCGTCTTTTGATGTCACCCCTACGTGGTGGGAAAAGACGTTAATCCGTCACCCACCTACCCCTGCTCACCCGTGGATCCACGTGCCCTGCTGCGCCTACAGGTCTTGCTAGTGTGTAGCGAGTTCCACGACTAAGTTAAAATCAGTGATTCCGACTCGTACGAAATCCTATGAGTTTTTACTGTTAAGCTTAGTTAAATATTTCATAACTCGCTCAACCCAGCAGAACCTCCGAGACCGGGAGGTGATTTCCTGTTACGGAAAGATAGGCAGTTTAACCACTGGGGACTCACATTAATGGTAGACAGCAAACTTTGACTTTTCGCGAGTTTGAAAATAGCCACAGCAAAACTGCGATCCAAACAATGGACTGACTCTAAACAAAGTACTGTGGGTCGGGACGTTCAAACATATTTAGAGATAACGAGATTTTGTTGCTGTTGATAATAATAATAATAGGGCGCCTATCCCCGGGAAACGAGTTCTAGGTGCCTTACAATCTAAAACCGAAGTAAAAAAAAAAAATAAAAAAAACCAACAAACAAACGTTCACTCAATATACAAATGTACACTAGGTAAGAACAACTTAAAAAAGTAAAAGAGAGCACACACACACACACACACACACACACACACACAGTGATAAAACCCAAAACAAAAGGATAGACTGGAATAAGCCAGATAAAACCTTAAAAGATAGCAATGGTGAGGAGCTAAAAGTATACTATAAGACACTATAAGACTTGCATATAATACCACCCTTGCGCATTTTGAGATCACAGCTCATAAGGATGATCGCGCAGATCAGTCCAGATACTTCAAAAGCAAGTGTGTCTTAAGATCAGATTTAAAAGACGACAGTGTAGGACAATCTCTGAGGTGCTTTGGTAAAGTATTCCATGTGGCAGAACCACAGTAAGACATAGAACGTCTCCCGAAACTGCATAGATTAAAGCGAGGGACACAGAGGTGCCCTGCTTCCTGGGAGCGCAGGGGTCGGGTAGGAAGGTATGAAGTGTGGGGCTCGGCAAGGTATGAAGGTGTATTAGACTGCAGAGTGCGGTAGCATAGAGTGGCGACCTTGTATTTAATCCTGGCCTTCACTGGGAGCCAATGCAACTCTCTCAGGAGAGGTTTTGCATGGTCTTGCTTGGATCTGCGGAGGACTAGCCTTGCAGCGTTGTTCTGCAGCCTCTGTAAACGGTTGATTTTGTCGTCAGGTAAGCCGGACAACAAGGAATTGCAATAGTCAAGCCGAGACAAGACAAAGGCTGACATCGGTTTTTTTCGTGGCCTCGACTGACAGGAACGGTCTAATTTGGAGTATTTCGAGAAATGTGATCTTGCACATGTGACTGTCTAATATGACGGTCCATGGGCAGTGATGGATCGAGAATAACACAAAAATTCCTCACCTAGCTGAATGTGTGGGTGGTGTGAATGTAACGATGATGATGATGACGATGACCACAATAGCTGTCATGATGATGATCTATTTTGTTGGCGCTAATAGTGATGGTGGTGGTGAGGTGGTGGTGGTGGTTAGTGTAAGCAGATGATGGTTACTCAAACCCCTGAGATAATGAAATTTGAAAAAAAAATGTCTTTATGTGTTTGTCATCAGTGCCATCAATGGAGGGAGACGATCCACAAAAATGCCGTGTCGAAAACTCACAGCACTGCCCTTAACGGCGCTGGGGGACACGTTCAAGTTCGCGGAAAAACAACGCACCGTAGTGGTTCCTGATGCTGGGGAGGTGGCGGCACTTTCCACACTCTCTTCAGTACTGGACGCTATGCAGCCTAACAATTACAACGCTTACAGAAACAGCTACGCATATTCTATCCGAAAATCACAACACTGGTGTCGAAAGCTTACAGCACTTGGTGTTGTCGGCACTGGGGGACTCGTTAGCGGGACAACCACACACCAGAGGTGCTGTCGCTGGGCAACTGGCAGCAGACTCCACACACTCATCAGTACTGGACGCAGTGACGCAGGCTTGTCCGATATTCTTCACTGTAACACAGTGCAGCAGCTCCATTTTAAACATTGTGTTGAACACAGAGAGAGAGAGAGAGAGAGAGAGAAATTGGTTGTTATCGAAACAGTATTTCGTGGACACAGCATCCCAAAAAGCCCCAAATAAAATAATTTTTAAAAAGATATAAAAAAACATTTCATATAGGTATGCATTTTTGGCTCCCTTGTGTAACAATGGGAGTCTATGTTGTAACCCTCCGTCGTCTGTCTGTGTGTGTGTGTGTGTGTGTGTGTGTGTGTGTGTGTGTGTGTGTGTGTGTCTGTCTGTGGGTGTGTCCGCAGTAAACCTTAACATTGGCATTTTCTCAGAATCTACAAAGAGCAGAGTCACCAAACTTGGCATACCGATAGGCAGCCATAAGACCTTTCAAAATATATAATTTTGAATGACCTTGACTCAAGGTCAAGGTCACTAAAGCTGTCTGTTTGAAAATTTTACATAGGCATTTTCTTGGAGTCTACAAATGCCAGAGGTTTTGAACTTTGCATGATGATAGACATCGATAAGAACTTTACAGATATACATGTATTCAATGGCCTTGTGTGAAGGTCAAGGTCAGACAAGTTATTTTCCGCATTTCCGTAGAAAACCTTAACATTGGCATTTTCTCAGAATCTACAAACAGCACAGGCACCAAACTTGGCATGCTGATAGACAGCCATAAGGCCTTTCAAAATATATCATTCTGAGTGACCTTGACTCAAGGTCAAGGTCACTAAAGCTGTTTGTTTTAAAATTTTGCATTGGCATTTTCTTGGAATCTACAAAAACCGGAGGTTTTAAACTTTGCATGATGATAGACATTTATAACAACTTTACAG
The DNA here is from genome assembly GCA_018292915.2 of Batillaria attramentaria. Classification (NCBI taxonomy): domain Eukaryota; kingdom Metazoa; phylum Mollusca; class Gastropoda; family Batillariidae; genus Batillaria; species Batillaria attramentaria. The sequence continues at coordinate 172,156 of JACVVK020000393.1, read as the reverse complement.
AGGTACATGTATTCAGTGGCCTTGTGTCAAGGTCAAGGCTGTACAAGCTATTTTCCGCATTTCCGCAGTAAACCTTAACATGGGCATTTTCTCAGAATCTACAAAAAGCAGAGGCACCAAACTTGGCATGCTGATAGACAGCCGTAAGACCTTTCAAAATATAACATGTTGAATGACCTTGACTCAAGGTCAAGGCCACTAAAGCTGTCTGTTTTAAAATTTTGCATTGGCATTTTCTTGGAATCTACAAAAACCAGAGGTTTTAAACTTTATATGGTGATAGACATTGATAAGAACTTAACAGATATACATGTGTTCAATAGCCTTGTGTCAAGGTCAAGGCCGTACAAGCTATTTTTGTGAAACCGTAACATTGGCATTTTCTCAGAAACAACAAACAGCAGAGGCGCCAAACTTGCCATGCTAATAGACATTGATAAGAACTATATACCCATACCACTTTAAATGACCTTGACTTTGAGTCAAGGTCATTAAAGCTGTCTGTTGTCAATTTCAATATTACCGTCTTTGGAGAAACTACAAATACTAGAGGCATCCAACTTGGTGTAATGATAGACGTCTTATTTGAATGACCTTGGCCCAAGGTCAAGGCCATATAGTCAGTTTGGGGGAAAAGTGTAATATTGCCAGGAACTAAGAACACCAGAGACACCTTACTTGGCTTGATGATAGATAGTGGTAAGATTTTTTACTCTTGAATGACCTTGACCCATGTCACAAGGGAGCCATGGAGGCTTTTGCCTCTCTAGTTCTAATTTTCAGCACACACACACACACACACACACACACACACACACACACACACACACACACACACACACTGTCCAAACACACCAAAGAAAATCTGTTGCTGTTGTTGTTACATGTATATGTTTGTCTTGATTTGGTTGTTTGGGGGTTCTTGGGTCTTTTGTGGGGTTTTTTTTAAGTTTTTTTCTTTCTTTCTTTTTCGGGGCAGCTTACCGTCTGTCCTGCATTCTTCAGAGTATTTGATATGAGTTGGTCGTTTGTATTGTACTAATTTCCTGATCAGTTACGCTATTACGCAAATAACTGTTTCTTTTCTGTAAAATCCATCATGAAAACATCGCGTACACAGAGGTGCAAACTGGAATGGTGTAAAATCAGAATTGAATTGGGGCTCTGCTCAGCACAAACCATGTCTGCTCAGTCTTGTAAATCGGGTACAATTACAACGCTTACAGAAACAGCTGCGCATATTCTATCCGAAAATCACAAAACTGGTGTCGAAAGCTTACAGCACTTGGTGTTGTCGGCACTGGGGGACTCGTTAGCGGGACAACCACACTCCAGAGTTCCTGATGCTGGGCAACTGGCAGCAGACTCCACACACTCATCAGTACTGGACGCAGTGACGCAGGCTTGTCCGATATTCTTCACTGTAACACAGTGCAGCAGCTCCATTTTAAACATTGTGTTAAACACAGAGAGAGAGAGAGAGAGAGAAATTGGTTGTTATCGAAACAGTATTTCGTGGACACAGCATCCCAAAAAGCCCCAAATAAAATAATTTTTAAAAAGATATAAAAAAACATTTCATATAGGTATGCATTTTTCAAATTTCCAGCACACACACACACACACACACACGCACACACACACACACACACACACACACATACACACACACACACACACTGTCCAAACACACCAAAGAAAATCTGTTGCTGTTGTTGTTACATGTATATGTTTGTCTTGATTTGGTTGTTTGGGGGTTCTTGGGTCTTTTGTGGGTTTTTTTTAAAGTTTTTTTTCTTTCTTTCTTTTTCGGGGCAGCTTACCGTCTGTCCTGCATTCTTCAGAGTATTTGATATGAGTTGGTCGTTTGTATTGTACTAATTTCCTGATCAGTTACGCTATTACGCAAATAACGTCTTCATTTTTGTAAAATCCATCATGAAAACATCGCGTACACAGAGGTGCAGACTGGAATGGTGTAAAATCAGAATTGAATTGGGGCTCTGCTCAGCACAAACCATGTCTGCTCAGTCTTGTAAATCGGGTACAATTACAACGCTTACAGAAACAGCTGCGCATATTCTATCCGAAAATCACAAAACTGGTGTCGAAAGCTTACAGCACTTGGTGTTGTCGGCACTGGGGGACTCGTTAGCGGGACAACCACACACCAGAGGTGCTGTCGCTGGGCAGTTGGCAGCAGACTCCACACACTCAGTATTACTGTCCGCAGTGACGCAGGCTTGTCCGATATTCTTCACTGTAACACAGTGCAGCAGCTCCATTTTAAACATTGTGTTAAACACAGAGAGAGAGAGAGAGAGAGAGAGAGAAATTGGTTGCTATCGAAACTCAGTATTTCGTGGACACAGCATCCCCAAACAAAATGCCCCAGCAAACGCATGCTGTTGACCAACAAAGTACACAAGAATGGAAAAACAGAAGAAACAATAGGAACGTGCCACTTTATCTCATATGAACTGCCTTCACCCAGGTTGCTTTTCAGACGCCTTACAAACTTTCATTATGCTTGTGTTTGTCCGCACGACGAAACAACAACTGCCGTCTGAAACTTCGAATGTTCTGGCGGAATATCAGATTGAATTGATTTGAACTGAAAATACTTTATTCATACCTGAAAGGGAAATTGCTTTTGCCCAAAATACAACAAGACAATAAGATATGGCAAGACTTAAGAATCTGCTGTTGTTTTTTGAGACAGCAGAAACATGATGTATAGCTCCTCCAGGAAACACATCTTAAGGAAAACCTGGAGAATTATATTAGGGCTGGTTGGGGATATAATTTGTGGCTCGCAGGAGCAGAAACAAACAGAAATGGCGTAGCAATACTTTTTAGTCCCACCTTTGAATATAAACTACACAATGTTATAAGAGACCCTCATGGATGTTACATAGTGATGGATGTTGAATTATTACATAAGAGGATAACCTTAGTCAATTTGCATGGTCCAAGTAGTGGGGATATGCCTACCTTTTTTGTAACTGTTAATGACCAGGTTACACAGGTGGGGAATGAATTAGTTATCCTTGGAGGGGATTGGAACTGTACCTTAAATATTAGAATTGATGCACGTAATTAATCTAGTGTTACGAATCGCCCATGGACGCGTGCGAAAATAATGGATATGTTAACAAGTATGGACCTTATTGATATTTTCAGAGAGTTACACCCAACCAAACGCGCATAATTATACTCATGGCGGCGCTTCAACACCATCAAGCAGGGACGCCTGGACTACTTTTTACTTTCACAAGACCTGTTCCCTGATGTGCAAGGGTCGACAATTAGCCCAGGATACAGATCTGATCACACACTAGTTACACTTGCCCTTAGAAAAGATGAATTTAAAAGAGACCGACAATTTTGGAAATTCAATAACTCTCTCCTGAGAGACAAAGTCTACATTGAACAGATAAAAACTCTGATCAATGATGTTAAGAAACAATATGCTATACCAATGTATAACTTTGACAACATTAAGCAAGTACCACCAGAGAGTATTCAGTTGAAAATATCTGACCGCCTCTTTTTTGAAACACTATTAATGGAAATTCGTGGTAAGACTATATCTTATTCATCTTATAAGAAAAAAAATAAGGAGGAGACAAATTTGCAAGAAGAGCTTCACAGACTTGAGAAGAACGTGTCAGACTCTAATGTTCATGAAATAGAAAGAATTAGAAATGAACTGCAGGAACTGAGAAATAAAAAGCTAGATGGCATAGCTGTGAGGTCTAGAGTGCGGTGGCTTCAAGAGGGTGAAAAATCAAGTCGATATTTCTGCAATTTGGAAAATAGGAATTTTGTTAATAAAACAGTTAGCTTTTTGGATAAAGGAGATGGTACCACTCTTTCAGAGCAAAAAGGTATTTTAACCGAGGTTCAGAATTTCTATCAAACACTGTATAGTCAAAAGCATGTCGACGATATTGATCTGCACACTTTGATTCCGTATGCACCTGTGCTTACACCAGAAGATGCTGGGAGATTAGAAGGGGAAGTAACGTATAGAGAAGCAGCGTCTGTATTAAAAAAATAAAGAATAATAGGAGTCCAGGCCCAGACGGTTTTACAACGGAATTCTTTAAGTTTTTCTTTGTTGCTGTTGGTACCTGTCTTGTCCATTCGGTAAATGAAGGCTTTAGGCTAGGTGAGCTATCCGTGACCCAGTACCGTGGCGTTATAACATGTATTCCGAAGGATGGCAAACCGAAGCAATTTATTCAAAACTGGAGGCCAATTTCGTTGACGTTGTTGAATGTATCTTACACAATAGTGTCATCATGTATTGCTCAACGTTTAAAGCAAGTACTTCCAAGCATCATTCACGACAGTCAGACGGGTTTCATGAAGGGAAGATACATCGGGGAAAATATTAGGCTACTATATGATGTACTTTTATTTGCTGAACGAGAGAGCTTTCCAGGTTTACTGCTTATGACAGACTTTAAGAAAGTGTTCGACAGTGTTTTGTGGACGTTCGTTGAAAAAGCTCTAGATTTCTTTGGTTTTCCGTTGTCAATTATACAGTGGTTCCGTACTTTATATCACAATGCTTCTTCGTGTGTCTCATTTAACGGGCAATATTCAAACTGGTTTAAGTTACAGAGGGGCTGTAGGCAGGGCGACCCAATTTCGCCGTATTTATACCTAATATGTGCAGAAATTTTGTCTCTAATGTTTAGAAAAAATTGAAATATCAAGGGCATTAAGCTGCGGGGTCGGGAAGTTCTGCTATCATTTTTTGCTGATGATACAACTCTGTTTTTAGATGGCTCTGAAAAGTCTTTTACAGAGGTTATTCATACTTAAAATGCTTTTTCAGCTATGTCAGGGTTAAGGGTGAACAATGACAAAACTCAGATAGTCTGGATAGGGAGTAGAAAGAACTGTCAAGTAAAATACATGAGAGTCAGAAACTTTGTATGGGATCCTGGTACCTTCAGAGTTCTTGGAATTACTTTTTCAACTAGGATTCATGACATCTGTGAATTAAATTACGAAGGAAAACTAACTGAAATAAGGAGAATTATTGCAAGATGTAAAAAGAGACAGATTACTCCGTTTGGAAAAATTACTATTATTAAAACACTTGTTCTATCAAAACTGACTTACCTCAAGTTCTATTAAACTTACCTGACCCTCCTGTTCACTTCCTTAAGGAGTTTGACCAAATTGTATTTAGATTTCTTTGGGGTGGCAAAAGCAATAAAATTAAAAAATCATACGAGAATGGGGGACTTAAGATGTGCAACATTTATTCTTTTCTGTCTACAATGAAGGTTAGCTGGTTACGAAGACTTGCCAGCGGTTCAGCTCGTCTTAGTTTGAACTTGTACCCTGCCCTTAAAAATTTGTGTATTTTTGGCGGTGAATATGCTAATGTTGTCATGCAAAGAGTTTGTAATCCTTTTTGGCAGGATGTCGACAAACACTATAGAAAGGTATGCAGCAAGTACACCTTGGTTGATGTATATGACTTCACGGCTGAGCCAATCCACTACAATGTCCATATCACCAGAGACAAGCAAGTGGTCTATGCAAAAGAATTGGTGGAGGCTAATATACTTCAGATAAAAGATGTAGTTAATGACCGCGGTGAATTTTTTTTACCTACCAAGAGTTTGAAGAAAAGTATGTCGCTGTGACTAGAACAAACTTTATGTTATACCAGGGTATTATTCAAGCATTGAAGAAGTATCATTTAAAAGTAGGTTATGACTTAGCTGCATGCAACAATATCCTTGTTGACGGGGTTTGGAATTGTATCAATAAAGGCAACCAGGCTGTTAAGGCAGTACTTACTGATGATGCAATTTTACCAACTGCTGCAACCAAATGGAACAATATTTTAAAGGCTTGGATTGGAAGTGTATCTATTCAAAATGTTTTCAAACAACTTGTGATGTACAACTCAGATGGTTTCAAGTGCGACTTTTGCATCGCATACTCCCAACTGGAAAATATCTGTCCATATGCAATCTGGTTGACACCGCGACATGTACATTTTGTAGAAATGAGACAGAAACCACTGGCCACCTTTTCCGGCATTGCCAGAAAGTGCAACGTTTCTGGAATGATCTTCTGTTATGGCTGCATACCAAATAATGTACACTGTGAAAGGTTTTCTTTTAGTGAGGAATTGGTACTGTTTGGAGTGGCGCAGAATGTAAGAGCTGACAAAGTGCTGGATTTTATTGTTCTTTTCGCCAAGTTCTTGTTATACAAGTGTAAACTCCAGGGTGTTAATCCCATTAGTCAGAGCTTCGTATGTCAGTTTAAGTACAGATTTGTGACTGAGGAAGTCCTTTCACGCAGACAGAGCGAACGAGCAACGTTTGAACAGCTCTGGCTGTCTTACAACCCTCTTTTGGAGTGAGACTAAGTAGTAAGAGACTAAGAGAAAGGAGCTAGTAGTATAAGAGAGTAAGAGGGAGGGGCTTAACAGTGTTTTTTTTTATGTCCGGTGTTGTCTCCCCTTGGTCAAGTTCGCCTACTCGAACACTCTACTTACGCTGTGCGAAGTGTTTCTTGATGCCACGTACTGCCGGTGATACTCGTGTAGAATCTATTTGTAAGCCGTGTATGTTTATGTGTAAGTATTCAGTATAGGTATTATGTATGTGTTTGTCTATACGTGTTTGTGTAATGTCTGCATGTATACCCGCAATATGCCAAAAAAGAAAAAAAAATCTCCTACAGGGGGAATCTGACGTAAGTCATCGTGTAAGCAGTTCACTGAACAGGGATACTGCACGTGTGTGCACGCTAAAAATCCCATGTCCATCTTTCGAATTAAGTAAGGCTTTGACTGATGGCGTGGGGGGAAAAAACCGCTGTACTGTCGCATGCACCAGAGTGAAGCAGGGTGGAGGCCTGCGGATGAGGTAGCTCTTAGCAGCAGTAGGCGTTCAGTGCTTCGTCCTCCAGCCCTGCGGCGCCTTGAGTGTCTCAGAAGAGACGAAAATGTGCGCCGATGAATACTACACCATACCTTACCAAAGCACTGTGGCAAATACTAAAAATTTAAAGAGCTTATGCCTCGAGTAGGACTCGAACCCTGGACCTCTAGCGAAAGTGGCAGCAGTCGTTACCACTACCCTACCAAACGTATCGATCCTGTGAGTGCTTG
>JACVVK020000393.1:0-162500 GCA_018292915.2 Batillaria attramentaria | reverse complement strand
TATTCACTCGATCCCCACCCCAACCCTATCTTACCTTTCTTTTTCCTATATTTATGCACAGTGGCCATCAGTCGAGTGACCCGTCAAGTGGAACAGCGGTAAATAACCAGGCAGGCTTTTGTGGTTGTAATAGCTTAACATAGGCTTGGCACAGTCATGTCTTCATACTTTTCGTAATAAACACCCCTTTCGCACGTTTGTGCATGTCTAGATGTTTGGAGGGTGGGAGGAAGGGGGAGAAGGGGAGGGGGCATGTTGTTGGTTTTTTCCTTGGGCGGTATACAAATTTAACATAGAATAATAAAGTGCTATGCAACCTAAACTTTCCGTTGAAAAAAGTTGATCCTATCAACTTCACACTCACCCTTTACAGCGGTTTCTTTTTTATCTTTTCAATGGCTGGGGTCGCTGTGTATTTCACCAGCCACCATAACGTACGGGTTTTAGGTTTCAGGGTAGCTCAGCTCCTCCGGTGACGCAAATAGCTCTAGCTTTATCAGGAAACAGGCTCTAACGGCCAATGATTTGATAGACGCTTTTTCTAATGTCGGTAGAGCTGGTATTCGCCAGCATCATCCCTTCACGGCTTTAAAAACGCCTTTGTCCCGCGCACGCTTTTCCGCGTCACTCCTTGTTGAGGCTGAATGGTTCATACGAAATAAGTGCTGCAGTACATTAGAGCAGCATCCCTTTCTGCCGGTCGGTTTTCAGTTCGCGAAGGTAAGAACTTAAATCCAATTTCACACAACTTTCTCGAGCACATTTTTTTTCAACGTTTTACTGGTTGTTCAAGCTTTCCGTGTAGTTTGATTTCAACCAACTTATAGTTGTGATGATCAAATTATCGCAGGACTGTAAAACATACCTATTCTCAAAGTTAGAGGGGGAGTCGGTGGCTCAACGGTTTGAGCGTTGAACTCGAGATCGAAAGGTCCCGGGTTCGAATCCCGACAGGGCCAAAATTTGTACAGGCTTTTTTCACGTTGCCCCGCTTCCACTGACTGTGAACTGGATCTGTTTGTGTAACTTGTCCATTACAGTCAAGGATACATAAAATGTGGCCGACCTGGCAGTCTGACTGGATTGAATAAGTGTTCAGCTGGACTGTACAGTTAGGGTAGCTATCCCCATCCCCCATAACCTGCCCCCCTAGGGCCGTCTGCAATCACCTCGTTGTGGCGTGGACGATAAACCCCAGCTAACCAACTCAAAGTTAGAAAGGTAGACACCCCCAGCTTTTCCCCATCAGTTTCAAGTCAGACAATCAACCATCTGCCCTTCTGACTTGTAAAACACAGAGAGAGAGAGAGAGAGAGAGTTTCTCATAAAAATAAACAAAGAAAAAAAAACAGGACAAACATGCCAGTGCTTTTCTCGTGGATTTATTTCGTCACTCGCCGGACGCCAAAAATAGTCGTAAGCCAGTCTAACGCTTATTTTTCATATAGGAAACACCCTAAGTACTAAATTAATGTACTTGTTTTAGCTGTAGCTAAATTCACAATCTTACACGATTAGGTTAAAAGCATCAGTCAATGTTGCGAGGGAGGGCCAAGCAAAAGGTATATCAGCAAGTGACTTTACAACGACCAGCATGTTCCTGATAGCACTCAAATAGTCAAAACCCACCGTGCCACTCACAACACAAAATAGCATTCGCGAGAACATAATATAGTCACGACGATACCTTCAAGTGCGCCTGTAAACCCAGTTTTCTGACGAAGGCTGAGGTATGCTGATGGCCACGCACACACCTCTGTGTGTGTGTGTGTGTGTGTGTGTGTGTGTGTGTGTGTGATGATATAGATGCGAGGCGACGGTTCAATGTCCTCGTAACGTCATCTTGAAATCACAAGCTAGAATATTTCCCATTCATTTTGTGAAGGCGACGTCCATTTAGCGTCTTAGGCCATGTTTGGGCGTTCTCAGTGCATCACAAACAGACAAGTATCAATGCGAGCAACGTCGAAGGTTATTTTTTGTTTTGTAGATGTGGAAGATTCATTGACAGGATAAAAACTACAGAAGAAAGTTGTCGACACAAACAGCATACACATAGTAATTCATAGTAATACAAAACTGGCCACCAACTGGCGTTCAAAACTGTCCACAGACAAGCCTTTCAACAGTCATCGTGCTTTAGGCCATGTCATTCATGCACATGCTGAGTAAGAATTTATTATGTTACACAAGCATTTTTAATTTGCAAATATTGTATTGTATTGTATTGTATTGTATTGTATTGTATTGTATTGTATTGTATTGTGCTGTGCTGTGCTGTGCTGTGCTGTGCTGTGCTGTGCTGTGTTGTGTTGTGTTGCATATAAATAAGCAAACGCCTGAATCCAACACGGCGGACTCACTACGTGACATAATGCCATTATACATACGTATCCTACAAACTACAATACTATAGTGATATTGCATCAAGGAACCATGAGGAACGGGACTGTTCAAACCCTACTTCGTCTTGACATTAAAAACCTTTAAAAACCACACGACGAACTGCACCAGCAACATGCGTGACCATGTTTGGTGGCGTCTGCACAAACAATACGTGCACCTGTAACACTGACATCTCGGGTGTCGATAATGTTACTGGGAAAAAAGCAGGATAGACGATCCATATGATCCTAATTGTAAATAAATTGTAGTGACGACTGGAAGCTTCCGACCATTAAGTTTTTGAAGCATTTAAATATTATTAAAATGAAATATTTTACTTTATAGTTTTTTTAATATATAAATTATTTCCGTAAAAATAGGCAAGCATTAAACTATCGTCTTCTGAATAAGAAAATTTGGAGAGGGAAACAGGTCTGGTTAGACACAGGCCACCACAATAGAGGGGTTGGGTGAAAGAACATATCTGAATGAGGGAACGGAGTCTCTGCAGTGAAACTGAAGTCATTTTGGTCGTCTGTTATTAAGCAGTATAGTCCTGTTGACGAATGAAGCGGTGTTGCACAACCTATGAATTCATTCTTTCTATCCCAGAATTGTGTCTAGCTAAACTCTGTCGCAGGATCACACACACACACACACACACACACACACACACACACACACACACACAGCATTGGGCCGATTGTTTGACGCAAAACTGGTAGAACTGCCTCTCTTGAACAGTGGTGATGCATGATACGGTTAACTGATTTTCGGGTGTGCCTTTTTATTTCTGTCAGTGCCGTGAGAAACCTGACACCTTTATACCCGTGAGTCAGCTGTGGCAATTAACGGAACACTGGAATACACTGGAACACATGTATTGATCGAGATCAACACACCCCATCCCCCCCCCCCTCTCTCTCTCTCCCTCTTTCTCTCTCTCTGTCTGCCTGTTGCAAAACATTGTGCATTGGCATCACGTAGTATTTTGCAAGATTATACGGGACTGTAAAAAGGCAAACATGTGAGCGAAATGCAATTCTCCACAGCACACCCTACTGTGAAATAATAAATGTCAACATGTCCTTCTCTTTGCTGACTTTCAAGATACCCGGATGAATAGGGTAGTGTATGGTGTACGGGTTACTCCACAAACCTGTCCGCACAATTACTGACTTGAATTTTTGACAGACAACAGACAGAGCCTCGTTTTCCTTTCTTTAAAGTGCGCCTTTCCAATTGGTAATCAAAAGTCAGATTGCGGCTGCAGAGGTATTTGATGCTGTGGGAGAACAGTGGTGAAGAAGAAAATAATGTTTGATAATGATTGTCAGCATTTGCATTGGGAAGTACATGTGTTGGACACTGTAATAATATTATCAAGAGGGGTAATAATATGTGTTATTGGGAAGTACACGTGTTGGACACTGTAATAATATTATCAAGAGGGGTAATAATATGTGATATTGGGAAGTACATGTGTTGGACACTGTAATAATATTATCAAGAGGGGTAATAATATGTGTTATTGGGAAGTACATATGTTGGACACTGTAATAATATTATCAAGAGGGGTAATAATATGTGTTATTGGGAAGTACATGTGTTGGACACTGTAATAATATTATCAAGAGGGGTAATAATATGTGTTATTGGGAAGTACATGTGTTGGACACTGTAATAATATTATCAAGAGGGGTAGTAATTCTGTGTTATTGGGAAGTACACGTGTTGGACACTGTAATAATATTATCAAGAGGGGTAATAATATGTGTTATTGGGAAGTACATGTGTTGGACACTGTAATAATATTATCAAGAGGGGTAATAATATGTGTTATTGGGAAGTACATGTGTTGGACACTGTAATAATATTATCAAAAGGGGTAATAATATGTGTTATTGGGAAGTACATGTGTTGGACACTGTAATAATATTATCAAGAGGGGTAATATGTGTTATCAGTTGGGAAGTATATGCGTTGGACACCGTAATCATATTATCAAGAGGGGTAATATGTGTTATTGGGAAGTACATGCGTTGGACACTGTAATAATATTATCAAGAGGGATAATATGTGTTATCAGTTGGGAAGTATATGCGTTTGACACCGTAATAATATTATCAAGAGGGGTAATATGTGTTATTGGGAAGTACATGCGTTGGACATCGTAGTAATATTATGAAGAGGAGTAATATGTGTTGTTGGGAAGTACATGTGTTGGACACTGTAATAATATTATCAAGAGGGGTAATATATGTTATTGGGAAGTATATGCGTTGGATACCGTAATAATATTATCAATGGGGGTAATATGTGTTATTGGGAAGTACATCCGTTGGACACCGTAATAATATTATCAAGAGGAGTGATATGTGTTATTGGGAAGTACATGGGTTGGATGTAATAATATTATCAAGAGGAATAATATGTGCTATGAAAAGCGACGAACTTCAATCAAAAGCGTTGCAGTTTCGTCGAAAGACGTCATTATGCAAATATTACGCCTTTGTAGTTATACTGCAACCAATGTGCAGTATGATTATTCTACTTCGATTACTTTCAAATCACCAGAGGACATAAGAAATGGTGACTGTTTTTGGAGAATCAAATATTTCATTCCTTTCTCCTCGTTTTTTTTTTTTTTGTTTTTTTTAGGTACGGAGGACTTTTCAAATACAGTGGACATGATATGATATACATATATACAAAATAATGGACTGGAACGCATCGCAACTGCCAAGGATGTTGTTTTGTTTTTGTTGTTGCTTGCAATTTTTGTCGGGATTGTGTGTGTGTGTGTGTGTGTGTGTGTGTGTGTGTGTGTGTGTGTGTGTGTGTGTGTGTGTGTGTGTGTGTGTGTGTGTGTGTGTGTGTGTTTGGTTTGGATTTTGCATGTACTGCTTTTTGCTATTTAAACACGAAAGAGACTGATGGGCTTTGGCCGTACATTTGGGTACCACCAAGTGCAAGTGCAACACGACGAAAAACTTCGGCACTGGAAGTATAGCAACCAAGTATCCTTTTTGAAACCACAAAGTATAACTTGTATTTCACAATGCACGCTGCAACGTGCGTATTAATTTCATTTATCGTTATATTCTTTAATCATCATTAACCTGTGTATTATAACAGCAATCCGCGTATTTCGGAAGATACTGTTTTCTAAATTCCGACCAAAGAAGACAAAAAAATCTTTTGTTTTTAAGATTGTACGAAAACCAAGTTCTGCAAGGATTATTTTCTTTGCACGAGTGGAAAAGCACAAGAGAAACAATTGTAAAGCTGCAAGAAGATGACAACGAGGGTGATCTCAAAGCCGGACTGGACTACTTCAGAATGGACTGACTGACCCCCCCGAAACGCCCGACCGCCACCTTTCTACCACGTAAATCGCCTTACGTGTCCTAACAAACCCCAAACCCCTCGTTACCAACCACCCCTTTCTTACCCAACATTCAACTCCCCCCCCCCCCCCTCAAAAAAAAAAAAAAAACCCGACCAGCATTCAGGAAAGAAAGGAGGGTTCTTGTTACACTCTCTTCATCAGGTGAACTGTAGGTGTCACTACAATCTATTAGCAGCTGTGAGGCCCTGCTGTTCACGAAAACCAGACACCGTGAAGAGATCTGCGAACAGCAGCAAAACAGCTGCATGATGGTGTTTCCTATAAAATGCATCATACAGATCTCTCCACGTTTCCCCTTTTTTATGATAATGTCGCCTAGAGGCTGTCTGTGTACTGTACAAACCAGACGACAATATGTGAATAATCAGGGGACGGTGCTGAAAGTCGGGGAAAATTCTGTTTTCTATGGCGGGCGTTGCGCGTCTGTTGAGAATTGAATAGGGGTGTTGTCGTAACTGTAAATGGGCTCTCTATTTACGTGCACGTCTGGGCAAATGCCGATCGAGATGCTTGCGCGTCGGCTTTCACACGGGAAAAAATATAGGGCGACAAGTGCGTTTCAAATTTTAAGTGGAGAGTGACCTCAAGGGAACACTGCAACATACTGCATGCAAACACTTAACAGGTCTGATGTGCTTTAAACAAAAAACAAAACAAAAAAAAACGCTTGGCAGGTGGTTTTTACAGTCTGATGCTGAGCATTTGATTGGTTGGTTGGTTGGGGGTTTATAGTCCTTTTCCGCCAAAGAAGGGTATTATGAAAGACGTGGCAACGAGGAAAAACCCAGCACAAAACTTTTGGCTTCAACATGGGATGCAAACTCACTGATGCTGATCAGGCAAGCGCTGGCCTTAACAGTCAAACTGCACGGGTGGTTGAGTGGAAGGATGGCCTTTTGCGTGTTTGTGTTCTGTTTAGCAATGATGCTCTCAGTTTTTTTACAAACAAAAAAAAATCGAAAAAAAAAAACAACCAAACACAAAAGCACTGTTTGAAAATATGCACTCCCCACTCTCAAAACCACGATATTCCTGTAGTTCCCCATATTCTAGTTTCGACGTGTACGATGCAAACAGTCATTCACAAGGAAAAAAATCATATTCCATGTATCAGCACGCAGTATTTTTTAAAATAAGATACTGATGTCCGAGATTATACAGTTAGCGTCTTAAAATGCTATCCTCACTGTCAAACTTTAAATCAGAAAGCGGTGAGACTGGAATCTCTTCTCTGGTGTAGTTTCAAAACCTTCTGGTGAAACTACGAAATGAATAGTTTTCCCCAAATATCAGTGTTCCATGTATACCCAAGAAACTGCGAGTTTCACTTCAGCAAACAGTTTTTAACATGTCTATCTCTTGCAGTCTACTGGCGCACACTCATGTAAAATTTGTAATATTCCGTATGTAAGGTTTCACTGTGTTTCTAAACAGAACACTTCAAGCGTCTCGTCTGGCCACACGAGGTTGTACGTTTTTTAAGTCAGGTAACACCGGTCGAAGGTTTCACGAAACTTTTTGTCAGACATTTTGAAGTTAGTTCTTGTCGTGTGCAGATGAGCATACGTGTCCTTGATCTGAAGGAATCAGGTCTGATGCCAGTTGAATCTGGGCGTATCACAGCCTTTCTCCTTCCAGTCCCATCCAATGTCCACTTACATAACGCAACAAGGAAAACAGTTCGTGCTCTTTGAGCTTAGACAAACAGAAGAGGGGGAGGAAAAATCCACCTTTGCGGAACACCAAAGCCAAGCGGGTGCCCGTCTGGTAAAAGGCGTCTGATGCCTAGTGTTAATGTTGGTCATCTCTTACATGGTCGCAGCGACCGTCGTCCAGAACGAGCCCTAAAACAAAACAGCGAAAGTTGTCTTGGGCGTCTCATTTATTTATCCTGGTTTGTGTGTGGGTCACAGAACTTGTATCTGTAACGAGATCGAACCGTGGACAATGATTCTTTCCCGCTAAGTTGAAAATCTGATAACACTCTCTTCCCATTTTGTTCTTGATTAAAAAGTATGCAATGTATGCATCGTTCTGTGAAAAAAAATTAAATGTGATTAGATCGAAACACTGATTTGGTATGTTTTCATTGGGGAGGGGGGGAGCATTTGCTTTTTGTTTTACACTCTTTTGTGTTCGTTCGTAGTTTTTGTTTGCTTCTCTCTCTCTCTCTCTCTCTCTCTCTCTCTCTCTCTCTCTCTCTCTCTCTCTCTCTCTCTCTTGCGGGGAAGGGGGACGTGTGGATAAAACAAAATGTAATTATCCAGTGACTGCGCGTTTGATAATTCAAAAGTGAACAACATGATAGTGCTTGCGTTTTCAGTAGCGCAACTAGCACAATAGCACAATATAGACAAAAGAAGGACAAAAGATAGAAAGGCATACAAACGTAACGTACATATTCTCTTCCATCTGTATAGGATTTCCATACATCGTCCTCCATTTTCTCAATGTCGACGTCACATGATTGTCTTCATCAACCTGAGGCGACAGTGCCAAGTGGAAACACGCGCAGACCAAGCCAGACGCGGGAGGGCGGGGCCTAAAACCAACCAAAAAAAAACAAACAAAAAAAACAACCCATCGATTCCTCATTATTAATGACTGTAGCACACCACATGACCAGGAACGTGGATATGCAAGGTGAACACGAATTATTGATTGGCTTGGGGATGGTTTCGAGTTGCTAGGAGAGGGGGGAGAGGGGGGGGGGGGCGAAGGTGAAGATTGGGCTGTTGATCAAGACATCTTATACAGCACAAAACATTTTCCAGAAATAAAAGAAAGACAGGGGGGGGGGGGGGGGGGACAACAAAATGAAAAAAAAGGCAATAGCACAAGAAAATGTTCGCGATCAATACGCGTGGGCCAATGCGTACCACAGTGTGAACCCCATGGAGATGTGTGTGTGTGTGTGTGTGTGTGTGTGTGTGTGTGTGTGTGTGTGTGTGTGTGTGTGTGTGTGTGTGTGTGTGTGTGTGTGTGTGTTGGGGGGGGGGGAAGAGTCGGGGGTGAGAAGGTGGTGGGGAGCCTGCACAAAGGACTCAGAGACCAGACGAACATGCCCCAGTTCTGGACTGACGGAAGGGGGGGGGGGGGGTAGACAAAGGAGGGGGGGCGGGGGGGGGGGCGTCAATTGTCACAGTCGATGTTCTGTTCTTCCATAACCACGCCATCAACCAGTTTCCCTCCTCCCTGCCCCACCCCATCCCACCACCTCCATCACCCTACCTGAGCAACCTTCCAGTGAGTCATCGTGAAGGCGACCTGGCACGGCTAACGCGTTTCCATGCGACCAGATCTACAGACAGTTTGTGAAAGGGCTTGCGTGCTATGGGCTTGATAAGCACTTGAGCCCTTTTTTTTCATATAACGTTAGAGATTTGCTCCATACGTCTAACCGTCACACTCGTTCGCTTTCTGCCCTTGACTTACACGTTCTTCTTTTGCTCCATTTTTGTCTTTACAATTCTTTTTCAGACAATACGAAAGGTACATTCTCAACACCGAGCATGCATAACTCACTCCGTGTCCGTCTGTGCGTCGCATCCGTGCTCTCGGAAGAGTTTGATCTATCGAGTAATAACGTTTCTATGTATGTGCAACAGTGAACAGACTGGTTTTATCTAAGCAGTTGGTTTTTTTTATATTATTATTCTTGCAGGATTTGGGTATAGTCAAGCGCCTGTTTCTCTTTCTCCAGTATTTATCATGGCGACACAGGCAATCCACGGGTAAAATGTTAATTACCAGACACTCTCATCAGAGAGGGGGGAAGGAGGTAGGGGGAATGAAAGACTGGGAGCCAAAACGCGTGACTCGTGCAAATAATGTCCCCCGCTCCCTCCTCCTCCGGACACCCTCTCCTCTCCCTCTTTCAAAACGTTTCCTTCAGGAAAACCGCGCGTCTACCGTAGGGCCTGTTTCAGTGTGACGCCGGTCTTCCAACGAACTTCAAGCAAAGACCGTCGATGCGGTCTTTGTAAGGCGAAGGACACAAATACACAAGGCCTCAAAATGCCTATATATTCCCTATTAGCCTCAGGCATCATAGTTACCCCTAAAAATGCTTCAATCTAGAAACATGAACAGACCATTCAAAGGCAAGCACCTTACAGGGGTTTAAAATAATTTGAATGTCTCCTACCCGCTCAGGCCTCACTGGAGTAATGCACGTCTACTTTCTCTTAAGGCCAGAAAGGCAGTTCACACAAATGCGCTTGCCTCACTTGTATCCCACCTTTGTGCAAAAAGTCCAAGCTTCGCTGGCAGCTTGCCTCTTTTTGTAACCGCCTGCAATGCACCTTGACCTACGTAACACAAAAATCACGAAAATCACGCTTTTTCTTGACAACAAAAATCACTACAGACTAGCACATTTGCCAAACATAATCCCTAAAATTGAAAAAAAAAAAAACTAAAAAAAACAAACAAACTGCACATGACCCCAAGGTCACTTTGTGTCCTTACGCCTGTATGACCATCTGCACGGACTGTTGATAACTAATGCATGGACGACGTCACATGCACAATGCGCGCGCAGCTCGGCTGCACCTTTAGACACCCACTCTGGACCTGTGGCAGTGAAAAACATGAGCGACAGGACGCTCTCGCGTATTGATTTCGTGTGCCGCCTCTAACATTATGCACCCTCAGTTTTCATCATTTTCAGTTCAATGGGACATCTGAATTGGTGATTGTCGCACACACAGTGACGGCTATGCCTGCAATACGGGTGGCTGCGTAATGAAGGCGCAGCAGCGGTGGAAGGGTGGAAGAGAGGGAGAGGTAATGGTTATGCAATGGTTATGCAAAACACTGCCATCTGTATAGTAGCAAGCACGCTACCCGGTAGCAGCACCAAACAAAGGCAAAACAAATCACCCTCAGTGACGACGGTTTCAGTAATCGTAAACGGGGTGTGAAGCGGTCGAGTCAGTTAAGTAACAACAACTCTCTTTTGGTGATCAATGGATTGCACACAGGTCAAAATGTAAGAAAAATAACTGAAGATCTGCGGCTGAACGGAAGTGCATTTTTAATAAGTTTCAATCTCAAAATCCGTGACTTTAGCATGGACACTGACACAGACCAAAATCTCCTGTGTTAGTCTTCATTGCTTTAACCCTTTCACTGCCGCTGTCGCCGGATTTCGTAAATCGCACCAGTAGCCCCACTGTCAAATTAGTTCAAACGTTAAATGTAGACTTTCCAGTAGTTGAGGGAAAACACTCTCTGGATGCAGTACAGGTTTTGATTCCTGTTTACAGTAAAGTGACGTGAAGAGATGTTATTCGTGAGTGAACCGAAGCCGCGCATCTGGCAGTGAAAGCGTTAAGATACGTAACAGTAACTTCTAACAGTCCTGTTTCGATCTACAAATACTGTTGCAACCAACAACGCCGTTCGGCACAGGCCAGAACTGACACACAAAGACATAATCGTTTAGAAAGTCGTCGGTTGTTTGTTGCTCACCACCTAAAACATTCTCAGAAAAAAAGTCAAATGATCCAAACAGCCGGCCAGTTACCATAGCCAACCGTCATGTCTGCCGGTTTCTCCTCTGTATTTTGGAGTTTCTTTGGCGGCTTCATGTCATCTTTTCCACCACAAGAGTGGTATCAAAGACTGGATAAACGAGAGAAAAGGCCAGCACAACCAGGAACATACATAACAGTTATGTATGTCTCTACCTCAGGCAGAATGTTTATGTTCTCAGTCGGGATTCGAGCTCGGGGCCAGAGCGGTGGACTCCCAATGCTCTACAAGCTCGCCTTTCCCCACTCCCCTCAGCGATGGTAGGCGGGGCTTAGAGAAAGACACTGGCACTGCGCAGGACGGCCTTATCGATCCACTGATTCGCTGTGAAGGCCAGATTCGCCTCTGCTTCCGACAGAGGCGACAGGTAAATGGCGACTGAGATCGGGAGGAGGGGCCATCTGTGGGAGGTGGGGGATGGGCAGAGGAAGAGGGAGGGGGGGCGTAGGGAGGTGGGAATTGATTATGATTTATGAGTTAACGAAATTCGTGTCCCGTTTTCGAAAGTGGACCACATTCAAGGTGTAATAATCGGTTCCACGGTCGTATTCAGAGATAATGCACGACTATTTAGGGAACGAATGAGAAATAGGACTACGAATGTGAAATCAATCCGTGTGTGAAACGTGATGCGCTGTGATGGAAAGAATGGGTGTTGGCTTGAAGGTACCAGGGTTGAAGCGGAGTTTTTATCTCAACCACGGCCTCCTACCAACACCATTACTCGCTCCATTTCGCTGGTAGAATACCGCTCCTTGTCTGGTTCTGTCTCACTCTTACCTGCAATATCTTTGTGCCCAGGGGTTCGTTTGAAAACCGTCGGACAGCTCTATAAAAACAGGAGGAGTTCACAAAAAGGACCATTCTGCAGTGCATGCACGCTGTCTCTTCACGGCCTTGGCCACACGCGCCGAATTTTGTTTGCATGAAGAGAAAATAAAGACAGCTTGCTGGTTGGTTCTTTGTGAGTTAATGGTCCCTTTTTTTACCGCAAAAGCGGGGCAACGAGGGGAAAAACCCGTCAGTCCTTAGGACAGACGGAATTCCAACCCATCCCGAGCATTGACAGTCAGATGATCTACCGGCTCGGCTAACCTGGTTCAAAAATGACAGCGGGACCAGTACCAACAACAATATCACATCACACACACACACACACACACACACATCGATCCGTAATAATTTTCTGTGTCGAGTGATAGGGTTTTATGGGAATTGGAATGAATACTGGGCTTTAGCACACACACACACACACACACACACACACACACACACACACACACACAATCGATCCGTAATAATTTCCTGTGTCGAGTGACAGGATTTTATGGGAATTGGAATAAATACTGGGCCATGCTAGCATGCTTAGCAACAGGAGCTATTTCACGGCAGTCTGGAGGTGGGGGGGCAAGGGGGTGTGGGGAGTAGGGAAGTAGAGGGGGAATAGACCGCGAGCTCTATCAGTGCGCGTTTGCTTTGCGCTTACATATAGACTTTGACTTTGTTGCGTGATAACAGTAACCACAGTCGTAACTTGATTATAACTGGATCAGACAAATCACGCCGCTCTGCATAATTCATAGCATCGAACGAGATTAAATGACGGTATCGGACCAGGGTGTTTTGTTACTTTAATTTTGGTGCAGGCCCGGATTGCTTTAATATTTATGAGAAAAAGAAAGAGCGAAAATACCGTGGAATGGATCTGAGAGGCAGACAGAGCGAGCGAGCGAGCAAGCGAGAGAGAGAGAGAGAGAGAGAGAGAGAGAGAGAGAGAATATATGTTCTGTTTACTTGAGAAACAAAGCCGTGACTCTCGCGTATTTCGAGCGGTGACCCTGTTGATCAGCACAACCCGGCTGCACTGATGAATGGAGCAGTGTTGTAAAATTGGAATCATAGTCGCTCTTGCCATTGACTTTCTATGATGGTGACTATCCAGGGTCATGCCAAAGACATGATCTGGTTTAGGTATAGGCAGCATGACGCTTTCGCTGTGACTTCGCGGAAAAACACGCGATTTTGGTGGATTTCTAACCGCGGCCTGTGCTGCGGCTTCTGCAAAGACTCGTATAAATTATACATCAAAAGAAAGCACATTGTCTCCTCTTTTCAACCACTGTATTTGTATATTTGTGGGCGGCCTGTGAGATGAGCACTTAGCTGAAATGTAACGCACGTGTTTGAGGGTCGGTTTGCGTTTGACCCCCCCCCCCCCCCCCCCCTTTTTACGCTACGCTCCAAAAACAGCTGTTTTGGTCTGTCTCTTCCCCGGGCTACAGCGTGAACGACAGATGTCGTACAGATCTAAATTTGGTACCAAACTAAAGAGGAAAACCTGTAGTTTTATATTCTAGCTGGCTATTTGACTTCCGTTCAACGTACCTAGACCAGTTCTCAGTCGAATGAGATATAAGGTTAATGTGTGTATATCCTGTCGTTCACGCCGAAATTAATTACACGAAAAACGCGCTAAAAAAGTAAAAAGTTTCCAGAAAACTTTGAAAATGGGAACGAAAGTGTTCAAGTTACTACGGTTATGTTAGCTCTGTCAGCCCGATCACGAAGAAAAAAGAACTGCTGTTGCCGCTCTCTTAGTTCCGGAGATACAGATTGCGCTCATATTCGACTGATAAACGGGCGTTTTCAGCAGATGTGCATAAATTACCTAACCAATGGAAACATTCCAAAAGTGCATTTATGTAATCTAACCTATACACAGACTTGACAGAATTCAGAAATCGGGTCTCCGATGATTACAATTTGAGTAATCGACACTGGAAAATGGCAAAATCGCGAATTTGGAGCTTCAAATTACACGAAGGGGCATTTTCAGAGGTATAAAATTTGAAGTATCTCTTTCACAATTTCATTATTCTCAGTTTTTCTGTGTGTCATGGTATGCACAGATTGTAAACAATTTTTTTTTTCAGTTGGACAGAATTCAAAATGTGGCCACTACGCGGCCTCAAAAACATTAGAATAGCGAAACTGTGCCGTACTGGGCATAGAAGAAACTAGTGGCAGAAGTATTTATCTCATATCTCAGCAACCGTTGATACAAAGGTCACCAAATTTGGTACAGGAATGGTTGCTATTACGGTCTTTTACGTCTCTTAATTCTGATGACCTTGCTAAATAGTCAAGGTCATGGGATTATATTGATTTGTCCATTAACGGATTTTTTATTTGAAATGTGTCATTTTTCAATAACCAGAACCACCAGACACACAAAACTTGGCACAATACTTGGCGGTGTAAAGATCTTTTAAAGATCTCATTTTGAATGACCTTGACCTTTTAAAACAAGATTTTGGGTGAAATTTCAGAAACTGATATTTTTA
This sequence comes from Batillaria attramentaria, assembly GCA_018292915.2. NCBI lineage: Eukaryota > Metazoa > Mollusca > Gastropoda > Batillariidae > Batillaria > Batillaria attramentaria. Next base: position 147,821 of record JACVVK020000393.1, on the reverse strand, counting down.
TTGAATTTTGACAACTGCTGAGCACCAGCAAACACCAGAATATAAAGCACTTCGAGTTTGTAAAACGATATTTGAAACAAAAGTTATTTGAATGGGCTTGCCCAGAGGTCAAGGTCACACTGGTTTGGAAAAGAAATTCTGGATCTAAAAAAGTGACTGAAAATTTCGCACGATTACGAATAATGGCAAGGCCTTTCTTACTAATTCAGCACCGTGACCTCTCCAAAATGTCAAGGCCATGTTCACATTTGAGCTATAAGGGTTTCTGGCATTTTATTGATACTAATTTTGTTCATTGTGCGCTCAACAGCGATGGTCATATGGATTTGACTTCCGCCGGCGATACTGATGACGGTAGCTCTGCCCTGTCCCGGATTCTGAGAGGAAGAGGCACACTCTGATTTGCTAAATTTTGTTTCAGGATGTCTGCCTCATGTCAACCGATTCCGTTAAACAAACAGATAAACATGCATGAAAAAAACCCCGAGGTAGGGGTGATCTCGTTTGTCGATGCATAACCCTTGGAAGCTCAAGCATACTTCATTTCAAGAAAATCATTTCATTTGAATCAAATGAGCAAGTAGAGCATATTCAACATTCTCTATTGATATCTGACCTTGACCTTTAGACAAGGTCGTTCAACGTCGCATGTTTAAACTCTCTTTCATGAGAATTGTCACACTGTGACGAGTTTTGTGTGCACGGTTGGCGTTAATCATTACTTATGCCCGAATACTGTGACCTTGACTTTTAGCCGTAATCGTTATGATGACCTTTGACTTTGAACTTTTAGAAGAGAATTAGCCCCCCACTTCTGGCACGTTTTAGCTAATATTACTGTAAAGAGTGTGTCTCAGGTATGTTTTTCTATAGCGCGGCGGTTCTGTTGGACCTTGTGGAGCTTTGAAGGTCAAGCTGGCAGCCATTTTGAATGACAGTTATCTTGAATATACATGGATGTACCTAACACACCCACGCTGTCCTGCCTGTCAATTCTGAGATTCTGAAATTCTGAGAGATTTCCTTATGTGGTGGAAAAGGACGTTAAACTCCCAAACACCCACCCACCCACCCCTGAGAGATTTCAATCCACGATTGTGTGGTCAGTCCTAACTATAGTCACCCTACTAGCGGCCATCTTGAAATAGCAGCCAGGATGCTAAGGGATAAAATAAGGTTACCTATACTGCATCAGAGATAAAGAGGTCTGTTTATCTCTGATTGCATCTCATTTCTCTAATGTCACCAAAATTTACAAACATCGTAGCAACAACTTCGAAATGAGAAGGATTTTATTTTACATTTCTGATATCTACCTACTTCACGGCATATTAAAATTTTGGCCATTTCCTCTTCAAAATTTAAGACCATACAGCAGCCTAGTTTTCGATTCTATCGAGATTAAAAAAAAATATATATATATATATATATATAGTCACTCTTCGCGTACAATTTGACACACTATTCAACTTCGTGTGTTAGTGTAAAAATTGTATACCTCCCCAAAACGACGCTGTGCCCGATTTGAATTCAGCTACATATTTACATAGTATGTTGTTTTTTTTTGGGTTTTTTTTTGGCAGTCTAAATATTTCCAAAACCAATGAACACACCGCTGTTTCCTTTCTGTCTTGGGTACGTGGAGTAGTTGTGAGTTCAAAGTATGAGTGCTGGATGTGTGTGTCCGTTTACGTCATATTTACCAGACCAACAAAACTCCGTGTTCTGAAGAACGAATATCTCTGGAACTAAACATGCTAGAACCGTATTTCTTTTTGTGTTGTGCTCAGAAGGATTAGTTCTACGAAAGTACACCACTTTCCGTGCTCGTTTTTCCTAGTGGCGGCCATCTTTAAAAGGCGGCCATTTGGGATTATTATCACAAAGCTGTATATCGGAAAATATTCGGCACAATATATGAGATAACCGTTAAGTATTAAATATGGCGTATGAAAAACGTCTGCGTATCAAATTTCGCATTCCTAGCCTACCTCATTCTCGTGTCAAAATCGTGGAACTTGAATAGAAGGGTATCCCTGGCGGCCATTTTGGAATCGCAGCCATTTTGAAGCACGTACATGATAAATTGTAAACAGATGTGTTAAGCACATCTAGATTGACCTGAGCACAAAAACGACTTTTATCTTCATTTGTCTCGACTGTGTCCAATTTGAGGTACATTTGAGCAGTGGTTTCGAAATGGTAAGCATTATAAATGAAATTTCTGTCAGTTCGGTCTGCCACAGCACATTTCGAGCATTTCGTCAACTCTGGGACCACATAACAGCCATATTTTCAATCATATGCGATGGAGAAAAAAAATTATTGTCATTCTATGTATACAATGGGACACAGTTATCATGAAACAGTCCGCCATGTTTGTGCGATTGTTCAAATTTTATACCTCCGAAAACGCCAAAAGACATGCCGGGATTTACAAGTTTACAAAAACGCCATTTTGAATATTTGCGGGCTGAGTATTTCATAGACTAATGCACGCACTTTCATTTCTCACATGTCTTTGGTCCTCCAAGTACTTGTGAGTACGGAGCGTTTTTATTGAATGCGTGTGTCCGTTAGGTCATCTGTGGGAGACCGCCGAAAACCCGTTTTCTTAAGAACGTTTTATGTGTCTCATTTACAACGCACTTTAAAACTGTTCTCTGGAACCAAGAATGCTAGAACCTTAATTCTTTTTGCGTTATGATCAGAACAGTTAGTTCTACAAGGCTACAATAATATCCAAGATCGCTCCTTTGTAATTAATCTTGGCTGCCGATACCTACCTGGTTGGCCTGGTTGTTGGTTTTCCATTTTACTGTTCTGCCCAAAACAGCCAGCGATCCTACACTACTACACAGCCATTTATCAAGTCACTTATCTCAAAAACATAACTATGGGCCTGCCCTGAGCCCAAGATGAATTTGCCTGTGTTCCAAAAAGCACTGCGACACGGCAGACACTCGTTTCCTTCTTTTCTCCACACAGACGCTTGGCCGTTATCCATTTCAATCATAAGACAGCTTTTGTCTGTCAATTTCTTTGCTCCAGTGCTGGGTTACGGTCCAACTCACACCATTAACACCTACCACTTTATTCGGTCCACTGCACTCCCCGTTATCTTTTCCCTCGCCAGTTTGACGGTAAACCGGCTGTCCTTTCACTCCGCGGTGATACCCTGTTGTTGACTAACACCCCTGTCACTCACTGAGACTTTGTCCTCTGTCAAGTTGCCCTTCACCGCCCTGACCAAGAACTGAACGCAATCAGTACTGAACCCGCTTGCCATCATTTCTACGGGATCGGCCTGATTGCGACAGATCGTCAGTTAGCCTAACATTTTCCGTTCGGTTACACCTCAGTCTTTGTATGCCGCCGATTTATCGTACATACCTTGGACATAATCTGCATCTCGGCCCTTCCGAGGCTTCGTGCGTCTGAACCTTGAACTCAGAATTTTGTCCAGTCAGTCGGGTTGGCCGGGAGCCTGCACTGAGGTCCGCTTCTAGCAATTTTGATTTGACCGGCTCCAAAAACTTCAAGTTCGCAGCCCGGGACGCATCCCCGTACCGGGGGCCGAATCGTTAACACTAGGCCTAGTGTTAACGATTCGGCCCCCGGTACGGGGATGCCCGGGACGTTGCAGACGACCGAACTACTTCCGGTGACTGACGTAACACCATAGACTATCCACATAGATCTCTGTGTATGGTCTCTGGTAACACTAACAGCGGTACACTGACTAGAATCCTTGAGAAACGGATGTGGTCCGTAGTGTCCAAACGAGTCAGTCAATGGCTTATCGCGTCAAGTTTCTGTCAAACTAATACTGTGACTTGCAAAGACCATTTCACTGAGTATGTCGCCATTCAGTCCTTGCAAAACCGCCGGTTGACATATTAGCCGGACCTAGCCGGCTGCACTAGTGTATCAACGGTTCTGTGCCGGGGCGAGTCAGTGTGTGTGTGTGTGTGTGAGTGTGTGTGTGTGTGTGTGTGTGTGTGTGTGTGTGTGTGTGTGTGTGTGTGTGTGTGTGTGCCGGTGTGACTGAGTTTGTCTGAGTGTCAGTCACAGTCGTCACTGACAGTCACTCATGCCGGTTGCTTCTCAGTGACTGATTCGGCCGTGTCAGTGCTCGATCAGTACTGCGGCCTCAGTCAGTCGGTGTTGTTTTTCAAGGCCGGTTTCACTGACTGGTTACTTTCGTGCAGATCATTGATATCAGTACTGTGACTTCAACATTAACCCATTCAAAATTGTAAAAAGACATTCAAAATTGTTAAGAAAAAAAAGTATACAGGATAAGTATTGGGTGGCGCTGGCGGCACCGCGGCGACGAAGCAGCCCGATTTTCCCGAAAGGGATACTAAAGTAGGTTATAAAAAAAAATGAAAAAAAAAAACCGGCGGGCTCCAAGCCACACTCAGTCAATCCGGCGTTGTCTACACCTTTCACGCGGTAGTGACTCCAATCCGGCAATCGACTGAAAAACTGAGAAAGTCAGTCAGAAAGAAAGTCAGTTCACTGACTTGTCTCCGAGTCACTGAGTTCACCCACGACTGACTCGCTGGGTTAGAGAAAAGAAAAAAACAAACCCGAGATCATAGCCGCCACCTTCAGTTTTGATTTGCCGTTCACAACCGAGTCAGTGACAGTCGCCGGGACTGATCCACTTGTCCAGCAGTCACAGTAGGCAGATTTAGTAGGACTTCGTAAGGACTGAGGACTTTGCTGAGCAGCGTAACCCATTTACATGTAAATCCATGTAGGCTTACGCGGCAGAGGCCGCGAGCTGCTAACGCGCTGCGATTAGCTAATGGCACCCGTAACGTGCCTAATTTACATGCAAATGGGTTACGCTGCTCAACGAAGTCCTCCGTACGAAGTCCTACTAAATCTGCCTAGTGTTTCAGCCACGGTTCACTGACGGAGCCAGTCAGTAGTCACGCTGAGACCGTCTGATTCAACCGGCTGATCAGCCGGTTTTCGCCCAGTACTGACTCGTGACTGACTTTGCATACGTAATCTGTCGTACTAAGAAAGACATTCCTAGCAAAGACGGTCAGTAGTTTTCGCTAAGATTTCTTCCTGGCCTTTTGTCTTTAGCGTAATAATCAATGCAACTACAATCAAGCGGCAAGTACTTTCGTAGTACCCATGCGCCACCGGGGACAATGCTTTGTTGTAGTTATTCCTCTTGGCGTCAAATAAACGGTCATCAGATGTCGCGCTAAACTTCCGCCTTCTGCTTCTGTTGTGGATGCTTTGGAAAGAAGCTGTTGCATTTTACTGTATTTTAGTTAACTTTCAACATTTTGCGTCAGTTTAACTGATATTTTGTTCTTTCTGTCTGTTGAACGACAGTAAAACAGACTCACCAGGCTTTTAGAGATCCAAAGAGCGCTTTCAAAACGACTTTTCCGGAGCCCCTGTTTCCAATAGTGTAGTGTTTGTCAAGAGACAAGGCAAAGATTGCGTCCAGCTGAGGTCGAGCGTTCGCGAGGGTGGCCAGAAGATTCAGCGACCAGCTTTGTTTTGTGACTTCAGGGATTTTATCTCCAGTGTGAAAGCAGCGTTCCCAATGGATAAAGCAGCCCGGGCTGTCAGGAGGTTCTCTCTCTCTCTCTCTCTCTCTCTCTCAGACTCGCTCGCTCTCAGACTCGCGCTCTCTCTCTGTTTTGTGGAATGTTGGGCGTCCGCAGCCCCTCCCGGCATGATATTTTGATTCACATTTATTTTGAAATTACTGTAAACTATGTATTCCTTGTGGTAGTGGCAGGCGTGATCCTCTGTTGCGGCCGACACGGCTTTTCCGTATGCCCCTTTAACCCCTTCACTGCCAGCCACTTTGGAATGCAGCACAGCTCAGCGCCAGGTGTTTTTTTGTTTTTTGTTTTTTTGGTTCACTGCAGCCTCTGTAGGGCTCTACTATTTAGTCTCTTGTAACTTCTAAACAAAAGCACCAATTTACTTAATAATTGTTTTTATGTGGCAGCAAATTGGATGTAGTTTTAGAAGTATATATTTGTTTTGCTCCAACTACTCATGAATTTTGAAAAAAGGCCAGTGTCTACAAGGGCATAACACTCTAACAGGTCATGTTCGCCAAAATGCATGATCGGCGCTCATCTCATTTATTCTGAATTACATTCATTCTGAAATACTTTTATATGAGGTCTATTTGTAAGTAGAAATAGGATGATACCTGGTGGTGATTATTTCGACTTTAACTGCCTTCCTTAGGACTCTTGCCATTTCATTTTCAATGTAGTGCACATATTTATTTTGAAACTGATGCTGAGAGTGAGACAATTTTGAACAAGTTTTCTGTTGTTTCATGTGTACAGGAGCAGTGTGAAGCTCCTGTCACTAGGTGCAGGACATGGCGACCTCAACGTCCTTATCTCAGAGGTCAAGGACATGCGTACAACAGCCAAGGCCTTCATGAATGCGCAGAGTGCAGGTAGGATTCAAAACTATTTTGTGTGTTTCGTTTTGTTTTTAATATGGGAAGATAATAGTATGAACGATCATGCTAAAAACAGAACTGTTGAAGGTGACTTTAAATCCACATGAAGCTCGAAGAGAAAAGAAAATGTGCCAGTGTTTCCTCACTGGTTTTCTTCAGGGTGGGTTGCATACATGTATGTGTGTAGTGATAACTGGAAGATTAAGATGAAGCCTATAGTTTTTTAAAAAAAAGTCTCAAAAGATATTCATTAAACTAAAGTAAATGCCTTGTGGCCTAAGTCATAAGTTTACGTGTGTGTCTGTTTTTCTGTTTTTGTTCCAGCTTCGCAAGACATGTTAAAGTGGGCAGCCAACGAGGAAAATCGAGCACTACAGGATGTCGCCAATCAGCTGGCAGAACTGAATTTGGTTTGGACTGAAGTACAGAGAGAATTCTGTGGTGAGTTACTCAGTTAACAATTGTGGGTTTTTTATTTGTTTGTTTGTTGTTGTTTTTTTTGCTGCCCCAACTCTGTTTGCCAGCTCCAGTGGTGTTCCTCCCAGGTCACGGGTGGAATCCACTGAGGGCTTAAAAGCTGGGGCAATTTTTTTATTATGCGTGATGATGGAGATGAGGATGATGGTAAGATGATGCCATGGAGGTCCGTGTGGTTTGGGACTGCGGGACACGGCTGCATTCCACGCTTCCTGTCATAAATATCCCGGCGTTCACCAGGCCTGGGAACTACAGCACCTGTGGTGCCGGCCGTGTAATCATCCACATCATAAGACGTGTCATACCAAGGGGAGCACCCCCAAAGTCGCGCCCATGAAGTAGGTGAATCTCGGCTGTGTGGTAACAGCCTCCCCATTGGGCCCATAGCACACCCGCTCTGGGTAGGAGCCGACTAGGTAGGAAAAATCCCGCTTGCCTCGGCTTGGATTTAAACCCGGGTCCCCCGGTCCATGGTCAGAAGTGTTAACCACTACACTACGGGGGCCGGTCAGTTAACAGTTGTTGTTAGCCTCTGGACTAGAATTAGAAATAAAACTTCTACAAGGGGGTGGGGGGAGGGGGTGTCCTTGTCTCTTTGTTGTCTACATGTTGTTACTTGGTGTGTAAAATAAGCTGTTCTCAGATGATGACTGCAGTTAACTGGACATAGAGCCGATCGACAGTTGTGCAGGTGTTTTGCTATTTTTAACTGTTTAGTGCTAGAGCCACAGAGGTCGTACGTTTTTTGTTTCTGTGTGTTTTTTTAAAGAGTGATAGTGCCACAAATAAACAGTGTACCACAAAAAAAAGTTACAGAGTGCTCAGTCTGCTCATCTTAGCAAAGTTGTATGACTGCACTTAAACTGTACTGATGTGCACTTTGATGAAGGTGCCCTGCATTTAAGACTAATAGCAAAGTTGTATGACTGCACTTAAACTGTACTGATGTGCACTTTGATGAAGGTGCCCTGCATTTAAGACTAATAGCAAAGTTGTATGACTGCACTTAAACTGTACTGATGTGCACTTTGATGAAGGTGCCCTGCATTTAAGACTAATAGCAAAGTTGTATGACTGCACTTAAACTGTACTGATGTGCACTTTGATGAAGGTGCCCTGCATTTAAGACTAATAGCAAAGTTGTATGACTGCACTTAAACTGTACTGATGTGCACTTTGATGAAGGTGCCCTGCATTTAAGAGGCAGATGTTTCTATTTCTTGCTTCTTCTTTTTTAAATTATACTCACGGGCTGTTGGTGTATGTATAAATTTGTTGCAGAGTTTTCAGTTGGTCTTTTTGTTGTTGTTGTTGTTGTTGTTGTTGTGTTTTTTGGTTGTTTGGGGTTTGTGTGTGTGAGTGTGTGTGTGTGTGTGTGGTTGTTGTTGTTGTTTACATATATCTGTTTTAAAAGTCCTTTTAATTTAAAGGTCACCATTTGGTAATAATGGTCTAACCATTTCCTTTCAGAGCACATCAAGGAGTACCGACACATGTATGAGATGATACTGGAAGGAGAAAAACACCTGGCACAGTCAAAACACAACTTTGTAAGTGTCTTTGCATTTGTGAAATAATGAATTTGTAAAAGTAATGTGCAAAATGTTCAGTCATAGTCATTATGCATAGACCTACTGGTGGGGGGAAAATGCTAATGATAACTGCACTCCTACAGCACATAAAATTTACTTACAATGGCAACATCTAAAATTCTCAAGAATAAATATTTGCTGACAGCTATTCTTGTGAAACTGGTTTTTCTAAATTACAACAATGTAAAGGGAGATAATTATCTGCTGGGAAAGAGCTTGTTGCGAGATTATGATTCAGTGGAGCTCCATACAAAAGTATTACAATGAGAGGAACTACCCCTAGACCCCATGCCAGATTTATTCATAACATGCCCAAGTATGCAGTACATGTATTTCATTCCCATTCATGTTGGATCTTACGTTTTGTAGGCGGCTTGTGAGCAGCGAGAGGTCAGAATCAGAAAGGAACTGAAGAAAGCATTCAAGGTAATTTTTTTGGCATGTGTTGGAAACACACAGATGGTACAGGTGACAAAAATAACCGGATATTTGCAGTTCAGATGGCATGGTAACTGTCACATTCAAGAAAATAATTGATATTCACAGTGATAAGGCAAAAAAAAAAAATTGTTGTTTCTGGTACACTGTAACATGGCTAAAAAAAAAAAAAAGGGTAGGTAGTGTTTTTGGTTTTGTTTACCCCCCCCCCCCCCCCACACACACACACACATATCCAAGAACAAAGAAACAGGGTATTAATAAGAAATGATGCTCTGTGAAACTGTATTTAATATTACAGGGCTGCCACTCTTCCTCCTGTGGCCGGATTTCCGGCTTTTTGAACCGGCTGCGAAGAGCCCCCCCCCCCCCCCCCCCCCCACCACTTTTCACTTCCTTTGGGCAAAGTCCTTTCCTGGTTTTTAAAGCGTTTTCCTGCTTTTCCGGCAAAAACCATTGTGAGTCTGTGTCTATCAGCACAGCACCTGACTGCCCCCCCCCCCCCCCCCCCTGCTTTTCACTTCCTTCGGGCAAAGTCCTTTCCTGGTTTTTAAAGCGTTTTCCTGCTTTTCCGGCGAAAAACATTGCGAGTCTGTGTCTATTAGCACAGCATGTGACCCCCCCCCCGTTTTCCTGCTTTTTCGGTGAGTCGCTTTCCTTCCATTCACATTTTGAAGGTCAATTTTCAGGCTTTTTGCCTGTCAAAAAGTGGCAGCCCTGATACTATAAATATTATAACACACTATCTTACCATATTTTGTTCTAATCTTGGGTCCGGGATGGCGCATGCGCATGAAAACTGAAACTGGTCGTGCTTGTATTTTTTCTTCTTTTTTTTTTTCCAACAGCCAGAAATTTTTTTTTTTTTGTGGGGGGGGGGGGGGGAAATAGGGTCGGTCGGGTTACCAGAAACAACAATATATTTTTTTTTTGCCTAAGGTTGAGTGAAGGAGAACATTTGTCCATGTGTACTTGATATGTAACACATGAAAGGATGTAATTTTGCTGTTAATGTTATGAACAACTGTACCAGTCAAACGTAACTTAAAGGAGAATGACACTGTCTTTGTTGAACCGGGTTTTGCGTGTCTCTTTTTTTCACCTTTCGTCCTTCATCAACCTTAAGTTTAGCAAAGGAAGCTCCATGCCGAGGCTCAACTCTCTTGGCTTTTTTTCCTTTTTTTTTTTTTTTTTCAAAAAAACTAACTATCAAGGTAGTATACTGCCCTTGAAATGCCATCTAAGTTGATTCTGACTGGGAATGACAAAGTCCTTAGGTGATTCACACATGCTTGCTTTGTATCGACAACATTTTCATTGTTTCTTATTTTACGATACTGATTTTGTACTTGTATTGATGTTAAGTGTTCCGATACTTTATTTTTACAGAAAGCATCAGAGGCAGAGTTGCAGGTGCTTGAAAATCGACTAGCACAGGCGGAAAGAGCCAAAGACTTGGCCCAGCTTGAAGGTAAACCAATCACACACTTTGTCTTTGGACACTGGTCATATGCTCGTAATCTCTGGTCCATCGTTGTCATTGTCACTTAAGAAATGTTAACTCTTATTGGCACTAGATGTTCTGTGGCAGTCAGGTCCAGATTTTTGGTTAGAATATTTTGGGGTAAGAGCCCATGAAAGTGTATTAGGCTACATTGGTACTGGCAGCAGGGCTCGTAGCTCCTGTCAGGTTTTACTCTGTGTGTGTGTGTGTGTGTGTGTGTGTGTGTGTGTGCATTTTTTTTTTTTTAACGCTTTTCAGTGCACAATGGCTTTCTCACAGGGACTGAAACTGACCAGTATTCATCATCTGTGTTTGTTCCCGGGGAAATGTTTCCCATCACTATCAGATTAAGTGTGACAAAATATTCTCTTGTGTTTGCTCACAGTGGCAGACAGAATCCGTGAGAATGAAGCTGTCAAGCTGATCCGTCTAAAGGAAGGCTTGTTGAAGGTGTCAGAAGCTTATGCAGAATTTTCCAAGAAATGTTCGGTCATCTTTGAGGCTCAAAAGGTGAGGTTTAATCACTTTGTTTTTATTTTACACTTTTACAGCTGCCTGTTTTGAGCCAGTTGCAAAAGACTGTCTCATTGTTGACAGGTTGTGTTTGTTTTTTATTGCTGAAGAGATATTTAGAATGGATCAGGGTTCGTACAGGCATTGAATGTCTTTGAAAGTCTTGGAATTTTGGAGACCCTTTTTCAAGTCTTTAAAAGTCTTTAAATTTCGATAAGTTTTGAAAAAATGTCTTTGAAAGTCTTTGAAAAATCGCAAAATGATATTTGTTTTTTTCCTACGACTGTATTTTCGGGGCCAGCTCACTGTTTGTGCGTCTCTGGCCGTGTCACTGCGCCTTTCCTTTCGCTCCACTTGCGAGTATTCATTATTAGGATTGCGAGAGCAGGTTCTTTGAATTTTTATTTTTGGTCTTTGAAAAGTCTTTAAAAAGTCTTTGAATTTGGTTCTCAAAATCCTGTATGAACCCTGTGGATTTCTCTTTTTATTCTATCCACATGTAGTAAAACAAAATTGCATATTTCCACTCATCCACCTGAACAGGGCAGACCAAAAGCACTGAATCATTGTCAAATGCGAGAAGATTTTATGCTGGGTGAACCATTTTTGTATATCTTGTAGTTGTAGCCCAAGTGGTGAACAAATTTTGCAAGACAGCATCAATAAGTTCCAGTTTACCAAAATCGGCACTCACCAAGCAAAGGCTAAGGCAAAAGGTTCCCTCATGGTCGGCTCTGTTGTTCTCACTGCACATTGCAAAGCAGAAGCAACTTCCTGCACTTCTCAGGAATCTTATTGTTACCTGTATTAGCTTCTGTAAACACACACACACACACACACACACACACACACACACACACACACACACACACACACACCTGTGACAAAATTGTAAATTATCTAATGCATGTGTAGCAGTCCTGGTAACAAGTTTTGCTGACTTGTATGCTTGCTAGTTTTGTCGTACATGTGCAGTAATGCATGGTGTTCGGTCTGTCACTTGGTTATTTCTCTTGCTTTCTTCATTCATGCGGTTTGTTTTCCTGTGTTGCAGCAAGTGGTCCACTTACTTCCTGATGTTCACACCCAAGATCTTGAAGATATAAAGTATACAGGTGATCTCTGCTGCTTGCAGTTTTTAACCTTTTGCCACCCACAGTTATTGTGACATTTTTGATGGTTGAGGCTGTCCATGACAGTAAACGTTACGAGAATCCCAAAGCTCTGTTATGTTCCTCCCTCACCTTCCATGTAGCTGCAAAAGAATCCTAAACTCTCTAAGAATGTGTAATTCTGTCCAGTGTGAAATTTTTGAAACATTAGCCTCAAGTGGCCAGTCTAGATCTCCAGCAAGATCAGGGTTGGTTTGTTTTGTTTGTTTTCTGGGGGGGGGGGGGGGGGTGTCTCTTTTCCTTACATCTACATACAGCTGCAGTGATTCTCAGAGAAAAGTGGTAGTAGTATGTGAGTTCACTTTTTCAAAGCTTTGGACAGTATGGTAGGAATATTTTTATTGTATAGTATTACAGTGATCCCCTGCAACATTTGCTCTTTTTACTTGCATGCGGATCTGACTTCAAAGATACTGTACATAACTGGCCTGTGTCATGCTGTTTTCAGTTCTTCATGTCAGTATGTGTTCTGTGCATATCAGGTTCAGGTGCAACCAGGCACTACGTCCAGGTGGCAAAGGAGAAGGTTCGGCAGTGTCGCCGTCGGAAATACGACCACAGCTTGTCGCAGCAGTACAGTGAGTATACTGAGTTTTTATTCTGGGGAAGTGAATTTCTATAGTAATATGTTGGTAATTGGTTAAGCTGCATAATGGGAGGTGATACTGTCAAAATGAAATCTGCTTTCGGAGTGTTCTGATTATTTGTTTGTTCTTGTTTGTTTTGTTTTTTTGTTTGTTTGTTGGGTTTTCGTTTTTTGGGGTGTGTGGGGAGGGGGGGGTGTTGTTAAAGAGTTACTTGTATGCTCTTGGACTTAATCTTTTCACGCTTCTTACATCCTGTGTCTCAACCCTCGTCTTCACCTCTGTTCCTGTTAGATCAACAAATAGCCACTTTTGTCCTTGGTGATTTCTCAGGGTTGATAGCACATGTATCAGAGAAAACGCACACATAAACACATACACAAACACCTCTAGTTTTTCAGTCTGTGCTAGTTCCTTGCCTTTACTTTGAAAATTTTATGAGAGTTGCCCCTCGGTAAGCTAGGTGTAGTGGGCACATGTATTGTGTGATTTAACCTTGGTGAGGGGTGGTCTAATAGGTAGAGCGTCGGATTTAGCCGCTGCGCTACTGAACGGCCATCACCAATGTCATAGCGATGAAGCATGGGTTCAAGCCCAGGTCGAGCTTGTGATATGTGTTACCGGTTTTTCCTGGCTGCCGGGCTGTTCATCAGTGGTTTCTCTCCGGGTTATCAGGCTTTCCTCCCCCAGCAAAATTGTAAAAAATATAGGATAGGTATTGGGTGGCGCTGCACCACAGCGACGTGCTTCCCTCGGGGGAAGCAGCCCGAATTTCCCGAAAGGGATAATAAAGTAGTTTTTAAACAAAATTTAAAAAACTGGTAGTGCTGAGCCTGGAACATGCTGGGATACCTCTATGGCTTTTTCAGCATGAGACAAAGATTAATTCAGCAAGGGCCATGTCTTGTGTAATAGTGGCTTGTAGTGGCTCCCACAGGTGTGCGGTGACCGTTCCTTTTGTCAGTCTTATTATATGGTGGGCAGGGGTGGTTGGTCTTACTCTTAGGCTCTAACAGCTAACAGTGTAACACCTAAGTTTTATCATGATTTATCCATTTTCTGCTGTCTAGCGGAGCCACCTCCACCTTACTCCGCTAATGAGATCATCACCACAGAAACGGAGTCCACCTGCAGCTCTTCCCAAACCACCACTGTTGCTGGCAGCCAGACTTCATCACCACGGCGACGCAGCGACAACACTTACACCACCGATTCAACAGTGCAGTCACTTCCATCGTCACAACATAGTCGAGCCATTGTGGATTATGATCCAGATTGGGACAGTGATTGTGAAGATTTAACGGGTGCCATGGGAGGGGCAAAGATATAAACTTTGAAGTGAGGAGGTATTTGTTCTCGTTTCTGTGTATCGCAAAAATGAGAAGTACAAATATGTAATGGTGGTATTTTTGTTCAGCTTTTTTTTTTTCTCTAGAGGTTTGTTTTTTTTCCTTTCTTTTTTTTTTATAAGGGTTTTTTGGTTGTCACTGTTTTTTGTTTTTGTTTTGTTTTGGGGTTTTTTGTTGTTTTTTTATGGGGGGGGGGGGGGGGGGTTGGGTTTTTTTTTTTTTTTTTTAACATGTATTCGTGTAGTTAACAAGTTTCAGGTTTGATTCCCAGCTGTACCTTTTGTTTTTAGGATGGATTTGGTCATTTTGGTGCATTTCATTTGAAATTGAGGACAGTATTATATACAGTTTTATTGTAAATTATGATTGCCACCGCTGCTTCCAAGAAAAAGTAAGGAAACCGTGTGGGAGGGCTGACAGGTTGTTTTTTTTGCTTGTAATAGTAATAATACATGAGCTGTACCTTTTTCATGAACTACACTGTAATATATGAGTATACTTTTTGTATTGTGGCAAGTGCTTTTCAGTTCAACATTTATAACCTGTCTTTGTCAGTCAAGAGTTGTGATTGTTCCATTTTGAACTTAAAGGTGTTAATTTGATCCAGACCAGCTAAGCTTTATTTTACAAAGCAGTGGTGTGGATGATGATTGGTGTATACACGAGCGTGCAGTCATGATGCACTTTGAATGTAAACTACCATACGCATGCATTGACAGTGTTTTACCAATTAGTTTCCTCTCGGACTTGAAGGGGTGAAACTGTCTTAGTGGATGAATACTGTGATGACTGTTTCCAGCTCCAAACTGTTGAGGTATTGGTGACTCTGTATGCAGCTCTGCCAAAAGGTTAGGATGACAACTGGGTAATGTGCATCTCAGTTTGCTTCGTCTCGAGCAAAATTGATAGATCTCTGTGTTGGATGTGAGTCTGTTCTTATCTCATGTAGCCCATCAGTGATAACCCATTCTGTGTGATCTGTCCCAGTCCCTCATTGTGCCAGTAGAAAAGTAGATGGTGTTTGAGTGTGATCCGCTCCACTTCACCTCACAGTTTCCCCGTGGTGGTTCAATCTGCAGATTGATAACAAGTCTGCTTAGTCTTGTAAATAGATGTGTTGGAACCAGTCCACTGCACCTTCCTTAAGGATTCAGCCAAACAGCAAGGTTACTGGTGCTGTACAGTGGCATTAAAATGTATGTACTTATTCTTTTCTTCATTTTTTTCTCTCTTTGATATTGCCCATAATTTATGTGGTGGATAAGTATGCTAAACACCCACCCACCCATCCTCTCTCTCTCTCTCTCTCTCTCTCTCTCTCTCTCTCTCTCTCTCTGCACCTTGCTTTGGCTTTTGTTTGCTGGTTTTATTGTGTGGCCTCCTTTATCAGCACAATGCTTGTTATGTTTTGGGGGAGGGGGGGGCGGGAACAAACAAAAAACGTGAGGAAAAACCAGTGATAACAGCAACAACGAAAGCAAACACTGTAGCGTGTTATGTCAAACTGCTGTGCCATCTTACCTTAAATTTAGTTAAACTGCCTCTTCCTCAACAGTCATTAGCATCCAACTATTTTGACCCGACAATGAAAGCGATTGGATTATTAATGTGGTATTGATTAAGCAGCTTTTGCCAGTGCTGTTCCTGTTATAAATGTACTTGCACAGCATGTAGGATTTCCCTTGCATTTGCTCCCATCCAAAGCAGTCCTATGTTCTTTTGACTGGTGGGTCTTTTCAATAACCAGTGGTGTAGATAGGTTGCTGCTGCATCAGTGCTTGTGAATAATTAAGATGATATACAAATACAAATGTTTATTCAATAAACATTTGTACAGGCCACAGCACTTACAAGACAGAACAAAAATACAGAAAACTGTGTAATGTCATGAAGATGATATGAACTGCTGTTACTCATTTAATGTATTTATATAGATAAGAAGTATACATGTACATGACAAAGGGGTTAGAGCAACCTGACATGAGAAATAGGACGAACAATAGTGGGTACATTTTATTTATTAGTTTTAACTTCATATCTGAAGTTTTTACATAGTAGTTTTAATTTCCGATTTTGACCATGGACAGGTCCGGCAGTATGTTTGGAGTGCCGCAGTGTACATAAACCAATTTTTACCCTCTGATTTACTTTTTGGATTGAAATGTTTTTGTGTGTACCAGGTGTACCTGTCATTTTTGTTCTTTTTAGTCCATCAGCAGCATCTTGTCCTGTGACCAGAGAACTGGCTGCGCCAACCTGTTTTGTTGAGATCGTGTGCGAACTGCTTCTTTTTCTTTTCTTTTTTTTTCTAGGGAGAACGTGAAAAACTATGGCCAGGTGCCAACAGTTTAGCTTTTTTGTTTGTTTGTTTTGTGAGAATTTGAGACAATCTAAGTCAGGTATATTGATTTTGCAGTGATTCAGATTTCAAATTTTAATCATAGGTCAATGATCTGTTCATTATTTTGCCAATCGCCGAGGGGTTTTGACTTTAGACTTCGCATTCAGGTAGATGCCAGCTGGGTTTTCTTGTGCCTCTTTCACCTTGCTCATTCTTTGAACTGTACAACTTTTACTCTTTACAGTCATAGTGCATTGTATGAGTTCAGGGTTTGGCCTGCTAGCTAGTATTGGACAGACGGATCCTCTCATGATACGGAACTTCTACAGAATGTCAGAGCACTATATGTGTGATTATAAAGTCAGCTTGGACTGAAACTTGTTTTTCGAGTCACGTAAATTATGTATACCATAAAACCCATAAAATATGTACAGAAACCTGGATATAACCTGGTCTTGTACACACGCGGTTCACCAGCTGCATTTAGAGTTTGATGTACAGCTCTCTCTCTCTCTCTGTCTCTCTCTCATTTTGTCTGTGCTTGTATGACTGGAATTGGTCTCTCTCTCTGTCTCTCTCTCTCTGTCTTGTATGACTGGAATTGGTCTCTCTCTCTGTCTGTGCTTGTATGACTGGAATTGGTCTCTCTCTCTGTCTGTGCTTGTATGACTGGAATTGGTCTCTCTCTCTGTCTCTCTCTCATTTTGTCTGTGCTTGTATGACTGGAATTGGTCTCTCTCTCTGTCTGTGCTTGTATGACTGGAATTGGTCTCTCTCTCTGTCTGTGCTTGTATGACTGGAATTGGTCTCTCTCTCTGTCTCTCTCTCATTTTGTCTGTGCTTGTATGACTGGAATTGGTCTCTCTCTCTGTCTGTGCTTGTATGACTGGAATTGGTCTCTCTCTCTGTCTCTCTCTCATTTTGTCTGTGCTTGTATGACTGGAATTGGTCTCTCTCTCTGTCTCTCTCTCATTTTGTCTGTGCTTGTATGACTGGAATTGGTCTCTCTCTCTGTCTGTGCTTGTATGACTGGAATTGGTCTCTCTCTCTGTCTCTCTCTCATTTTGTCTGTGCTTGTATGACTGGAATTGGTCTCTCTCTCTGTCTCTCTCTCATTTGTCTGTGCTTGTATGACTGGAATTGGTCTCTCTCTCTGTCTCTCTCTCATTTTGTCTGTGCTTGTATGACTGGAATTGGTCTCTCTCTCTGTCTCTCTCTCTGTCTGTGCTTGTATGACTGGAATTGGTCTCTCTCTCTGTCTCTCTCTCATTTTGTCTGTGCTTGTATGACTGGAATTGGTATGTTTCAATCCGAAGGACATTTTAGCAGTTTTACAAACTTGTACGTGTAGTTCATGTTTACTATGTAAACATTATTATTTACACAATTTCCCCTATGTTGAATGCAAGGAGCACACAACACAGAAAGTGTGAGATTGTAGAACTTTCTACAAGAATGTGTTTGCAGATTTTGTTTTCTTCTTCTTCTTTTGCATTTCACAACACTGTAGTGATAACCACAGATTTATATTGTATCATGCTGACTGATATCAGTGCATTTCCTGGGTGAATGGTTGTGTAAACAGCTACAATTAATGTATATTTCCTACTGTGTTTAAAAAAAAGTCTACAAGAAGAATTGGTCTCCAGTTTATGTGTGTGTGTGTGCATGCATGTCTGTGTGTGTGTGTGTGTGTGTGTGTGTGTGTGTGTGTGTGTGTGTGTGTGTGTGTGTGTGTGTGATAGTAATTAATATCTCTGTTTATATATCAAAGCGGAAAAGCTTCTTTGAAATGCTAGGCCCCCACATGCTACAGAAAGGCCAAATACCAGCAGATGAGCTAACAGTCACAACTAAAACTATCAAAGGAAATAGATGTTTGTCACAAATTAACCCATTATTGTGCAAGTTCCGTGTTCTTGGCAACCAAGTGGATTTGTTCCCTCCATACTTGATGGACCAGGCAAAGGAGTAATGTTTTGGCTTGGGAATCAGCAAAAGGCTGTGGGTGGCCTTTATGTCCAAATTATCATTTGATTGTGAGGTGTGTACTGTAAGTCCGCTACGGTGTACGGTATCCAAGAGTTATTGTGAATCCATATGATAAAACTCTCCCTCCTCTGACCGTTCCATACGTGATGGAAAAGGACGTTAAACTCCTAGACACCCACCCAGCCACCCTCTGATCGTTCAGGGCAGTACCCATGAGCCATAGTGACTCGCTATACATTGACAGGGGAGACAATAGGCGAGTTCCACTGTGCTCTACCCTGGAGCCTTACTCTACCTTTGACGGAAACTCGCTCTCAAATGCCCTCTTCAGTGAAAGAAACAAACTTCGTATCTCAATTGCAAAACAAATACACCTGCTCACGTGAACGACTTATTACTTACGGGCATTGTGATGGGAAAAGTATATAGGCGTATTCGGCACTGTTCTTGGTAATTGTAAAGAATAGTATACGAAAATAATTGGAGCTAAATTGCACGCACTTTGACGGGTTGTTCTTTCTAAAACATGCGCCTAATTCTTGGTGGTAGACTTCTTCGTATGGCATCAAGACTCAGTCAGAAACGACGCTCGAAGGCAACAAAACGGAAGTAGACTGAAGCCACGCACTTGCATCACAGTCATCTGACCATAACGCGCTGTTGTCAGTGTCACACTGCTGTAAGTAATATGATTGCTTTCTTTCTTATCTTTCGTATAAATGAAAGTAATAGTTAGGCCTGTATCGTTTTCACAAGGCAAACGTGTCTGCACTGAAACGCTGCGCTTTTTGCGATGTATCCGGGGAAGGAACTGGCGTCATAGTAAGTGCAGACGTCCTGCTAACATGACAACCAGCTGGTGTTACCGCTGATGTGCACGCGAAAACGTTCATCATCTTTCATTTACTCAAACGAGAAAACGTGCAAACCTTGTTACAAATTTGTTTGGATGACGTGTTAACTCCGACCACTGGTAACACTAAGTGCATGGTGGTGTTGCTCAGCAGTCAGGGATGTATTTTGGTTGTTTACTGTTGTTGGAAAGCCCGTAATTATATTTATGGCACTAATTAATGTAGTTTAGCACTAATTAATGTAGTTTATTACACAGCGTTATTATTTTAAACAACAGCAGAAGAGCATATTTCTGAAGCGTGTACCTGTATCACAGAAAAGAGATTACTGTTGCAAGTTTTTTTTTTTAAATGTGTAAATTTCCATGATCCCCACAGTTCCAGCACAAGAAGGAAACCCAGGACTTTCAGAATGTCCTACCTTGGTCTGCTCCCTGTGGCCCTTGTACTGTCAGCTGCATCTGCCTTCATTTTCTCTTACATCATTGCTGTCATCAGAGGGGATGTCTCGGCTACGTTCCCTTACATCAGGTCTGTTCATAGGGGGTATTCAGAGTGTGCTGATTTTTATCTAATTTCTTGATGCACATGTATAGCTTGTTTAATTTGTCCTAGTTTAGCCAGTGTCTGAGATAAGTATGCTGCCACTGCATGGGCATACCTTAAGTAAGTTTGTTTCTTTGATTGCTTTTGAAGGAGAAGGGGTGGGGGGGGGGGGGGGTAGGTGGTGGTAGGAGATTGAAGATTAATCAATCATTCAACATTAAATGAGTACCACTCTTTGTGATTTCACATCATTTAATCAATGATTCACAATGACAATTTCAAAGTGAACAGTGCCTGAAGAAGACAAAGCAAAAGCAATGGATGAACCGACAACACAAAGGAACGAAAGAATTAATGATAACATATAAAGAAAGTATCAGATATACCTCTAAACATCTGTTTCACTGGTCATTTAAAAACATTGAAACAAAGACAGTAAATACCATTAGAAAAAGCAATTAAAAGCTGTTAAATATATCATGAACGGCTATGAATCAAAAAGAACTGCCACATACAACTGCTAATGTTAAAAAAGGAGTGGCTGAGAAGGAGATTGACCTATATAATAGAAATGACAGGCTCATAATTAAGGTAATTGAGTTGTTCCTCATTGGAAAATGGCTAAAAGTCACAAGGATTAGTAATTTTATTATGTGAACTAAATGAGAACCATGCCTTATACTAAAGTGTTTTAGCCTGGCCAAACAGTTTCTGCTGAAAAGAGAAATGTTACTGCATGTTTGTGTGCTAAGCACAGTAAGTTACAGATTTTTGCAGAATTTTTTAAAAACCAAGCTGGGGTGTGTTTCTGTGTTTCAGTGATTCTGGTGCTGAAGTACCAGAGAGCTGTGTCTTTGGACAGTTGCTAAATATCACTGCTTTTCTCGGTAAGTATGACTATTGTTCTGTGACTGTAAGGGCTTGCTGTTCAGGTCAAACACACACACAAACACACATGCTGCACACACACACACACACACACACCATTTTCATCGTAAAAATCTGGGCAGCTAGACAAAACTGTTTTATTTAGATTTTTTTTTTTTCTGATGGGGCAGATTCCGCTGCGCGCAGCAGCAATTAAGTTTCAGTGATACAAAACAAGACTGTGACGTTTCTCGAGACAATACATAATTTCACGCACACAGTGACATAACGAAATCTGCATCATACTCATAGACACCTTACGTGCACACTATGCTGCTGCGTTCTTTTTGGCGGGAGTTGTGTGACGTGTGCGGATGTGTGTGTGTATGTGGACGGATGTAATCATGGCTATCTCCAAAACCACCTCGTTGAAGGGATTGGTGATTTGAGAAGTGGGCAGTCACATTCTCCAGGCCGACTTTTCACGATATTTTTCACTTGGTGGAACTGGCTATGGAAATCAGAATGAAGGGACAGAGGTTTTGTAATGTATGCACTGTAGCATATATATAGCATGGTGCTGAGTTTGACGGAGAAGTACACCGTGTGCGTTTGTTTGGCAGCATTCTGCACCATGTATGTTCGGTACAAGGCAGTGCAAGCACTGGCAGGAGAAGAAGACAGGTGGCTGAAAAAAATGAACAGGGTCACCATGTTTCTCGGCATTGTCTCTGCAGCTGGCTGCTCACTTGTGGCAAATTTTCAGGTGCAGTATGTTTGCAGTTTAGTTGGTATTTGATTTGATTTTCATTTTTCTAGTCGACCTCTGTGTGGAATATATGCATGCAGAACTCCATTTTTATACACGTTTATGTTAATTTGCAGTCTTGGACTTTCTTGTGCATTTTGAACATTTACACAAGGAATGCAAAAGAAAAGAGACTAATACCAATGGGGCTGTAAA
The DNA here is from genome assembly GCA_018292915.2 of Batillaria attramentaria. NCBI lineage: Eukaryota > Metazoa > Mollusca > Gastropoda > Batillariidae > Batillaria > Batillaria attramentaria. Next base: position 126,159 of record JACVVK020000393.1, on the reverse strand, counting down.
TGCAGTACGCTTATGTTCACTTGACTGTCAGCTGTCCTGGTCATAGTTTTCACCACAGTGCATCAGCAGCTGTGTGTTACGCAGTGTTCCCAATTACGCACAGATGTGTATATTTGTACGCCCCAAACCCTCGAATTGACCCACAAATTTGAGAACAGCGTGTCACAGGGGATGCACGTTTCCTCGCCTTGCCGATTTGCTATGGCTGACACGCTACAATTTACATCAGTACACGCAACAATTCACATTACATCTCTCCTGCTTGAATAGTTTTGTGAACAACAACAAAAATGGTTTTGGCGTGCAGATGTTTTATGTCGAAAGACCATAGACCCTCAATATTTACAAAAGGACCCTCAAAAATATGGAGAGAGAGTCCCAAGAACCCTTCTATTTTCGAATCACAGGGAACACTGGTTATGGTTTCTACCTGGTCAGTGTCATTTTGAATGATGTTGTAACTGTGTATGTCTCAGTGGTGTCAGAACATCTCTCACTGTTGTCTGAGCTCAGAAATCTTGGATGGGTACCCATAAGTTTTCATGTGTTTTTGTGCAAAACTTACGTTTACTTTACCAGGAGGGAACAGTTGTGGAACCAGTCCATGTCGTCGGAGCTGCCATGGCGTTCATAGGCGGAATCATCTACAGCTTCTTGCAAACGTCCATGTCGTACCACATGTACCCTGACTACAGCGGCCTTCAAGTGTGTCGAGTTCGCCTTGGCCTCACCATCGTCTCCCTTGGCGCACTCATCATCAGTATCCTTACTGCCGGCTGAGTCTTTTGTCAGTTCAGTCATTCATACATGTACAAGTCATAGCGATGCCAGTCAATGTGCCAAAATTGTGTTGCATTTTTCCTGTTACGTTCATCTGACTTTTATCTTTCTGATTGCTTGTGTGCTTGTTCTTGAAAACTGTTGACCTTGACAGTGCCGTAGCAATTGTTGCAGGTGCTATTGCACTGAAAGATTGGGACAACTTTGGATGGAGAAATAGAGACAAATTTAAGTGGAGACCGGACCAGCCGGTAGGTGGTGTGTGGGTGTGTGTGTACACGTGTGCTTGATTGTGATCATGTGACAGTCTTATGCTTGTCATGTGTGTCTATGCTTGTGCAGCTGTGGGTCGTGTGGCAGTTTCCAAAGTCATTGACATTTTCACTGAAAAAGTTATTGACTATAAAGTTGAACAGCTGAGCATCATTACTGGTGAAGGTATTACTCACAGGTCTGCATGACAGTACGCTGTCCATGTGTTGCAGCTTGCCCCATGATTTTTTTTGATTGCGTTGTTTGTTGGAGGTTTTGCACTGTTCGTCATAGAAGGCAGGTGCAGCGAGTCATGTCAGTTTCCAGTACATGATACTGTAGGAGATTCCCCCTATACCCCCACAACTTCAGTCAGGAGCTTTGGCGTACTTGGCAACAAGAGGGATAACCCTCTATTGACTCTTTTGCCCCAGTGAATTAGCCTGGCACGTGACTCCCAAGTCACATGACACAACCCCCAGTCGCCAGTTTCCCACCGCTTGCCTGAGACTGATGTCAAGGCTGGCATCACTAGGGTTCCATAGTACAGATACACAAACCTGCATTTCTGTTGTGGAGACGTACTAGGTTATTTGATCATGTTGTGTGCCTGTGTGTTGTACTCAGTACTGTGCTGTTCATTACTGCTGCATGTTTTGCAGGGATATGATGCCCACGTGGTGAGCACGGCAGGAGAGTGGCTAACAGCCCTGACCTTTCTCGGATATTTCTTCACATACGTGCGCGAATTTCACAAGTTTGACCTGGAAGTTAACACTCGGCCACTGGTGCGACATTTGGATGAGGAACCAATCGAGGGAACCCCGAATGAACGCACAAGACTTCTCGCTTGATCTGAAAAGATGTAGTGTCGTCAGTGTTCCTAATTCATGTATGTCTTGTTTATTTTGATGTTCTTGTTTATTTTTCATGTGTATATCCTACTGATTGTAAAATCACGATAACAAATGAATTTTATGGAGGCACTTACATCAAAATGTATGTTCAGCCTTTCTTTCATTTCTCAGAAGTATGATCAAATTGGGAATACGAAGAGAGAAACGTGTCAATTGAAGATAAATATTCAGTTTCTATGGCATAGGGTTTTTATTGCACTAAGTGTGTTCATTGACACGATGGCAACAGTGCCTCTACATGAGGAATGTTTGTGATATGCTGCAGAAATGTGAGAAAACTGCGTGCAGTTGATTTGCACATACCAGCATAGTTAATAATGGCATCTGAAAACTTTCAGCACTTTAACCAGATGTCTTATGACGTGACGGGTCCTGGTTTCAGGCTTCAGCTAAGGGATTTAATGTGCTAAAAATGCATTGTTGGCGTATTCGTATCCAGCGCTCATTTTACAGCAGTTCATGACACTTTTCTGACCACATTTTTTCTTCGTAAAGAAGGTTTATTATGGAACAGTTTACACTCCCTACCTGTTTTGTTTGGGGGGGGCGGGGGGGGGGGGTGTGCTGTTCACCCTGTGTGTGTGTTCATCTTTGGTCACTAAATACACGCAGTCTTCCAGGTTTTTATACAAACTTGCTTTCTCTTTTAGTAATTTTAGTGCTTCGTCTGTAGAAAACTTGTTGCAGTATAGAGTGAAAAGTGTTTTGTGCTTTTGCCTTTCAGATTTCGAATAATGTGAACCACAGCTGTTCTGCTTTCTTGTCTGTTTTTGAGTTATGGTCAACTTGCAAGTGTATTGTTCACGATTTTCCATTAGCACCCATGTTGGATCTAATTGTTGAGTTTTTGCATCAAATGCTCTGCATCGTTACTGTGAATGTAGTGCACTGTACTTGTATAAGGATGCAGGGATCGATTTTCACCGCGCGCCGTGCGACTATGTCTCATATTTTGATAAAATGTCGCATAGAAATTTCGCAAAATGCATCATATGTCGCACGAACATGACATCACAAGCGCACTTGACAACGCGAAGCAGAGATGCGCTGTCTGTGTCAGTCATAGAGTCTGTTACACTAATCTAATTTTAGTGATGAGGCTTACTTATCCCGCTCACCGCGCGCGCTGCCAGGAACTCTCGCTCGAAAGAGTTGCAAAAAAATATTGGTGCGTTATCAGTTTTCTCAGTTCTGCGAGCGAGAGGTCCTTTTCCGTTCAGAACCTGAACGTCACTGCACTTAGGAACAGGCTCTCGGCACAGACATGTGACAGAGTGATGCGGGTGAACTTGATTGTCTCATAGAAAATGAAAATGTCTCATAAAAATGACTGGTCAAGGAGACAATGTCTCATTGGCATATTTGAGTAAATCCATCCCTGAGGATGTCATGATAATTTTGGTTGGCCATGTATGTACACCACGTCTGTGAACGATACAGATCTGCTCAAGTTGAAAAAGTACCAGCATGACTGGAGGTAAGAACAATGATTTGACAAAAAATCTTGTACAGTTATTATTTTAGTGTTTATTATGAGCCAGTTGTTTGTGTAATCATATTTACCTATATTTGATTTTCTCAGCTGTACTGTTACAGTCACAACTTAAGGCTGTTTTGATATCTTTTTTCGAGTATGTTGTGCTGATGGGTCGGTAATACATACAGTACATCACTTGCAAGCGCATGTAATATATATAATTATAGGGGTTGGGGCATTAGTCTTAGGTTGGTTGAGGTGTGCGGTGGTCATGTTCTTAGGTTTTGTAGAGCACATTTTTCTGCCGTTCGGCATTGTATGATGAAGTATTTGGATGTGCCATATTTGAAATGGTCTGCATAATAAGTATTAAATGTGGGTGAATTGGGTTGTGAATATTTGCATTCGCTGCACGTGTATTATTTGTTTTTCTGCTCTACCTTTCATTGTATCCAGAAGTACTGTGTGTGTGTGCTTGCACTACATGACAGAGGATTTGGTCTAGTGGTTGAGGCATCCGACTTCGGATCCTGAGCTGCCGGGTTTGAGTCCCCGGTGGGCAGGAATATGGTGGGAATTTTCCTTACCCTATCGAGTCAAATCCATGTGCAGACTCGTTTGTGGTGCCTGTCTCGCCTTCGTGTACACACGCACGCACATACATCAAGTGTGCACGCTAAAAATCTCACGTTCATCTTTCGAAGAAGAGTAGGCTGTGGCCGGTGGCATGGTAAACAGAAATACTGTTGCACGCACCTTAGTGAATAGCAGGGTGGAGGTTTGCACATAAAGTAGCGCTTAACGGCAGCAGGCTTTCACTGCTTCGTCCTCCAGCCCTGCGGCGCCGTGAGCATTTCACCAGAGATGGATATGTGCGCCGAGGAGAAGTCTACCATACCATACCATACCATACCATAAATTTACAAAGACTGTGACACTAAGTTAGGCCTGCTGACAGACCTCAACGGAGCATTGATAAGCTGAGCCCCGAGTTATTAACACTTTTTATGATCACACCATTTTCCGGTTTTCTTAGGCCTGTTTGCACAAAGCTGGCTGACCTGAGGCTGCATTTTCAGATATGAATATTTATGAAGATGATAAAGTGTCTTTAGCCTGTTCATGATATAGTCTTAGCCAGTTGAGAACTCAACAGGCCTGATTTATTTGTATGTGTGTGTGTGTGTGTGTGTGTAAAAAAAAAAAAATGCTGTGAAATCCCCTTCATTTTACATATATTCAGCCATCAGATTCCCGAATGATTGAACATAATCTTTGGCCATAGCCAAGTGATAATACATTTGGATTTTACAGCTGTACAGATGTTCATCCCCCCCCCCCCCCCCCCCCCCCCCCCTTTTTTTTTTTCATTTTGTATTCATGTCCAAGTTGCTGCCTGTGACGTTACGGGCAGTTCATTCATTACTATCCTTTGATAATCAAGACTTTGATGTTGTTATTGCTAGTCTTTCATTGTGGGTGCTTTTTTGTTTCTTTTTGGCTTTGCTGCCTTTAGCATTTTCATGAGGAGGTCAAAATTTAGTGATTAACATGAGTCTGAATATGGACAAATGGTGTGATGTGGTGAAAATAGACAAAACAACATACCAGATACCCTGTCCATGTGTGTTTGTGTGATGGGTTGAGAGCTGAGTTTCTATAATGTTGGAGAGAATGCATTATAATTTACTTGTAATTTTCAATTTTTATCAGTCTTTCTGTTAACACTTGCACCACAACCACGAAGACAGTTACAAAAGCACTGCAAACCATCATGACAATACGAAACACTTCCACAGGTTTCATATCAAGTCACCTTTATTCTTGGTTAAATATTTATCACAATACTATGGTAATGAACTTACTCAAAACATTGGCCATTCACTTGGGGTGGCTATCACTTTGTAGACTTGGCATCACAAGCCAAGAACTTGGTCTAATTATTTTTTTAAGATCTCTCAGATGACAAAACTTTCAATTAAAAATGTGTGTACCGTGCATAAAAATAATAAGGAGAATCTGCGATGTATGTGGTTTCTTTGCTTGCATTCAATTAGGTGGTCATAGATTTTTCTCATAAAGAGGGAAGCAGTCACATCTAGCAAACCCACTGTACTATCCATCATAGTATCCATAAATTTCTGTTTATGCTTTGACAGGGGTGGGTGGGTGTTTGGGGGTTTAACGTCCTTTTCCACCACATAGGGTGATATCAAAGACGGGGCAACGATGAAAAAGCCAGCACAAATATTTGGCTTCAGCTGGGATCGAACTCACGACCCGAGCATTAGAAGTCCAACGCTCTACCATTCGACCACCCCGGCTCCCCTTAAGCTTTGACAGTTAAACAGTCCAAGTTAAACAGTCCAAAAATACAAGGCCTGAGCACATAAAAGGAAATATTGGATCACCAGATATATAATGCTGTTTAGTACGTACACCTGAATAATATATGTTTCAAATCATATTCTGCTGGAAGATGCGTTACATTAGGAAGCATGCATTGTTGGTCGCCAGTGAAATGACTATACTGGACGCAACTGTCCGTCACATGCAATGGACAAGTTGATGCCAAATGCCAAGAAGTCAAGCAGCATAATCAACTCATGTAGAACGCTAAGCTTCAAATACAGTTAAGGGGGGGGGGGGGGGGGGGGGTGGTGTATAAAAAAAAAAAAACTGTGAAAAATAATTATTTAAAGCCTGATGACATAATCTTCGCACACATAGGAATATTACACCAACTACCACTTGCAGCTGGTTCTCTCAAATCTGTCAATAACTTCCGGAGTCTTGGTTTTATTGTGACCATCTCTTGTTTAACACCTAAAGCAATGTTATGTAGGAGAGAAAAAAAAATTGGAAGAGAAGTGCCGGTTATAGATTTTCCAGAATGTTGTTATTACCACAACAAAACAGCAAAAACCTGAAGATAACTCATGTTATGGCAAAGCTACCACATAGATAAATGTAAATGTCTGAACTAGCTGTGCTCAGTCATGACGTGAGGTTATCTACTTTTGAAGCTGGTGATACGCAGCTGGCTGTGATTACAGGACTGAGGAGTGTAGACCTGCAAGGTGTATGGCACAAATACGGCGAATCCTGTCTGTCCCACTCAGAAGTATGTTCTGTGAAAGAGAAGGTACATGTAGTTATGATGTTTATCCAAAACCTGGGTATGTATTACTAGTCTTTGCATATCTAAAACAAAATAGAAGAGAATATCCTTAGCAGTGGTCTTTATGTTCATGTATTTACTGCAAACACAACAAAACTGTCAAATGAAATGCTGTGACTCGGCAACTCAATCCTCTCTCTCTCTCTCTCTCTCTCTCTTACTGATCATATTTATGTCTCTGCAAAATTCAAATCATTGCTTGCTTAACGTGTCAAACATGCAGATTAGATTAAGAATTTGTGGTTATTGCAACAGGGATACTTACACACACTCCTCATCATTCAAGAATGAGCTCTGGGCATACACAAGATGAATCATGTCCTGTGGATAGAAAACAGGTGCAAACATAATCTAACAGTACATGTTTAGCAGCCCTGATCTGATAAGTCTCTGTTAATACGCTCTCTTGAGAACACGCACGCACACACACACACACACACACACACACACACACACACACACACACACAGCCTTGCGTAAAGGATTTATTAGTCATTACTGGCCAGTCATGGCCATGCATTGTACACTGTACTTTATAATGGTCACACACACAACCCTCTCACACACGGCATGACACTGTGAATGCACAGCCCTGAAATGCGGACAACACACACGCATGCACACCCACATACAGAGAGAGAGAGAGGGAGAGATTCAAAGTCTCACTCACTCTTGGTCCGGTGTACGCATCTTCTAGCATTTGTTCAGCCTGTGACACTGTGATGTCCACCATCTTTTGTCCGTTCACCATCATGAGCTGGTCACCTGTCTGCAAACCTGCAAACAAGGAGAAAAACAACCAGTACATTTTCTGTCCCGAGAACAAGCAAACAAAATTTTCATCCAGTGCTGGGATGAATCCCCCCAAAAGCACATGCTCTCTCTCTCTCTCTCTCTCTCTGTGAATGTGTAAGGTACAGACCACAGAAAGTGTGTGTGTGTGTGTGTGTGTGTGTGTGTGTGCGTGTGTGTGTGTGCGTGTGTGTGTGTGTGTGTGTGTGTGTGTGTGTGTGCATGTGTGTGTGTGTGTGAGAGAGACCAAGAGAGAACAAACGAACGAATGAACAAATCTTTATTTTACAATGGTAAAAAAGGTGTTGGTCGTCAGACCAGTTTTCAACCTTGCCATTGCTAATACTATACAAGAAATGTATAAGAGGGAGAGAGCCTGCAGGCATAGACATATCTCACCATGTTCTACCGCAGCACCTCCATCAAAGACAGCGGCCACCACGATCTTGCCCCCGAGAGGAGTCCCAAGGCCTCCCTCCATCTGTATTCCCAGGTCCTGATTCTGAAGAGAGACAGAGAATCATTTTATCAGCACCAAACATTATCTGTGCAGATAACTACATGTAAATTGTAATCAGTTCCTTGAGTGTGCTTGCACACTGGGGATGGATACCTTTCTTCACATATGCTAAAATGCTTGTACACACAATTAAAAAATCCCTTACCTTTGGAAATACGAAGGAACACAGTTCACGCCCATCCAACTCAAATGTATTAAACTGAAACAGATGTAGAAATTGTCTCAAAACTGATGCATGTTTCAACTGATTCTGTCCTCAACTTAACCTATCTTCAGCCCGGTACACAGCAAATGCAGGAATGTCAAGTTTATAAGCAAATATTTTACTCCATCTGACTGCAATACAGTACAAGAACAATGACATGTAAGGCAAACTCATACGGGCGCCAGCAGCATGATTAATATCATGTTAATCATTTTAAAAAATGAAAAAAAAAATCATTAGCAAGTTTACCAGGAGTGAGTGTCTTATCCAGAAATGAAAATTATGTATACCCAACTATTTCACTGAAGCAAAACCCTGTGCCCACAGTTATGACAAAACACACAATCTTGCCGAGATACAGTTCGAGCGTACGTGGCAGCCAACAATTACCCATGGGGCAAGATCCGCATGCTGCAAGCCCACACCACTCAAAGCATTAGGCAAAGGAGGACCACTGGTCTCCGGCCCAAGAAGGTGCGGTAATCGGTCGTCCATGTTTTCTCGCCTAGCAGCCAGGACAGCCGCAGCACCTCCGAGAGGCAGGGGTGTGGTCTTTACGGGGCTGAGTGGGGGCGCTGGGGGGAGGGGGTGATACGGAAAATGGCGGGATTGGGGAAACATTCTTGCCTGTGGCTGTGTCTGTTTCTGTCTTTGCTGGTGCTACTGTGTGTTGGACCATGTGATGTTTGTGCGAGCCCTCGCCAGTACTGGTTGCATCTTTCTCATCCTCCTCATCATCATGGAATAGGAAAGAAGGGGGAGGCGGGAACGCTTCATGGGCATGCACCTCAACAGCAACCTCCACCAATTCACCATCAGTGGACGGCATGGGGGAGGTGCAGCCTAATGCATCAGACAGCATGGGAAGTGACTCTTCTATTTCAGATCTGCTGGCTGACCTCCCTTTACCAAACCCATCACTCTGAACTACTCCATTTTCATCCTCCGTCTGCTTGTCTCTAAGCCTAGCCTCCTTGGCCATGATTTCCCCCTCTTCTGGTGTGCTGATAATAATGGATGGAACCCATCTGTGTGGGGCAGAGATATCCACCTCTTGCACAATCTCATTTTCTGTGTCCACTGTTTGTGTGAAAGCTGTTAGTGCTGGGGGTGGGGGTGGGGGTGGAAGGGGTGGTGGTGGGATGGACTCCTCAGAATCAAAATGTGGTGGTGACGGCGGCAATGGAGGGGGTGGTGGGGGCACAAACACCGGTGGGCCCCTGTTTGACTCCGCTGGTGACAAGGATAAAACAGGCAGTTCACTGCCAGGCTCCGAATCACCATCCGCAGCATATTTACCGGTACCAGTTTGCAAATCACCCTGCTTTTCCGACTCAGCTTTGGAATGTGCATCGGAAAGTGTTCCAGTGACAGTGTCGGTAACATGCTTCACCGATGAATACTGTGTGCCATTAGCGTCAAGTGCATCAGACGCTGTGTCATCATCATTTTCTTCAATATCCGAAGTTACAAGAATGCGTGCACTGGGGCTTGTGGGAGCAACCCACAGAGGGATGCTAGGTGGGTACGTGCGTCTGTGCAAGGCGGCAAGGACTGGGTCACCGAGGTCATCAGGGAGGGGAAGAGGTGCGGAGGATGTCAGGTCTGTGTCAGTGTCAAGGGGAGGAGGAGGAGGAGGAGGAGAGGGAGGAGGCGATGGGGAGCGGGTAAGGGTGGGGCTTGAACTGGAAGCGGGTGTGGTGGTGGTGGTGGTAGGAAGCTGCATGCAGATAGAAACACAGGAAAAAAACAAAACACACCCAGCTGTTAATCACATGCAAAATGAAAAACAAAACAAAACAAAAACAAACAAAAAAACAGCCTACAGCAACATGCACGATGAAAGCCCCCAACAAATAAACATGCAAGACTAACAAGTGAAAAACCACTCCAGTGAACCATCAATCACAAGCAGTATCATACACAGACAACAAACACATGCGATGACACAAAAAAGAACGAAAGAGGAAATGTGTGCTAGCATATTTACAAAATAAAACCATCCATTTAAACAGCACAAATTACCACAAACAGATTATTTCAAGCAAAACTGTGAATGAAACTGTTCCACACTTACAGAACAAATGTTACAGTTTTAGTTCGACAGCAAGGGGAATAAAAAGAATAAAATCAGACATCTATTTTAATATTAGAAACTGAAAATACGACATAATATGGTCAATGAGTGACAACAAACACTGTGGGGGAATTATAAAGCTAAAGTTAGGTGCAAATACACACTACATGAAAAAAAAAATAACCCATATTTCCCACCTATGTACAAAACAAAATTTCTCTACAAGAACAAACCTCTTCCACTGGTATCCGTGGCGCTCCAGTGAAGCTAGAACTTTTGTACGAGTCTGGCTCAGAATGGATGTCTGCTCGCTGGGAAAACTGGGCCGGGTCTGATGAATCTTCCATCAGGCCGCTTGACGTTTTGGAACTAGCCTGGCCAAACACTGATTTTCTATCTAAGAAACAGAAATAAATCACGTGTAATTGTAAAGGTAAATGATTCCACAGCGGCAACAGGACAAAATTCAGAAGCAAAGTATGATTCCTTGAAATAGGTTGGATCACCTTAATTCATAAAGGCTAAAAGGTCTATCAATGTCTTGCAGCCCTATCAAAGTTATGATCAGGTTTAATTATGTTTGCCTGAAGAGACAGGATTTTATTTTTTTTAATTTAAAACACATATTGCAAATTTAAATACACCTCAGGGGCCTATCACTTGAAGCAATAACAAAAAATAAACATCCTGGAAATTCTTGTTGGAGCAGAGGCTCATTCAGTTTGACATCAAACACACACACACACACACCAGAAACACAGTCAAAACTACTAAACTAAACCTGCACACACATGAATTGAGCATTCCAATGATGCAGTATTTTAAATGAAGAGGCATACTCACTAAGCTGCTGAGCAATCAGTTGTCCCTCATCCAAACCATTGCTCTCAGGAACTTGCTGTCTTGATCTTGCAGTACTGCAATAAATGATTATTTTTTAAATATGTGCACACAAACTTATCTAACAAGCAGTGTCACTATCTCTGTATTAAAAAACAAAATCTCACTGGCAGAGGCTGACTTGCTGAAAGAGTATGGCATAGCCTGACATTCATGCTAAAGTGTACTGCAATTTCTCTAGCTGAAACTTTTCTCTAGAGTTTCATAATTATGTGTTTTCACTGCGCCACCAAAACAGATGCAGACAAGACAACAAATAAAATCAAGATGGTCCAAAGTTGAGGAACTATACCAAAAACATGACATCAAAAGGGAAAAGTCCAGACTACAGAAGCGTTCAAAACCTCTGCAAAAGCATGCAGTTTGACAATCATTTCATTCGCAAGAACACACCAATAAGAAAAGCATGCAAACAATCAAAATAAAGAATGGAGGTGGGGGGGGGGGGGGACAGAAAGAAAGAAAGGAAACGATAGATCACTGAAATTCATGTGTAGAGAGGCACATAACAGTCTTATGATTTGATGCATTTTTTTATGAACAGCTTAAATTTTCACTTTTTCCTTGGGTTTTTGTTGTTGTTGTTGTTATTTTTTCTGTTTCCTTTTTGGGAGGATGGTGCATGCTTTCATTACTGCATCTGTACATGGTACATGGCACTGTACCCTGAGTGCCAGCAAACTCAAGTGATTTCATTTGCATGTGCAAAGCTAACCTTGATAACAACAGGGAAGCTTCTTAAAAGCACACAAAACAACTTAAGAAAAAGAAAATGCTCTGTCCTATGCCTACCTATTAACCATACAAGCACTTTACAGTGGACGCTAAGTGTGTGTGCTGGCAATGCTTGTACCAACAGCCGATTTATTTTTCAAACAAAAATAACAACATCCAGTACAACAAATCTCTTACCTTGTAAGAATCAAATGCCTTGTTTTTCTCCCCAAAAGTTAAAATGTCTCACAAAAAAAACTCTTACAACAGAAATTCGATGTTAAAAAAAAAATAGCGGGAGTGGTATATTGCACTTGTTTATTTTTTCCTTTCAAAAAAATGTACAGAAATTTACAGTCACAAAAATGCATGAGTTTTTATACCATGTATATGTGCAAGCATGTCTGCACATGTGTGTTGTGAAAAACTGGTAAAAAAAACCCCACTAACGCATACCCATGAAACTTTAAAATATGGTACTGAACATTTTGAACACCTGGTCTGGATAAGTATAGTTGCATTAAAAACCTCACACCTTTCAACAAACAAAAATAAGTACAGCATTCATTTCCACACAAAACTCTTGTGAAACACCTACCAGTGTAAGGGCTTGAAAAAAACACGCCAATTTTATGACTTAGTCAAAAAAATTGGCTGCTGTTGGCTGTCTTTGGCTGTGCCTGTTGAATTATGTAAATGAGCAAAAGACAGCCAGGCACAGCAAAAGACAGCAAAACTGACACAGCCACTACACTCACAGATAGAGACAGCCATTACAGATAGAGACAGCCATGCACAGCAAAAGACAGCCAAGCACAGCCATTACAGATAGAGACAGCCAGGCACAGCAAAAGACAGCCAAACACAGCCATTACAGATAGATTGCAGCCATTACAGACAGCCAGGCACAGCAAAAGACAGCCAGGCACAGCAAAAGACAGCCAGGCACAGCAAAAGACAGCCAGGCACAGCAAAAGACAGCCAAGCACAAAAAGAGACAGCCAGTTACAGCAAAAGACAGCCAGTCATAGGAAAAGAGAGCCAAGCACAGCAAAAGACAGCCATGCACAGCAAAAGACAGCCAGTTACAGCAAAAGACAGCCAGTCACAGCAAAAGACAGCCAGTTACAGCAAAAAACAGCCAGGCACAGCAAAAGACAGCCATGACAGATAGAGACAGCCAAGCACAGCAAAAAACAGCCAGGCACAGCAAAAGACAGCAAATCACAGCCATTACAGATAGAGACAGCCATGCACAGCAAAAGACAGCAAATCACAGCCATTACAGATAGAGACAGCCAGACACAGCAAAAGACAGCAAATCACAGCCATTACAGATAGAGACAGCCATGCACAGCAAGAGACAGCCAGGCACAGCAAAAGACAGCAAATAACAGCCATTACAGATAGAGACAGCCATACACAGCAAAAGACAGCAAATCACAGCCATTACAGATAGAGACAGCCATGCACAGCAAAAGACAGCCAGGCACAGCAAAAGACAGCAAATCACAGCCTTTACAGATAGAAACAGCCATGCACAGCAAAAGACAGCAAATCACAGCCATTACAGATAGAGACAGCCAAACACAGCAAAAGACAGCAAATCACAGCCATTACAGATAGAGACAGCCATGCACAGCAAAAGACAGCCAGGCACAGCAAAAGACAGCAAATCACAGCCATTACAGATAGAGACAGCCAGACACAGCAAAAGACAGCAAATCACAGCCATTACAGATAGAGACAGCCATGCACAGCAAAAGACAGCCATGCACAGCAAAAGACAGCAAATCACAGCCATTACAGATAGAGACAGCCATGCTCAGCAAAAGACAGCCAGGCACAGCAAAAGACAGCCAGGCACAGCAAAAGACAGCAAATCACAGCCATTACAGATAGAGACAGCCAAGCACAGCAAAAGACAGCCAGGCACAGCAAAAGACAGCCAAGCACAGCCATTACAGATAGAGACAGCCATACACAGCAAAAGACAGCCATTACAGATAGAGACAGCCAGGCACAGCAAAAGACAGCCAAACACAGCCATTACAGATAGATTACAGCCATTACAGACAGCCATGCACAGCAAAAGACAGCCAGGCACAGCAAAAAACAGAAGCACAGCAAAAGACAGCCAGGCACAGCAAAAGACAGCCAAGCACAAAAAGAGACAGCCAAGCACAGCAAAAAACAGCCAGGCACAGCAAAAGACAGCAAATCACAGCCATTACAGATAGAGACAGCCATGCACAGCAAAAGACAGCAAATCACAGCCATTACAGATAGAGACAGCCAAACACAGCAAAAGACAGCAAATCACAGCCATTACAGATAGAGACAGCCATGCACAGCAAAAGACAGCCAGGCACAGCAAAAGACAGCAAATCACAGCCATTACAGATAGAGACAGCCAGACACAGCAAAAGACAGCAAATCACAGCCATTACAGATAGAGACAGCCATGCACAGCAAAAGACAGCCAGGCACAGCAAAAGACAGCAAATCACAGCCTTTACAGATAGAAACAGCCATGCACAGCAAAAGACAGCAAATCACAGCCATTACAGATAGAGACAGCCAAGCACAGCCATTACAGATAGAGACAGCCATGCACAGCAAAAGACAGCCAGGCACAGCAAAAGACAGCAAATCACAGCCATTACAGATAGAGACAGCCAGACACAGCAAAAGACAGCAAATCACAGCCATTACAGATAGAGACAGCCATGCACAGCAAAAGACAGCCATGCACAGCAAAAGACAGCAAATCACAGCCATTACAGATAGAGACAGCCATGCTCAGCAAAAGACAGCCAGGCACAGCAAAAGACAGCCAGGCACAGCAAAAGACAGCCAGGCACAGCAAAAGACAGCAAATCACAGCCATTACAGATAGAGACAGCCAAGCACAGCAAAAGACAGCCAGGCACAGCAAAAGACAGCCAGGCACAGCAAAAGACAGCCAAGCACAGCCATTACAGATAGAGACAGCCATGCACAGCAAAAGACAGCCATTACCGATAGAGACAGCCAGGCACAGCAAAAGACAGCCAAACACAGCCATTACAGATAGATTACAGCCATTACAGACAGCCATGCACAGCAAACGACAGCCAGGCACAGCAAAAGACAGAAGCACAGCAAAAGACAGCCAGGCACAGCAAAAGACAGCCAAGCACAAAAAGAGACAGCCAGTTACCGCAAAAGACAGCCAGTCATAGCAAAAGACAGCCAAGCACAGCAAAAGACAGCCAAGCACAGCAAAAGACAGCCAGTCACAGCAAAAGACAGCCAAGCACAAAAAGAGACAGCCAGTTACCGCAAAAGACAGCCAGTCATAGCAAAAGACAGCCAAGCACAGCAAAAGACAGCCATGCACAGCAAAAGACAGCCAGTCACAGCAAAAGACAGCCAGTCACAGCAAAAGACAGCCATGCAGAGCAAAAGACAGCCATGCACAGCAAAAGACAGCCATTCACAGCAAAAGACAGCAAAACACAGCCATTACAGATAGAGACAGCCATGCACAGCAAAAGACAGTGAGGCACAGCAAAAGACAGCAAATCACAGCCATTACAGATAGAGACAGGCATGCTCAGCAAAAGACAGCCATGCACAGCAAAAGACAGCAAATAACAGCCATTACAGATAGAGACAGCCATGCTCAGCAAAAGACAGCCAGGCACAGCAAAAGACAGCCAGGCACAGCCATTACAGATAGAGACAGCCATGCACAGCAAAAGACAGCCATGCACAGCAAAAGACAGCCAGGCACAGCAAAAGACAGCAAATCACAGCCATTACAGATAGAGACAGCCATGCACAGCAAAAGACAGCCAGGCACAGCAAAAGACAGCAAATCACAGCCATTACAGATAGAGACAGCCATGCTCAGCAAAAGACAGCCATGCACAGCAAAAGACAGCAAATAACAGCCATTACAGATAGAGACAGCCATGCACAGCAAAAGACAGCCATGCACAGCAAAAGACAGCCATGCACAGCAAAAGACAGCCAAACACAGCAAAAGACAGCCATTACAGATAGAGACAGCCATGCACAGCAGAAGACAGCCATGCACAGCAAAAGACAGCCAGGCACAGCAAAAGGCAGCCAGGCACAGCAAAAGGCAGCCATGACAGATATAGAGAAGGTCAAGTACAGCAAAAGACAGCCATGCACAGCAAAAGACAGCCAGACATAGCAAAAGACAACCACTGGCAGGCACAGCAAAAGACAGTCAGGCACAGCAAAAGGCAGCCAGGCACAGCAAAAGGCAGCCATGACAGATATAGAGAAGGTCAAGTACTGCAAAAGACAGCCATGCACAGCAAAAGACAGCCAGACACAGCAAAAGACAACCACTGGCAGGCACAGCAAAAGACAGACAGGCACAGCAAAAGGCAGCCAGGCACAGCAAAAGGCAGCCATGACAGATATAGAGAAGGTCAAGTACAGCAAAAGACAGCCATGCACAGCAAAAGACAGCCAGACACAGCAAAAGACAACCACTGGCAGGCACAGCAAAAGACAGTCAGGCACAGCCATGACAGATAGAGACAGCCATGCACAGCAAAAGACAGCCAGGCACAGCAAAAGGCAGCCATGACAGATATAGAGACGGTCAAGTACAGCAAAAGACAGCCATGCACAGCAAAAGACAGCCAGGCACAGCAAAAGACAGTCAGGCACAGCAAAAGACAGCAAATCACAGCCATTACAGATAGAGACAGCCATGCACAGCAAAAGACAGCAAGGCACAGCAAAAGGCAGCAAAAGACAGATAGAGACAGCCATGCACAGCAAAAGACAGCCAGGCACAGCAAAAGACAGCCAGACACAGCAAAAGACAACCACTGGCAGGCACAGCAAAAGACAGTCAGGCACAGCCATGACAGATAGAGACAGCCATGCACAGCAAAAGACAGCCAGGCACAGCAAAAGGCAGCCATGACAGATATAGAGAAGGTCAAGTACAGCAAAAGACAGCCATGCACAGCTAAAGACAGCCAGACATAGCAAAAGACAACCACTGGCAGGCACAGCAAAAGACAGTCAGGCACAGCCATGACAGATAGAGACAGCTAAGCACAGAAAAAGACAGCCATGCACAGCAAAACACAGCCATTTACAGATATATAGCCAGATATAGCAAAAGACAGCCAGGCCCAGCATTAAAACACAGCTAATTACAGATACAGAGACAGCCAGATATAACAAAAGACAGCAAGATGAAGGAAAACATATACAGTTGTAATAGGCAGTACATGTCAGTTAATTTCTAAATTCCGAAATGAAGTAGCTGAGCTGACCCTTCGCACCATGTGATAGTTAATGTGTTCATGTCCAAACTCCAATGTTTAGGAGAATGTGTGTGATTGACGCATGTGAGCGTGCGTGTTGGGTTCAGTTTGCGGCGCTTTGAGCCGATTCAAGAAATTGGGTAAAGCACTTAAACAAAACTCTGTTATTATTATTATTATTAAGAGACAGCTAGATATAGCCAGACAGAGCAAAATACAACTAAAGGCTGCTAGAAGCACACAGTCTTGTGCAGAAATACACAGCCATTACAGATAGAGACAGTTGGGTGTTAAAATTAAAAAAAACAAAACAAAAAATAAACCCCAGCCATTACAGAGAGAGAGAGAGAGAGAAGTAAGAGACAGTCACATACAGATAATCACACACACACACACACACACACACACACACACACACACATATATATATATATATATATATATAGTTGTAACAGATACAATCTGTGGTACAAATATTGGATTTTTTTAGTAAACTTGGTTCTCGCTAAGAGTGCATTTTTGTCTGTTTAAGACAAAACTTGTAGCTTTTTGAGTTCAAGTATTGCGGCTGATATCATCATTGAACTGAAATCTGATGGAAAACGCTCAGATACGTCTTGCTTGCCTTTCTATGTATGACAGGCCGTTAACAAAGAGCAGACCACATTTTCTCCCTGAAACTGAACTTTATTTCAGGGGTACGACATTACACATCGACCTGGGCTGCTTTTTGTGTCATCAGCAGTGTACAGTGTACCATTTATACACGTGCAAATTTTGTCTTCTTTGGTTTGCCCTAAGATGTGAGCGGCCAAACATCTACAGCTGCTCGGTCGCACGAGGAAGGGGAGGGGTTTGAAGTGTAAAGACTGTTATCGTAAGTAGCAGAGAAACGGCTCTGGCGGATTTGTAGCTACATGTATGAGCAGCGTTTGGTTAACGCTTAACTGTCCACAGCCCCCTGCCCCCCCCCCCCCCCCCCCCCCCCACTATATTATGACAAGACTTGCGAAACCTCACGAGATCACTAAACAGCTCCAGACAGCACTCCACAGCACTATTACGCAAGTCGTGGGCACTCCGCTCAGGGAGGCCCGGTTTTTTTTTGTTTTTTGTTGTTTTTTAAGCATGAAATGTCTTCTTTTTTTATTATTATTTTTTTTTTTGCTTTTCATGAGCCTATACATTTTGATTGTGTAGTAACGTTGCTGTTTTTTTTACGTAAACAGAATTTTTCAGAACATATGTGGGTCATTAAACGTGGGTGATAAACAAAATTAATACGTGCATACGTGCAGACCGACAGACAGAGAGAGAAAGACAAATCCCATTTCCTTTAGATGATCATGGTTGTTTTAAACAGGGTAATTATAATAATCACGGAACGCACGTCAAAAACTGTTTCTAAATCACCCTATTAATTTTCAATCCTAACAAAGCTGTCCGCGTTTTTTTTTTTTTTTTTTAATTGCTTTTAGGGAGGCCCGTTTCCCTCCCCCGACGGCGGCGCACAGCCCGCAGTAGATTGCATAATCTCCCATAATCCCTTTGCCTGCTCAGGGCAGTCTTGTGTATGGATCATACGGCTGTAAGTAAGTCACAAGTGATTTATGCTCGTTGTAACGGGACTTGTCTCTTGTTGGCTACCGCCCTCACGCCAGTGGGAAGTGCTTGGGGCAGCCCCGGGTTGTAAGGGGTGTGCCGTTAGCTATTACGTGGCCAATACCCCAACTAGGTGTGACCGCGGTATTCACAAGAGGGTGCGAAATCGCTGAGCTGTCTGGCTAGCGTTGACCGCTCACCGCAGTGTGACGCAATATGACGGCACGTTACGCTGCCTCTCGGGCGGACTGCTGGCCTCGAGGTTGCAGAATAGGGTTGCCTATGGTATTGTCTTGTATTGTGACGATTTTGATTCAGGATGTGATTCGTGTGCGGACAGTTAGGAGTTAATCCTAAAGCATCGAGTTGTCATTACTTTGATTCAGTGTTGCGGAGACTTTATGTGTTTAACAGACTATAAAGAAGTTACACGACATGTCCACCCCGAAAACAATATAATGGACTCTTTGCCAACTTCCCGACTTGAGATGTTCTTAAAATGTTACAAAGACAAGTTCGAGCTCGTGCGGGCTAGTGCTGAAACACTTGATGAATCAGATGTTCTTGTGTGTGGTGTATTTTCGTGTTTTTGTTTTTGCTGCCCTTTATTTATTTATTTATTTCTTGACCTAACTTCCACATTTTGGAGGGAGGGGGGGTGGGGTGGGGGGCTGAGAGAGAGAGAGAGATGCTTTATTTTTCAACGGTGGAAGATGATTAGCTATAAAGCCATTACTGATTTCACACTTGCCTCTGCTACTTGCCGTTGCTACCCCACAGACTAATCTACTGAACCATAAAGAAAATGATTATAGATAAAAAGAAGAAACAAAACCCTCCCTTCTTCCTCCCCTTCTTATCACCACGCTCCCCTTCGTCGTCAGTTCGCCTTACCTGTCTACTAAAAGTAGAGAGAGATAAAGAGTCAAGTATCCATTTGGAAGTTGTGCCGTTTACATAATGGAACTGTCACGCGGGCTTTATAATACTAAATCCATTTACCATACAACAGTTAGTCATCACCGACATCAGTTAGAACCCGGTGCAGCTATTGATGATCTCAGTCGGTTTTCACGAGTCACGTCTGTCGTGGTGCTATCACCTATTCAATAAAGAACCTCCCCGACTTACTGTGGTCACACACACACACACACACACACACACACACACACACACACACACACACACACACACACACACACATACCAAAGAAAGAATCTGTTTCACTATGTGAGTGACTTCATATGTTTTTGCCCCTGTTGACACAAATCCGCACTAGTTTGCATTTGGCTTTGTAGCATTGTAACAACACCTCAATTAGGTAAGTAAGTCCTGAGTCTGTTAAACACGTTAAGTCTCCGCAACAATGAAAGTAACGACATAATGGATTTTTAAACAAACAGATAACACCCGACGAGTACATCGGCTGGAGGGGCCGGTGTAGGAGGCAAAAAAGACTTCCAGGAAAAAAAAAAAAAACACTGGGAGTGTATTTTTCCTAGCAAAGAAACACTGCAATCTCGGAAGGGGAGTGTTATTTTCCTGGGAGAGCTGAAAGCCAAGAGAACATTTATTTGGTGAACCTCTGTGGGCACTCCGAAAGGGTTGTTTCATGCGAGTGTTAAACGTGTTCTTAAAGAATTTTAATCATGGATCTTCCATGATTAGCACAGTCGTTTTATAGCATGGGCGATACAACTGATACAGTTACTGTTACTTTGCAAGTGCACTTTTTTACAATTTCGACTGCAATGGACAAAATACATGAAATAATACTTTAAACTGGAACGCACTAAACTGTGTCGAACGTTTGGTTATTTCGAACTTGCACACAAATGAAAAACTAGAGCAGTCTTTTTTTTTTTCCTGGGGTAGTGTTCATTTCCTGGGCGTAGTCATTTTTTCTTGGGTGAAGGAGTGTAATCTTCCTAGGAAAATAACACTCCCAGTGTTATTTTACTGGGGAAAAAAAAACACTCCTGTAGTTGTTTTTTTTTTTTTCCCCCGCAGTGTTATTTTCCGACTACTCCTGTGTGGAGAAATTTATACGAACAGAAGTTGTGATCTTGGTCACGGCGGGTGGCCCGGTAGTCCTCAACCACCGCGAAAGACTGATTGTAGTCTGAGCAGCTGCGCCATGCAGCGTGAAGGATGTCATTAGTTAACTAGTTTCATGATAAATGGATTTGTAAATAAATAAACAAATAAATCTATAAATAAATAAATACTTAGGGCACACGTGACAGTTTCATTACATACACGGAACAACTACAAAATGGATATTTGATTTTGTATTCTTTCTCTCATTGTCTCTGTCGCTTTCCTTTACTGATTAAACAAGGAGGAACGGCCACGTCCTACGAAGTTGTTTCTCCAAGTTTCATGTTATTTTGTCTGTTTTGTTGTTATTGTTGCCGGTTCTCCCCTTTTCAAGTCCTACCAATGACACTAGATCCGCTACGATCGATTAGCCACGTCACTGGATCGGGGGTGGGGGGAAGAGAGAGAGAGAGAGAGAGAGAGAGATGGCGTCACCGCGTCAGTTCCGTGAACTAAATATTTTGACGTCAGCCTCCAGCACTGATATCGTCTGAGGATGCTTGTTCATATCTTGTGGCTTCCCCGACTGAATTATTTTTTTACATGAAATCTGGAAGATCTAGAGGGCTGGTGAAATGTCGGAAGCAGTGACGATACTTGCAGATTTTGTCTGTGAACCAAACATTTGACGTCAGCCTCACGCTGCTCGTCTGACAGATGATACTTCTTCATATCTTGTGATTTCCCTGTTGCTTTTGACAAAAAAAGTTTTGTGAGTTCCGTGACTGAATTAATTTTTACATAAAATCTGGAAGATCTAGAGAGCTGGTGACACGTGGCCGGACTTAAATGCCTTGGATTGTACTTACGAAAGTGCAAACTTGGAACTTATTTGATCGGCGCTTCTCGCAGAAACTTGGGGAAAAATGTTATCTAAAAGCTCTGTTATTCTTAATACAAAAGCTATAATAGTGAAGTAGTTCATGTCATATGTGCAGTTGTCACATGTGACAAAAATGCCGGAATGATGAGTAATTTGAAGGAGTCTTTTCATAGATATTTTAGTCAGAGCGACACTCCTTCTTACGGTCATGCACCACCCTGCTTTGAATCATATATGAGATTTCTTTTTGCAGATTTGGGAAGGTCGATCACGTCTCTTCAGATATCCGTCGGGTGCCAAACTGGAAAGGTTGGGCAAATTTTGTAATTCCAGAAAATAAAATCAGCCCGGAGCCTTTCTCTCAAAAGACTGATCTACTTTTGCACGGGGAACATTGATTGCGTTAGAAAATGTTTTACTGTGCTACTGACGTCAGAGCTTTGCACACTCTTTCCCCGCCGTCTTTAAAGTGGACTCGCCCGGGAAAACCCGAATCGAAGAGGGCAAGTAAAAAGAAAATGCAATGCCCGAGTCTATGTACGGCAGGGGTACACAAGGTCGATTGCAAATGAATCATTCAATGAATTTAGATTCAGCTTCTGTCAGACAAGACAGTGAGAAAAGTCAAGTTCTTTTAACGAAAAGAAGTTGTCGTTTTTCATATATACAACAATACAACGCGTGGTTTTTTTTTTTGGGTTTTTTTTTTTTTTTTGGCGGTCATGTTGAATTTCAGCCTCTCTTTCAACATGCGAAACAATAACAGTCTGGCACTCTTGGGAATCAGAATCAGCACACTTTTCGCATACATAAACCACAGGAAAATCTCGTGTTTTTCCGAAAAGAAGTTCTTGCTTTTCATATATTGGGCAAAACAATGCAATGCAGTTTCTTTTAGGCATTTGTGAATTTCAGCATCTCTTTCCAAATTTTCATCATTTACAGTATGTAACTCATAAGAATCGGAATCACCACCCATTTTTCATACAAAAACTGCGGAAATATCACGTTTCTTTCAGAAAAAAAATATTGGTTTTCATTTATGCGGCAAAACTATGCGTTTTATGGTGTTGGGCGGCCATTTTGAATTTCAGCCTCTTTCAAAATGTTCAATATTTCCAGTTTGGCACTCATCAGAATCGGATTCTGTATCCTTTTATCTCATAGACACCACTTCAAAAACTCGTTTCTGTCAAAGGATAAATTCTTGAATTTCTTTTTTGGCGGAAAAGCAACGCGTTTACAGTTTTTGGCGTCCGTTTGACTTTCGATTTTCACTGAGCGTTTATTTCAAAATGCTAAACTTTACTGTCTGGCACTCGTAGGATTCGGAATCAGCATCCTTTTTTTCCTGTGAAAACCTTTTAAAACCTTCGATTCTTTTGAATAATAAGTTGTACAATTTTCATTATACATGTATTTCAATTTTCATCAAAACAACGCGTTTTAAGGTTTGGGCGGCCATTTAGAATTTTAGCATCTCCTTCGAAATGCCTTATATTAACAGTCTGGCACTCGTCGGATTCGGAATCAGCACCCTTTTCTCATACTGAAACCACTCAAAATCTCTGGTTTTTGGTGAAAAGTTAGAACTTTACTGTACCTCATGTACGCGGTAAAAAGAAGCAATGTAAGTTTCTTGTCGGCCATGTTGAATTTCAGCCTCTCTTTCAAAACCGTCAACATTTACAGTCTTGCACTCGTCGGATTTGGAATCAGCATGCTTTTTCATGTAAAAACCACTGAAAAAAATCGTTTCTTTCCAAAAGTAAGTCACACATTTTGATATATACGGCAATACAATGCTTTTCAGGTTTTTTTTTTTTTTTTTGAACGCCGTTTAGTATTTCAGGCTTTCTTTCAAAATGTTCAACATGTACACTCTGGCACTCGTCGGATTCGCAATCAGCACCCTTTCTTCACATTAAAATCACTTATAAAAAGTTCTTGCGTACATATGTGCGACAAAACAAAAGCATTTTAAGGTTCTTTGGCGGCCATTTTGATTTCAGCCTCTCTTTCAAATTGCCCAACATTTACCGCCTGGCACTCGTCGGATTCGGAATCAGCACCAT
Organism: Batillaria attramentaria; assembly: GCA_018292915.2. Classification (NCBI taxonomy): domain Eukaryota; kingdom Metazoa; phylum Mollusca; class Gastropoda; family Batillariidae; genus Batillaria; species Batillaria attramentaria. Next base: position 102,438 of record JACVVK020000393.1, on the reverse strand, counting down.
TTTTCATCTAGAAACCACGAAAAAAATCCCATATATGATGCAAAACAAGGTATGCTGGGCTCTCGCTCTGACTATTTGGCCTTATATGCAAACCACCCATACCTCGGATTTTTTTTTTAAAACACAAAACCTGTCAGAGCTACAGAGCTGTGCTACGAATACAGTCAGTATGATGATCTCTATAGAGAAACAACTTTTAAGAAGCACACATACACACACACACATACCAAGAAAACATCATCTGTTTCGATATGTAAGTAAATGTTTTAACACTTGTTCGAACCTCTTCGCACTTCTTCGCACTATCTGGACGGACCCCACCTTTATATCACTCAGGAAACGCATTCATGTTTTTTTTTTTTTTTTTTTTTTCAAACTAATACTAGGGTTTGTTTTTGTTAGCTGGTTCTTTGTTTGTGCGGCCACGGTGTTATATTACGTGATAGCCTGCCGGCCCCTGTGTGCGGGTCTATCTTTCGAAATATATACAGATTGCATTATCAAGCTTTAATGAATCCTTTCATCAACTCATGGATTTATCGTATAATGGTTTTGTTATCTCCTGAATGCTGGGAAGCCTGCGCCGCATTTTATTTTCAGTTTAGTCTTCCAATAACAGCTAATTACAATCCGGCTCGTCTACCTGCAAGTCCCTAACTCAAGCTCTGGTTACGCAGTTCCCACTCGCTCGTCTCTAGCCTGAATACCCTTTCGAACCCCCCCCCCCCCCCCCCCGCCAGCCCTAGCGCGGAAGTGCAATAGCAACGCCGCCTTTTGTTGACTATTCATCCGAATCGGATACCTGGACTTATCAATGATGCCTATCCGGGCCGGGGGTGTCCGAGACCCAACTAATCCTTTGATGTAGCACTGTGTGCCGCGCCGACCATGGCCAATAACTTGGCGACGCGCGCGCGCGCTGACTCGATCATCATTAAACAAGTTTGGGATGGACTACTCCTCTTCGTCCTCGTTTTATCCTCAGACGTATTCTTTGTTACGTACGTTATGGCGAAAACTAAAGTAAATAGTTATGTTGCAACCGTAAATCGCTCAGAGGCTCTCTTTCAAATTCTTGAAATATTAGGACGCGACACTTAAGTTGTAAACCGCCATACACGTCAGCATTGATGACGCACGTTTTCTTAGTCACTGTCCGAGTTGCACTTACAAATCGTCTCGTGTGGTTTGTGGAGGAAAATTATTGTGCTCAGCGCACAAACTATGATCAGGGCTGTACGGAATTTCTTTTTGGAATATTTCATGAAATCAGAGACAAGTTCTCTGTGAGAGATTTTGAGGTATTAACTGGGTGCACCTGCGATGTCAAATGAGGTACGGTTTACGTCAACACTTTTGAAGCGACTACCTCCAAAATTCACTCTGTTCAAAATCCGTATTCATGCTATCAACATGTAAAAACTGGAGTGATTTAAAGAATTTTTACCCCTGTAAACTCCAGACAACCAGCTTTTCTCAAATGGGCGAGAACTCCCAAATCATCTATGCAATACAAGCTCAGGCGCTCTATTAAAAGATCTTGATTTATGAGGAAATTCCAAATTTGAAGTCAACCGGACTGAACACACGCGCGCGCGCGCGCACACACACACACACACACACACACACACACACACACACACACACACACACACAGACGGCACTCACTGCAGCGGAGAAGTGCGTCCAGGCGCACCATGCCCACCAGTATAAATGACACCATTGTCAGAGTTTCACTTGCATCACGTTTGAGCGGAGAATGCAATTAATGCAAGCGACGTGCGTTTGTGCTCAAAACTTGCCTTTGAACGTGGAAATTTTATCCCGTCCTATCATATTGTTTCCATTACTATGGAAACAACATAAAAGCCAGAAAAACAAACACAACAACAACACCAATAACAACCCTTCTACACTTTAACGATTTCCCTGGGCGCCCTCCCTCCTATCTCTGTCACTATCCTTGCACAGTGAATAACGTTCAGTCTTTTCCCCGGTGTTTCAATCATTTTTCTCAGTGTTGTCCGCAATCAAAAAATGCCGCACACGCAGCCTGCAAACTTCAAAATGTTTTTTTTTTTTTTTCGTCTCGTTGTCTCTGTCGCTCTCTTTAATTAAAAAAAAAAAAAAAAACACCCAGACACACACAAATACCAAGTAAAACATCATCTGTTTCAATAGGTATGTAAATTTTGGTGTTTTAACACTTCTTCGCACTATTTGACGTACCGTAAAAGTGTGTTTCTCACAAACAGGTAGATGTCAATACACGATCTAACCACTGATTACTTTTAAATCGACCTTTCCTCTGATAACTCACAGAGAGAGCACAAGGACGGTTTCGAACAGATGTACAGTAACTATCACTCCAGTGAGTCCCCCTATTATAGAGATCTGTTATCCTCGTTTCTTTGTTTGGATGCACACTTTTTTTTTTTTTAAACTTCGGGTTTCGAATGTAAGGGGCCTAGAGCTCGCTCCCCGGGGATAGGCGCCCTATAAATATTATTATTACAAGTCAGGACTGCATTCTTTCAGGACGCTAGGTATCCGTGCGGTACGTTAGTCATTCCAGACGTTTTGAGACCTTAGCAGACTAATAAACTACACTGATGTGAAACGATGTGACCGTTAGTGACAACCATTATAGGAATCGGTCTGTTAGTTTACACGGCATGCAGCAAAGTTTTGTTTTTATGTATTTTGAACTGACATGTCCTGAACTTTACACACCTTTTAAACAAAGCGGTACGTGAGTGGTACAACAATTCCATTCGGGGGGGGGGGGGGGGGCTTACGCAATGAATCTACTGGACCGTTGTTGGCAGAAACATTATTTATCGCCAGGATAACATGACCTTATCGGAAATGCTTTGAAATCATCATGCCCATAACATCATTTCAGAAAATCGAACTATCAGTTCAACTCGATGCTTTAGGGTTAACTCCTAACTGTCCGCACACGAATCACATCCTGAATCAAAATCGTCACAATACAAGACAATACCATAGGCAACCCTATTCTGCAACCTCGAGGCCAGCAGTCCGCCCGAGAGGCAGCGTAACGTGCCGTCATATTGCGTCACACTGCGGTGAGCGGTCAACGCTAGCCAGACAGCTCAGCGATTTCGCACCCTCTTGTGAATACCGCGGTCACACCTAGTTGGGGTATTGGCCACGTAATAGCTAACGGCACACCCCTTACAACCCGGGGCTGCCCCAAGCACTTCCCACTGGCGTGAGGGCGGTAGCCAACAAGAGACAAGTCCCGTTACAACGAGCATAAATCACTTGTGACTTACTTACAGCCGTATGATCCATACACAAGACTGCCCTGAGCAGGCAAAGGGATTATGGGAGATTATGCAATCTACTTCGAGCTGTGCGCCGTCGGGGGAGGGAAACGGGCCTCCCTAAAAACAAAAAAAAAACAAAAAAAAAACGCGGACAGCTTCGTTAGGATTGAAAATTAATAGGGTGATTTAGAAACAGTTTCTGACGTGCGTTCCGCGATTATTAAAATTACGCTGTTTAAAACAAAAAATGATCATCTAAGGGAAATGGGATTTGTCTTTCTCTGTCGGTCTGCACGTATGCACGTATTAATTTTGTTTATCACCCACGTTTAATGACCCACATATGTTCTGAAAAATTCTGTTTACGTAAAAAAAAAAAAGCAACGTTACTACACAATCAAAATGTATAGGCTCATGAAAGCAAAAAAAGACATTTCATGCTTTAGAAAAAAAAAAAATTAGGGGGGGGGGGGGGGGCTGTGGACAGTTAAGCGTTAACCAAACGCTGCTCATAGCTACAAATCCGCCAGAGCCGTTTCTCTGCTACTTACGATAACAGTCTTTACACTTCAAACCCCTCCCCTTCCTCGTGCGACCGAGCAGCTGTAGATGTTTGGCCGCTCACATCTTAGGGCAAACCAAAGAAGACAAAATTTGCACGTGTATAAATGGTACACTGTACACTGCTGATGACACCAAAAGCAGCCCAGGTCGATGTGTAATGTTGGGAAAATTAAGTCGTACCCCTGAAATAAAGTTCAGTTTCAGGGAGAAAATGTGGTCTGCTCTTTGTTAACGGCCTGTCATACATAGAAAGGCAAGCAAGACGTATCTGAGCGTTTTCCATCAGATTCAGTTCAATGATGATATCAATGATAATACTTGAACTCAAAAAGCTACAAGTTTTGTCTTAAACAGACAAAAATGCACTGTATGTAACCAATAACTCTTAGCGAGAACCAATTTTTACTTAAAAAATACAATATTTGTGCCACAGATTGCATCTGTTACAATATATATATATATATATATGTGTGTGTGTGTGTGTGTGTGTGTGTGTGTGTGTGTGTGTGTGTGTGTGTGTGCGAGAGAGAGAGAGAGATTATCTGTATTTGACTGTCTCTTCTCTCTGCTCTGTAATGGCTGTTTTTTGGTTTTTAAAATTTTTTACACCCAACTGTCTCTATCTGTAATGGCTGTGTATTTCTGCACAAGACTGTGTGCTTCTAGCAGCCTTTAGTTGTATTTTGCTCCGTCTGGCTATATCTAGCTGTCTCTTAATAATAATAATAATAACAGAGTTTTGTTTAAGCTCTTTACCCAATTTCTTGAATCGGCTCAAAGCGCCGCAAACTGAACCCAACACGCACGCTCACATGCGTCAATCACACACATTCTCCTAAACATTGGAGTTTGGACATGAACACATTAACTATCACATGGTGCGAAGGGTCAGCTCAGCTACTTCATTTCGGAATTTAGAAATTAACTGACATGTACTGCCTATTATATGTTTTCCTTCATCTGGCTGTCTTTTGTTATATCTGGCTGTCTCTGTATCTGTAATTAGCTGTGTTTTAATGCTGGGCCTGGCTGTCTTTTGCTATATCTGGCTATATATCTGTAAATGGTTGTGTTTTGCTGTGCATGGCTGTCTTTTTCTGTGCTTGGCTGTCTCTATCTGTCATGGCTGTGCCTGACTGTCTTTTGCTGTGCCTGCCAGTGGTTGTCTTTTGCTGTGTCTGGCTGTCTTTTGCTGTGCATGGCTGTCTTTTGCTGTACTTGACCGGCTCTATATCTGTTATGGCTGTCTTTTGCTGTGCCTGGCTGTCTTTTGCTGTGCATGGCTGTCTATCTGTCGTGGCTGTGCCCGACTGTCTTTTGCTGTGCCTGCCAGTGGTTGTCTTTTGCTGCATCTGGCTGTCTTTTGCTGTGCATGGCTGTCTTTTGCTGTACTTGACCGTCTCTATATCTGTTATGGCTGTCTTTTGCTGTGCCTGGCTGTCTTTTGCTGTGCATGGCTGTCTCTATCTGTAATGGCTGTCTTTTGCTGCCTTTTGCTGTGCCTTGCTGTCTTTTGCTGTGCATGGCTGTCTCTATCTGTAATGGCTGTGATTTGCTGTCTTTTGCTGTGCCTGGCTGTCTTTTGCTGTGCCTGGCTGTCTTTTGCTGTGCCTGGCTGTCTCTATCTGTAATGGCTGTGTTTTGCTGTCTTTTGCTGTGCCTGGCTGTCTTTTGCTGTGCATGGCTGTCTTTTGCTGTGCATGGCTGTCTTTTGCTGTGTCTGGCTGTCTTTTGCTGTGCCTGGCTGTCTCTATCCGTAATGGCTGTCTTTTGCTGTGCCTGGCTGTCTTTTGCTGTGCATGGCTGTCTCTATCTGTAATGGCTGTGATTTGCTGTCCTTTGCTGTGCCTGGCTGTCTTTTGCTGTGCATGGCTGTCTCTATCTGTAATGGCTGTGATTTGCTGTCTTTTGCTGTGCATGGCTGTCTCTATCTGTAATGGCTGTGCCTGGCTGTCTTTTGCTGTGCCTGGCTGTCTTTTGCTGTGCTTGGCTGTCTCTATCTGTAATGGCTGTGTTTTGCTGTCTTTTGCTGTGCCTGGCTGTCTTTTGCTGTGCTTGGCTGTCTCTATCTGTCATGGCTGTGTTTTGCTGTCTTTTGCTGTGCCTGGCTGTCTTTTTCTGTGCATGGCTGTCTCTATCTGTAATGGCTGTGATTTGCTGTCTTTTGCTGTGCCTGGCTGTCTTTTGCTGTGCATGGCTGTCTCTATCTGTAATGGCTGTGTTTTGCTGTCTTTTGCTGTGCATGGCTGTCTTTTGCTGTGCATGGTTGTCTTTTGCTGTGTCTGGCTGTCCTTTGCTGTGCCTGGCTGTCTTTTGCTGTGACTGGCTGTCTTTTGCTGTGCCTGACTGTCTTTTGTTGTGCTTGGCTGTCTTTATCCATATGACTGGCTGTCTTTTGCTGTGACTGGCTGTCTTTTGCTTGCCCGGCTGTCTTTTGCTGTGCTTGGCTGTCTTTTGCTGTGCATGGCTGTCTTTTGCTGTGCATGGCTGTCTGTAATCTGTAATGGCTGTGCTTGGCTGTCTTTTGCTGTGCATGGCTGTCTTTTGCTGTGCCTGGCTGTCTTTTACTGTTCCTGGCTGTCTTTTGCTGTGCCTGGCTGTCTTTTGCTGTGCATGGCTGTCTGTAATGGCTGTAATCTACTGTAATGGCTGTGATTTGCTGTCTTTTGCTGTGCCTGGCTGTCTTTTGCTGTGCATGGCTGTCTTTTGCTGTGACTGGCTGTCCTTTGCTGTGCATGGCTGTCTGTAATGGCTGTAATCTATCTGTAATGGCTGTGCTTGGCTGTCTTTTGCTGTGCCTGGCTGTCTCTATCTGTAATGGCTGTCTTTTGCTGTTCCTGGCTGTCTTTTGCTGTGCCTGGCTGTCTTTTGCTGTGCATGGCTGTGCTGTCTCTATCCGTAATGGCTGTCTTTTGCTGTGCCTGGCTGTCTTTTGCTGTGCTTGGCTGTCTTTTGCTGTTCATGGCTGTCTCTATCTGTAATGGCTGTGCTTGGCTGTCTTTCGCTGTGCCTGGCTGTCTCTATCCGTAATGGCTGTCTTTTGCTGTGCCTGGCTGTCTTTTGCTGTGCATGGCTGTCTTTTGCTGTGCCTGGCTGTCTTTTGCTGTGCCTGGCTGTCTTTTGCTGTGCCTGGCTGTCTCTATCCGTAATGGCTGTCTTTTGATGTGCCTGGCTGTCTTTTGCTGTGCATGGCTGTCTCTATCCGTAATGGCTGTCTTTTGCTGTGCCTGGCTGTCTTTTGCTGTGCATGGCTGTCTTTTGCTGTGCCTGGCTGTCTCTCTCTGTAATGGATGTGCTTGGCTGTCTTTTGCTGTGCCTGGCTGTCTCTATCCGTAATGGCTGTCTTTTGCTGTGCATGGCTGTCTTTTGCTGTGCCTGGCTGTCTCTCTCTGTAATGGATGTGCTTGGCTGTCTTTTGCTGTGCATGGCTGTCTCTATCTGTAATGGATGTGCTTGGCTGTCTTTTGCTGTGCCTGGCTGTCTCTCTCTGTAATGGATGTGCCTGGCTGTCTTTTGCTGTGCATGGCTGTCTTTTGCTGTGCCTGGCTGTCTCTCTCTGTAATGGATGTGCTTGGCTGTCTTTTGCTGTGCCTGGCTGTCTCTGTCTGTAATGGCTGTGATTTGCTGTCTTTTGCTGTGCTTGGCTGTCTTTTGCTGTGCATGGCTGTCTCTATCTGTAATGGCTGTGCTTGGCTGTCTTTTGCTGTGCCTGGCTGTCTTTTGCTGTGCATGGCTGTCTCTATCTGTAATGGCTGTGATTTGCTGTCTTTTGCTGTGCCTGGCTGTCTTTTGCTGTGCATGGCTGTCTCTATCTGTAAAGGCTGTGTTTTGCTGTCTTTTGCTGTGCCTGGCTGTCTTTTGCTGTGCATGGCTGTCTGTAATGGCTGTAATCTATCTGTAATGGCTGTGATTTGCTGTCTTTTGCTGTGCCTGGCTGTCTTTTGCTGTGCATGGCTGTCTCTATCTGTAATGGCTGTGATTTGCTGTCTTTTGCTGTGCCTGGCTGTCTTTTGCTGTGCATGGCTGTCTCTATCTGTAATGGCTGTGATTTGCTGTCTTTTGCTGTGCCTGGCTGTCTTTTGCTGTGCATGGCTGTCTCTATCTGTAAAGGCTGTGTTTTGCTGTCTTTTGCTGTGCCTGGCTGTCTTTTGCTGTGCATGGCTGTCTTTTGCTGTGACTGGCTGTCTTTTGCTGTGCATGGCTGTCTGTAATGGCTGTAATCTATCTGTAATGGCTGTGCTTGGCTGTCTTTTGCTGTGCATGGCTGTCTCTATCTGTAATGGCTGTCTTTTGCTGTGCCTGGCTGTCTTTTGCTGTGCCTGGCTGTCTTTTGCTGTGCATGGCTGTCTCTATCCGTAATGGCTGTCTTTTGCTGTGCCTGGCTGTCTTTTGCTGTGCATGGCTGTCTTTTGCTGTTCATGGCTGTCTCTATCTGTAATGGCTGTGCTTGGCTGTCTTTTGCTGTGCCTGGCTGTCTCTATCCGTAATGGCTGTCTTTTGCTGTGCCTGGCTGTCTTTTGCTGTGCATGGCTGTCTTTTGCTGTGCCTGGCTGTCTTTTGCTGTGCCTGGCTGTCTTTTGCTGTGCATGGCTGTCTCTATCCGTAATGGCTGTCTTTTGCTGTGCCTGGCTGTCTTTTGCTGTGCATGGCTGTCTTTTGCTGTGCATGGCTGTCTCTATCTGTAATGGCTGTGCTTGGCTGTCTTTTGCTGTGCATGGCTGTCTCTATCTGTAATGGCTGTGCTTGGCTGTCTTTTGCTGTGCCTGGCTGTCTCTCTCTGTAATGGATGTGCCTGGCTGTCTTTTGCTGTGCATGGCTGTCTTTTGCTGTGCCTGGCTGTCTCTCTCTGTAATGGATGTGCTTGGCTGTCTTTTGCTGTGCCTGGCTGTCTCTATCTCTAATGGCTGTGATTTGCTGTCTTTTGCTGTGCTTGGCTGTCTTTTGCTGTGCATGGCTGTCTCTATCTGTAATGGCTGTGCTTGGCTGTCTTTTGCTGTGCCTGGCTGTCTTTTGCTGTGCATGGCTGTCTCTATTTGTAATGGCTGTGATTTGCTGTCTTTTGCTGTGCCTGGCTGTCTCTTGCTGTGCATGGCTGTCTCTATCTGTAAAGGCTGTGTTTTGCTGTCTTTTGCTGTGCCTGGCTGTCCTTTGCTGTGCATGGCTGTCTTTTGCTGTGACTGGCTGTCCTTTGCTGTGCATGGCTGTCTTTTGCTGTGCTTGGCTGTCTTTAGCTATATGACTGGCTGTCTTTTGCTGTGCATGGCTGTCTTTTGTTGTGCTTGGCTGTCTTTAGCTGTAACTGGCTGTCTTTTGCTTGCCCGGCTGTCTTTTGCTGTGCTTGGCTGTCTTTTGCTGTGCCTGGCTGTCTTTTGCTGTGCATGGCTGTCTGTAATGGCTGTAATCTATCTGTAATGGCTGTGCTTGGCTGTCTTTTGCTGTGCCTGGCTGTCTCTATCTGTAATGGCTGTCTTTTGCTGTTCCTGGCTGTCTTTTGCTGTGTTTGGCTGTCTTTTGCTGTGCCTGGCTGTCTTTTGCTGTTCATGGCTGTCTCTATCTGTAATGGCTGTGCTTGGCTGTCTTTTGCTGTGCATGGCTGTCTCTATTTGTAATGGCTGTGCTTGGCTGTCTTTTGCTGTGCCTGGCTGTCTCTATCCGTAATGGCTGTCTTTTGCTGTGCCTGGCTGTCTTTTGCTGTGCATGGCTGTCTTTTGCTGTGCCTGGCTGTCTCTGTCTGTAATGGATGTGCATGGCTGTCTCTATCTGTAATGGCTGTCTCTATCTGTGTGTGTAGTGGCTGTGTTTTGCTGTGTTTTGCTGTGCCTGGCTGTCTTTTGCTCATTTACATAATTCAACAGGCACAGCCAAAGACAGCCAACAGCAGCCAATTTTTTTGACTAGGGATTACAGTCTTCACAGAGTAAATAAAAACACAGCAACTGAAGTAAGACCAGCATGCCACCTCATCCTGCCTGCACAAACCTCACAAATCTGTGATTACTGTGTTATTACAGTGAAGTGAACATGCTCTGTGGTTGTGGATGACCATCAGTGATGTGCATGCCAATAACAACGCAAGTACTACCAATTGTATCACCACTGCAGTACGTTGTCTGAGAGTTGGCACAAGTATGAAATCTTCAATGCCATCAGTACATTCCAACATGCATGGGTGGAGCTTGTGTGACTTTAACATCCTGAGATTAATGCAATCTGTACCATGTAAGTTATGCAGAAACCTTTTCATCTGCCCAGCAACTGTCAACATTCATCTCCTCTCAGATGAAGAAATGTAAATTTTATATTTCCATCAAACAGTGCATGTAGGCAGCATGTTCTCCTTTGCAAAAAGATTGTTAAAGTACTCTTGCTCCTACTCTTGCCTGATTCTTAACCCTTGCAGAATATTCTGGAAGCTCTGACTTCAAGATTTGTCCACTTTAAAAAAAAAAAAATCCTGCTTGCCAGTTTCCAGGAAGCACTTCACCTTTGTGGATATCAATACCCCTAAGCACATCAACACCTGCATATCACTGTTCGCCAGTAAGTTCATTCAAAATGCGTCCGACCTCACCAGTTTATCTGCTGTGCACACATTACACACAATCAACACACAGACACCTCCATCAGCACGGTAGGCACTCCTCATGTTAAAAACCCTGCATTCTTCAACAACATGCACTCATCATGTTCCTCTTCATGCAAAACCCTGCAATCAAGCATCAACAGCATGCAGTCAACGTGTTCACCGATCCTGGAAGGTAACTTTTCGTGAAGCGTACCTCTGAGAACTGTGTGCTGAGGCTGAGTCGTACTGGTGGGACGAGCCAGACGCTTGTGATGAACGAGAAGATGATGTCTGTTGGCGTTGGACAAATAACGGCAAACCCTGGTGGGAAAAAAACACACAGTAAGAGTCTATCTACATCAAATGTCTTACAGCATACACAGCAATACATGTACATTAATTTGATGATGCTTCAGTAAACAGAAAATATACCTATTAATGCCTAGCTGTTATCAAATTAAATATTCCTGAACAGGTACATTACATAACATTTGCGCACTCAGATTAAAATAAAAGAATAAACAAAGAAAAACTTGAACCCAGAAATTTTAGTTTCACTGACAAGCGCTCCTTGCGCTAAAGAAATGTAACACAAACAAGCACAGTACAGATCCAACCGGACAATCAATGAAAAGCAAAAGTGTTCCATACTTACAGCATGTTTGCGAACGACAACATTCAGCTGCTTGCTACCTTTCAGGACGACCACCGCCTGTAGCAAACAAACAGAAGTGTGAATATCCGACACATCAGTGTGGACATTCTCGTGCATGTGCCACACTGCCAAATTACCATATATTCCAAAAGGTATAACAAGGACAAGTCCAAAAACACCCACTAACCCACCTGTAATATACCCTCAAACGGCTTACCCTCAACAGCTCTTGGTGAGCTGTTGCCAGCAGTGACAAATATGATCAATGAATCTCTGTCCTCTGGCACATTTCCCTCTGTCTTCAAAACTGCTTTAGTGAAACCGCTTCTCAAGAAACCCTCTCTCGATCCCAACAGTCTTAAGAACTATCGGCCTGTGTCTAATCTGCCGTTCCTGTCCAAGATCACGGAGAAAATTGTTCTCTCTCAACTTCTCCAGCATCTAAACTCAAACAACCTTCTGAGCCTCTATCAGTCTGCTTACCGCCCCGGTCACTCCACTGAAACTGCACTCTTGAAAATAGTGAATGACCTCCTGCTGTCTCTTGATGATGGTAAAGTTTCTGTTCTCACGCTGCTGGATCTATCCGCAGCTTTCGACACCATAGATCACCAGATTCTCCTTCACAGGCTTCAGCATGTTTTTGGTGTACATGAGACTGCCCTGGCATGGTTTAAATCCTACTTAGCGGACCGAAGTCAGACCGTCTCTGTCAGTGATCGGCTATCACATCCAACTGTTCTACAGTTCGGCGTCCCCCAGGGGTCCGTCCTCGGGCCTGTGATGTTCACGCTCTATGTCCAGCCGCTCTCCCAGGTCATTGAACGCTTCTCCATTTCGTACCACGCTTTTGCCGACGACACGCAGCTGCATGACTCGTGCCCGCCTGATCAAATTCATGACACCATTAAGAGTCTTCAGGAGTGTGTATCTGAAATTAAACTATGGATGACTTCAAATAAACTTAAATTAAATGATGACAAAACTGAGGCTATGATTGTTGCCTCACCGAGAATTTCCCGGTCACTGTCACTCCCTCAGTCCATTGAGATATGTAATTCCACTGTGCAGTTCTCTCCTCACGTGAAAAACTTGGGTGTAACTCTGGACAGCAGCCTGTCAATGTGTAATCAGGTCACAAATGTCTGTAAGTCTGCCTACATTGAGTTGAGACGCATTGCCTCAATCCGTCACTACCTCACAGAGGATGCAACTAAAGTTCTTGTTTGTGCCTTCGTCCTATCCAAGCTGGACTATTGCAATGCGCTCCTGGCTGGCTGCCCTCAGTTACTCCTAAACAGACTTCAAAAGGTTCAGAATGCTGCCGCCCGCTTAGTTCTTAAAGCGAAGAAATCAGACCACGTCACACCCCTTCTCCGAACTCTGCACTGGTTGCCTGTATCCTCTAGAATCCAATATAAGATTTCATCCCTTACGTACGACTGTGTTACCTCTTCCTGTCCTCCATATCTATCTTCCTTGCTTCAGCTTTACACTCCTTCGAGACTACTTCGTTCTGCTGCCGACACTCGGAAACTCCGTATCCCTCAAGTCAGAACAAAGACCTTTGGTCAGCGTAGTTTTTCATACCAGGGTCCGACTTGCTGGAATGATCTCCCAGCATCAATCAGATATGCAGACACAAAACCATCCTTCAAGCAAAATCTGAAAACCCATCTCTTCACTGCCCTTAACCAATAGCTGTCGCCACATCATCATCTTGCTGGTCGCGTGTGTGTGTGTGTGTGTGTGTGTGTGCCGGGGGCAGCGGAGACCGTGTATGATGCTGCACATTATGTGTTTGTAGTTAACTGTATGTGTGAAGGAATGTTGCGTGTGTTTCCGTTTCTGTGTGAGTGAGTGCGTGTTGACTGTAAGGCGCCCTGAGCTCCTGCGGGAGGGAGGGCGTCCCTGAAATACCCATTATTATTATTATTATTATTAATCAGGGTACCTGCCACCCACCTCTTTGTGACCAATGTTCAGGAAACTGGTCTCATTGACCTCCACCAGCTGGTCTCCGACCTCCAGCCCCCCTTCTTCCGCCAGACTTCCTGGCCGCACTTTCTCCACAAAGATACCAGGGTAGTGGCGCGGCCCACTCACAATACTGAAAATACATGAAAACGACAGTCATAATACACTAAAGGTACCTGCCTTGCACAGAGTCTCTTGTCATTGCTCAGGCTGGGGAATTGCTAAGAGGGAAAAAAGACTGAAACCTACACCAGGGTGCAGAGGCAGCGTCCTGCTGGGGGACCATAGGGGCAATGTCCTACTTAACAAAACAAATTTTCGCATATTAAAAGGCATTTAGCAGCCTCCCTTGGCACCCATAAGTAAAAGACTGACATTCAAGCCTTCAAAAATGAAGTTGGACTGTCCCATATGGCATTCGTATCCATACATGACTGTGCAATCTTTCTTCCCGTTCCTTTCCTTTTTGACTGAAAGTATAGTAAATCTGGCTGAAAACTGCCAGCCTAATTGCTATCTGGCCAGCACAGTGAGGCTGCAGCAAAGTGTTGTTATTGCTATCTTGTTATGTGGGTACTGTCTTCACCCATGGTGAGCTCCTAACATAACAGAATGGTAGAGCACTGGTCTTCCAAATGCCTTGGTCGTGAGTTCAGATCCCAGCTGGGGTGAAATATTTGTGCTGGCCTTTTTGCTCATTGCCCCGCCTTTCATATCACCCTTATGTTGTAAAAAAAAAAAAAGACGTTAAACCCTCAAACACCCACCAGCTCCTAGCAGAACAACTGTCACTCTCTCTGGCAGCAGAGATATAAACTCCTCAAAAGACAACTCACCCGCATCCAATGGAGTCGTATCCAGTACAGTCGATGAAGATTTTGAGCTCAACGGGCTTTGCCTTCTTGACCTGCTTGTCCTCCAGCACTTCGGCCTGTAAAACAAAGTATGTACTTTTGGTGTACAACTCTCTATAAGCTATTAGAAACGTATGTCCATGAAAAAAAAATAATGAAAACAAAGAAAAATACTGCAGTGGTTAATAAAACAAAAAGAACCTATGAAGAATGAACACTCAGCCCAGTTAAAAAAAAAAAAGAGGGAAGAAAAAAGGAAAAAGAACATTTAATTTTTTTTTAATTGCTTGAAGCGGTCCTGAATGCAACCGAGGTTCCAAAAAAAAAAAAAATTTTTGAGGAAGAAAAAAAATTAAAGAGGAAAAAAGAAAAAAGAAAAAGTATGGACATTATATGAGTAAGCTTACTATCTTAAGGGGCCACTTAACTGAAACGTCAAGTTGGGGAACGTGTGTACAAGTGTTTCATTCAGTTCGGAAAATTCAAGTTGCATCAGTTTTCTCTCCCTCTCTCAATTAAAACACACACACACACACACATACGTTCAAAACCGCACAAGTGGGTAACCTGCCATAATATGCACAAATGGGTTCCACCAGTTCTGTACCTCCTAGGGCTCCAACGCTTGACACACTCTTTCATTGTGACTTGCTAATAACAACCATTACCAGAGATTAACAAAAATGTTTTTTGCCACCTCACGACAGACGTAGGAAAAAGTGGGTTCATTTTATACAAGTGGGTTCATGCTATTTTTAGAGTGCCGAGTGTATAAAATTGGGTTCACCAAACCGGAAAACTGGGTTCATTGATGTGGGTGGTCGAGCAGGTGGGTGTTTTCATTGTTTTATGCCTTTATTCACCACGACGACTATTCTAAATATGGAGGAAACAAGGAAAAAAGAAGGACAAAATTTTCACCCGAGTTTTGAACCCGCAACCTCCATGTCCAATGCTCTAACCCATGAGGTAACCTGACTCCCCTCATTCATGAGGTTGTGAATGCTTAATCATAATGTGGGTATGTGTGTTAGTTCCCAGTTTGGTGCTACCCAAAATCAAGATACTTCAGCTGATAAGAATAAACAAAAACATTCATTGTTTTTGTTTTTAAACTTCATGTATCCTCTTGCTCCACACACTCACACACAGAGAGACAGACAGACAGAACTAAATCTCAAAATGAACTGACACAGATTACTCTTTACTTTGTTTTTATTCAAATCAAAGTAACATTAACAGGAACAGAAGGTTCAATGACGCAAAATGCGATCATTTACAGGGTCCAAATCAACACTAAATGTTGTCAAACTTGTATACAAGTTGTGTTTCTGATTTCAAAGAATTTGTCATACTCAAAAATGGTTTACATACCATTTACATGTGACACATACAATTTAGGATTGAGACTAATTTTTGTCAAAAATCCATTTGAAGTATGTTGATTATTAATTGCTTAATGGAGCTACAGTATATTGAATTTTCCTACTTGGAAAAAATAGTGTGTCATCCCATGACTTATGGCATTAACAAAAACTAGGAGAAAATTCGGGGGAAAAAGTTTTGTTTTTTTTTTCCTCAGGAGTGTTACTGACACTGTTAATAAATTTAGCACAACTCTATGATGTCTTAGCCAACTGGTCCACTTTCACTGAAGCATGCATGTACAGACTCTTGTATACTATCAGCCAAAATCGGACTGGCCATAACTGACTTGGTCGAAAGCATGAGAATGAGCTATTACATAAATGGGGGAGGAAGGGAGGGGCGGTTTCCTATCAACTTGACAACAACAATAACGACAAAACCGCTCCGTCAACTGCAATGGAATCTTCATCGATCGACGTCAAAACAAATGTACTGGATTCCAAAAAATTATTACAATTTCAAGAGTAAACTCAAAATAGCTGCTTTAATGCCCAGCAAACTACACTGGTTCTTTTAGGGTGGTGCTGCTTTGACTTTTTAATGTGCCACACATGAGCGAGACGTTGCAGCACAGGCTTCATGTTTCACCCCAGTTAAAGTATACTGACACTGGGTCACCTCGGAACTCAGGTCTTCCGCATACCAAGGTGGGCACCCTAACCACCGGGCCACCGCTGGGGTTCTCAATTTGTAGTGGGAAACAAAAATCATGCAAAGAATTAAACAAACAAAGAGACCCCCTTTCTATTTTCTTATACCACATTGTGAATTTGCACTGCAAAAGAGGGCTGGTCTGCAGAATACCTCCAAAAAGGCAAATAAAAAACAGACAGGAAGCCAAAGAACCCACAGAAATATTATTAGACGGATTTCTTAGAAACATGAAACTGGGAAAATAGAAGCAAGAAGTGCAAGTAAATGAAGAAAAATAATGTTGGACACTAAAATGAATGCATGCAGTGCCAGTTATAACACATGAAAGAACAAGTTATGGGCATTAATTTTCAAGATACCACATGATCAAAACATTCAACATTTCCTGAAAGTAGAAGGACAAAGCCCATGTGACTCACGTGTTCCAATGACACTGATCTTGTGACCTTGTCCCTAGGTCAAGGTCATCCTCACTTACATGGTTAGAAAGGTCTTGTCACAAACTACATTCTGGACAAGTTTCATTAGTGTAGTGCTAATAGTTTCCAAGAAATTGAAAATGTTGCAGTTTTTCACGATTTCCATCAATTCCTGTGACCCTGACCTTGACCCAAGGTCATCCAAACTTATACATTAAGGAAGCCCTTTCCCCCGTAGTGTAGTGGTGAGCACTTCGGATCATGGACCTGGAGACCCGGGTTCGAATCCCAGCCGAGGCAAGAGGGATTTTTCCTACCTAGGTCGGCTCCTACCCAGAGCGGGTGTGCTGTGGTCCCAGTGGGGAGGCTGTTGCCACACAGCCGAGATTCACCCACTTCACCGGTGTGACTTTGGGGGTGCTTCCCTTGGTATGACACGTTTTATGATGTGGATGATTACACGGCCGGCATCGCAGGTGCCGTAGTTCCCTGGCCTTGGTGAACGCCGGGATATTTATGGCAGGAAGCGAGGAATGCGGCCCTGTCCCGCAGTCCCAAACCACACGGACCTCCATAGCATCATCTTACCATCATCCTCATCTCTATCATCATGCATAATAAAACTTACCCCAGCTTTCCAGCCCTCCGTGGATTCCACCCATGACCTGGGAGGAAGACCACTGGAGCTGGCAAAAAGAGTTGGGGCAGCCCCCCCCCCCCCCCCCCAAAAAAAAAAGCCCTTTCCCTAAACTACCCGTACACCAAGTTTCATTGTTATAGTAGCCATAGTCAAGGGGAAAATGCTTAAAGTTTTTTCTTTTTTTCAAAATTTTCCACTGATCTTGTGACCTTGACCTTGGGTCAAGGCCATCTTCACTTGTATTTCTTGAAAGGTCTTGTCACGTACTACCTACTGGCCACGTTTCATAACTGTAGGGTAAATAGTTTCCGAGAATATTGTCCATGTTAAAGTTTGTGATGGACGGGCGGAAGGACGGACAATCGGGCGCCGGAGGGTCATTACATACTATAAGACTCACTTTTCATGTACATACTTGAGTCAATCATCACCTCCCTTATACAAAGTTGTACAATAAGCACCTTCATTAATTCAATGAATCAATAACAAAAAATAAATAAATAAATAATTTTTTTTTAAAATCATGGACATTAAATCAACCGCCGCCGAAAGTCAGTGTGCTAGCAGTGAAAACAGCTAAACAAGCACAGAACTGTACACTCAGAAAGCATTTGAAAGTTGCATATGAACATTGATTTAAAAGACTGTGAAAAATCTACATGACATGAACTACACAACAGATAGGAAACAACCAACAAAAAAAATGGTGTTCAAATGCAAAGAAACCATAAAATTTCACAGAAGGCCATATCCCACAGCATAATCTTCACGTGCGATCACGATCATCAGCAAATCAGCCAAATGTTAGCTAGAATTCCCCATACTGCTCCTCTCCCCACTTCATAAAGCGTCACGCAAAATAAGAACAATGTCACTCCCACTGTCGGATTTGGCCGACTCAGTGATAACCGAAGAAAGCGAAGCAGAATTTGAGAGGTCAGGAGAACCAGGCGCATAGTCCGGTACCTCCTCTTCAGCTGCACTGCTCTCCGCCTCAAGGACTTCCTGATCAACGTCAGGCTGACTTGCTGCACTGCGAGATTTGGACAAACAAAAGTCAACAACAGCCAGAATGTCAAAGCCCATATGGCTTATGTGTATTAACAAAGCATAAGGCTTTTTCATATGGGGTGAATGACGTATGTGTGTGTGTGTGTTTTCTTTCTCAGTCTGTCTCAGCGGAATGCATGTCACTGAAAACAAAAACTTAACTCAGCTTTTATCTCTAGTTTTCGGGCCGACCATTTTTTCCGGGCTACCAGATGCAAAGTATTATTGAAAGCAAGCATTCTGGGCCCTGGTTTGGCTCAGAAAAAAAACAACAACAAAATTTCCACTAAATTAGTAAATAGTAAGTGTAAGTGTAAAGTTTGCACTTACCCCTTTTCATTTATTATCCCTGAAGACTTCAAATACTCGAAGACAGCTGACGCATTCAAAGATCCTGTCTGAAAAAAAATGGAAATTATACGAGACTTATACAACTGGTACTGTACATATACACACAATCCACCAAGGGCTTAAGAGATCAATAGCGATCGACACAATTGATCTCTCAGATGATTGATCTCTTAAATTTGTCGGTCGCACAACATCATCCTGTTGATCACACAGCACAATTTATCACCCGATGATGAGCTTATAGTGTAGATCAAATGACTGCTCTGCGCAATGTGACAATCACTTTTTTGTGGTGGTGCAGCGCACATCTAGATGGCTGGGCTGAACTCAGCAGCAGAAAATCACATACACCAGGAAGACACCCCCCCCCCCTCCTCCTCTCAATAAAACGGCATCTTTTTCAAAACAGTGGCTGAAGTAAAAGGCAATGAGTCTTGGATTTGATCCCAAATGGGGTAAGAATTTGATCTAGGATTTTGCCTTCTTCAAAATCAAACTCATTTGCACACACGAGTGTGGTGCTTACTCCAAGTACATACAAGTACAACATTTATCATCAAGTGTACTCGTTAAAGATCCAGTCTCCATCATTCGTAAGAGAAGGCCATTGTCTGCCGGTGGAATAAACACACCTAACTTACATGCACCAACAGTCAGTGAGTCACAGAATCTTCAGCAAATAGTAAAGTTGGCCACTAAAATGGAAACACATTTTGCGCGAGCGAACATTGTAGACAACACAATATTGTCGACATTCGTACATTGTAGGCAACACAATCTTATCATTAGACTCACTGCACTGAGCGATCGACAGATTGTTGTGCGATTGACAGATGACAACGGAGGCAAGTGTGTGTGTCACGCGACCGATCGAATAATGCAAATCGTTGGTGCACGCTGACACCCGTTTCTCCCCGCGCAGTTTCTCATGAAAGTCAGCCGTTCTACACCCTTTCCCATGCCTAAAGAGAGTACATTAATAGATGAATTGTTTGTCGGGAAAACAAAATCAAGCGCCTTCAGCCAACTGGAATGCTGGTGTGTTTCACTGAAAGTGAAACTGATTTTGATCTGAGAAGTAGGTCGTTGTAGTCAGGAAATGTCAAATACGGACAAGACTCAAGCATAGATCAAATGCACAACAGTACTCACCTTTTTAGTTTCCATGTCTGGGACGCAAGAATGCTGAAAGTTGCAGAAAACTATCCATGAAAGCACCACAAATTCAACAAGCAGCGGCACGCGCGTATTAACCGCGAACCGGAAGTGACATAAATCAATAGCTCTTCAGAGTGACTTCCCCTTGAAACCTGCCAAAGGCAGAAACCGACACACACCACGGAGTGTGAAATCGCAAACACTCAAAGTTGGAAAAAGTTGAGTAGTGGGGGTTCAGTGAGATATTTATAGGGGGGCATTTTTAGAGCATTTGCTACTCTTTCCAAGTATTGAAAAAAGTGGGTTTACCGATCGTGAACCCACTTTTTTTTGTAAACCCACTTGTATTGAGTGTTTCCAGGTTCGTGAACCCACTTGTGCAGTTTTTCACGCGCACACACACACACACACACACACACACACACACACTCCTACATGCATCCCAAGGTCAGTAAACACTGTCAACATGAGATAGTTATACTTTAGCCTCCTTAAAAAAAAAGCCCATGATCTGCCAAATCAATTTTCATGATTTTGAACTGTTAGCTTTGTACCTACCAGTGCAACTTTGGAGTCCATGTCTTCCACATACTGCCATGTCACAGTCTGAGATGCCTGTCTGTAGACACAAGAGAAATTATTTGTGAAAGTGCTTTAAAAATCAGTCACCGAATTTTCTCCATGAACTTTACCCTTAAAACAACAAACAAATAAATACAGCACTAATGGGAAGAACTGTCAATGAATCTTGGATGCTAAACTTAAAATTTTGTTTAAATGTAGTTACTGGATTTGCAAACGCACATCTTTGCCTCTGCGTGCGTGCGTGTGTGTGTGTGTGTGTGTACATGTGTTTGTAAAAGTGAAATAGATCTTACTCTTTGATAGGAAGCATCCCAATATCTGAAAAAGACAAAAACAAAATTCAGCATCCAGCACTAACTCGCACACCTGAAACTATTTAATTAGAACTCAGAGATAGTTACTTCCCTTTACCTGTAAACATTCATTCATGCCAAACAAAGACAAAACAGCAGCAGCTGTTCTTTCTCCAAAACAAAGGCATTCTCTGGTCCATAAATTACTATGAACACTTTCTTAACCAACCATGCAGCCCACTGCTTGTTTCACACAATGTTTTACCCGCGTTCAACAAACAGCACTACCAACAGCAAACCATAATGATAGAGTATGACCAGAGCAAATTTCCACCTCGTTATTCTGAGAGCAAAAAAAGAGCATACTTACGTGTGACCTTGAGGATGATTTCGTCTCGCGTCTTGATCAGATTCAAAACATCTTCGTGGATGGCCTCCGCAATGGTAAAGCCGTTCACTCTGACAATCTCATCGCCCACCTGCCAATCAAGGTTCACAAAACAAAACTGTAAGATCTAATCAAGGTTTCAATTGGCCCATTATCCGAAAGGAGGGAAAGTGTGTAGCATCTAGTGACAAAGTGGCTTTTTTTTTCTTTCTTTTTTTTAGCCCATACACCAACTTTTTAGTGAAGCTGTAAGAGAGGCTTAAGTTCACATGTGTATGGTAGACATTTATAGAAGAAAAATTTAATTTTCTACGCAAAGGTGGCCAGAACGGCAAAACTATATGTCCATCTACCCTCAGTTTGTTTTCACATTCATAAGTGTTTACAGCTCAAGGTATTTTCAAACATGTGCGGACACGAACGGAGCTGGGGACCTATGCATGGACACGACCTAAACACGTAGGCCCTGCCTAAATTCGTAGGCTCTGACTAAATCTCGGAAATCGGTATGCATGGACACAGACAACGGGGTAGTCAGGGCCTAAACGGCAGCCTAAACGGCCCCGATTTAGTCACGCGAAATCGGCGGCCTAATTGCCGTAGGCTCGGCCTAAACGACAATCAGCATGGCGTTTTTCGGTGTTGTGGAGTTTCATTCGACTATGCCAAGGCCTAGATCATGTTTTATGGGTATATGTACTATACTGCAAGCGTCTTTGGTGTGTACTGTTTTGCATGGCACTCTGATCAGTGGCTCAGTCGATCCGGGTCAGTACATGTCACTGTGACCTGCGCCGTGCCAGTCTCACCAGTCCAAAGATTTCTGCATTTAGTTTGCTCACCTTCCTTGAGAGGTGATATGGGAGTATGTCATCCATTCCGTAAGCAATATTCCCCTTTATTTCTGTTGTTCAGTATTTTTACGTCTGAGTCCGGCCCGGGGTTCAACTTGACTCGCAGAAACTGATGCACAGTGCCGCGTGGTGGGTCAGTCTGCCACATGTACCGGCCGACTGACCGCCCGCGTGCGGTGTGTATTGCGTAAGGCATCCCACTGGCTGTTCCTTTCCCGCGGCGCTGGGCTGTCTCGTTGAACACATGCGCATGCGTACTCTCACAATTGGCTGGGGAATACCGGAATCCCACACCCTAAATTTAGATAAAGTAGATGACGTCACGTAGGCCGACTTCAAGTCTGAGACTTGGTTGTCTGGGCTGTTGTCCGCGTCCATGCATAGCGGTTGCGCGAGAAATTTAGACCGAGACTGCCAAGTCTGAGACTTGGCGTTTAGGCTGTGCCTACGGAAGGTTGTGTCCATGCATAGGTCCCCAGGTGTTTTGCGTGTACAGTGTCCAACTCCATCTTGGATAGCGGATGTCCTCCAGGTTCTTGTGCTCCTTATGTTTCCTTCTTCTTTGTCTTGTTCAGTGGTATATATATCAAAACAGTTTCCTCTCTCTCGCCCCCCCCTCCCCCCCCCCCCCCCCAGCTTTCTTCTTCTCCCTTTTCTTTCACTCTCCCTCACTTTCTTTCCCACATGAACACACTCCTGTTTTTTGTTTTGATTATTTTGTTTTATTACATTTTGTCTTGGTGCTTTTCATGCGCATGACAATAAAAACCTTGAATTGACTGACAAAGTGGCAAAGCCACAAGCGCACATCTGCAAAGCAGGCACTACCAGTATATGCTAGGGGTGTCCGGGGCCAAGCTCCCCTGATTTTTTTTTTTTTTAATTAGACTAAAATCTGTGCGATTTGGTGCATTTTGGCATGATTTTAAGTGCTTCAGAGGAGGAAACACACTTTATCAGGAGGGAAGTTTTTAGCCAAAGGTGGAAATCCACCAACAGGTGGAAGATTTTAAGCCCTGTCTAATGTCATGAGCAGTGTAAAAATATCATGATGTGTAAGTTCAGCTTATCACAAACTGCAATGAGATAGTTCTAACGTGGATGCCAGAGCAATGCCAGTTAATAGCAACTGTACTTTCTTATTTCTTATTTACCAGACAGTAACATGTCAACCTCAAATAAAGGATTAATTGTCACCATGACGTGCATGAGAGGAAAAGTAAATCTGGTTCACGTACTAACCTTTAACCCATGTCTTTCCGCCTGTGATCCTGGCTCCACTACCGACACAAACACCCCAACACCAAACTCATATCCTGTTATAAAGAACAACAAAAAAATCACATTCTTGATTAAAACTTGTGCTGCCTTTGAAAAATGCACAGCACTACTGAACATAAAATTTTATCTCAACAACACCAATGCCCTCTAGAGGGTAGATCACTCCAACAGCGTGAGGGAGATTGCAGCATCAAGTCACTTGTGTGACTGATAATTCATAGGAAAATTACATTTGCAACAGCTTATTACCTCCCCTGACAGCAAAGCCCAAACTCTGTCCAGATTGGCGACGTAGGCGGACAGTGCGGAGCCTCACTCCGGGAACGGCTGGAGCTAGGTAACTGTACTCCATCTGGTGGCGCAGTGCGATGAGGGGTCTGTCACAACATGAACACAAACATGTATGTAAACTTCGGAAGTCAATGGTTAGGTCGTGAGTTCGAATCCCACCTGGGGCCAAATATTTGTGCAGGCCTTTTTCTCGTTGCCCCGCCTTTGGTATCACCCACACGTGGTGGAAAAGGACGTTACGCACCTAAAAACCAACCCACCCTCAGACGTCCATGCAGAAGAAATTCCTCCAAATAATCACAGCCGATACACTGTTGTGACTTGTATCTTTATTGTGTTTGTCAGTCAGACCAGCAAGGTAACACATTAAAAAAAGCGTTATTCAACGTAACTAAACGACCATCTCACAAAGTACATGTATGCATGTAATCAAATAAAAGCTCAGTACTTTACACATCAGTGTTTCTTGCGGCTTTCAAAACTGAGGGTCACTGAGACCCTCTCTGTCAAATTCTGAGGGTCATTTTGTAAAATCAAAGTGTCAGACCCAAGTATGAAAATCTTGGTTCGACCGGATCCATAGCTTACAAGATTGTCAGAGACAACACATGCTTTACCAATCGGAAAACCCAGCACTAGGGCACATAATTCTCTGTTGTTTCCACTTCCAGTGACCGTCTGAAGTGTGTTGTTATACTTTCGGTCTTCAAGTGTGTTGTTTTACTTTCGGTCTTCAAGTCTTGAAAACTGTGCGTCACAATGACGTACAGCCCACAAAAATCTCTGCGTCAGATTCTGAAATCTCTGTGTAAACGATGCACATATCTGCATAATAAGGAACACTGACACATGCACCTCATTTGGATTATGAAAGCAAAGACAATACATAGTGAATTTCCAGTATAACTGTGACTACTTTCTAGAGCCCTACTGAAAAATCAAGGACTCCGATACGTTCGTGCATGTATATATATATTTGTGTAAACATTCTTATGAGAGTAATCTGATATCATGCTGATAGAGACAATGTGACACATTAATATTCTGAAAGTAAAAACTGGACTTTGAGTGCTGGAATTTGTTGTCATTTTCCTTACCTGATAAACTCATACAGTTCAAGTTTCTGTGGCTCATCCAACAGTTGACGCAATTTTGACAGCAGCAGATGAAGCTCTTGACGCCTGCACATTAAAGCGGTCGCAATCAATGTGTGTAATGGTGTGCTGTGCATTGATCACACGACAGCTGATCTTGGCTACAAATCAATGCCACATTTTACACAGATGGTTCGCACTATGGTACACCATTATAAACATGAAGAAGTACCTGACACTGACAATACAGTGACAGTCATCAAAAGTAAATTTTGTTCTGAAACTTTGTCAAAGTGTTCGGAGAAATATCCGATACCAGTGCTTACGTTTGATACAGACGCAGTGCATCAAACAATTGCTCCCTCTCTCCATTGTCGGGGATAAGCTCGTGTACCTGCATAAACACACACATACACATGAGCGAAGATCAGCAATAGTCACTATATAATCACAACCATACCAAACATTTCTTCAAAATCTCCAATTTTACCATTTTTAGCATGACTGCAAGGCTCTATATCCAAAAATAATGCTTCTATATATATCAAATGTAAAAGAGAAGTGCCTAATGTCCGTCTGTTCCTCCTTCTGTGCGTGCACCATGCAGACCAAGCCTTGAAAGCTTCCCTTAAAAACCAGACCCAACAGTTGGCAAGGGAAATACTGAACTTGGCCCTGATCTGCCTTTTTCTAAAGCTCACTGCAGTTACAGTATGAGTAATGATTTACTGACGATACATACATGTAATTTATGCACCTAAGACATAAATATGACTGCAGTGTGGCTTGAGAGCTTGGGATGAACTGGACTTCAGCAAACAACAATATATATACCTCCCAGAAAGTCACAAGTGGGGACAATACATACATGTATGTGTAAATACATACAACAATGTAAAGTCTGTTCAACCAATGTCTCTACCACGTCCTTTAATTTTTATTTTTTTTAAGTGCATGTAGCACCTAAACATGAATATGACTGCAGATCGTGTGACTTGAGAGGCATGGACTGTACTTCAGTGAACAGTTCTGTATACCCCCCAGAAACACACAAGTGGGTGCAATACATGTGCTTATATCTGCAACTGTGTAAAGTCTGTTAAACTGAGATCACTGCTATATGTTGTTGTTGTTTTTTTTTAGGAACCGCACTACGTGAAGCAAAACAAATCTCATCCTTCACAGACAAAGAAGAAATGCACTGTAGCAATGGCTGACTTCTTGTAGTTGTACATGTATGTATGTATACATGTATGTATATCCTGCACTGCATATCAGTCAATACCAGGGTATTTCATTTGTCATTAATAAACATTTGAAGTCATACATCTGAGAATAGTTGTTTGTTTTTTTTCCTGTTTTCGTTTTTTCAAGCATTTAATTAAAGATGAACAAACGCTGAACAAAACTGAAACAGTTAACCACGTGCCATGACGCCAACCAATAACCTAGCAATTCCTTGGAGTCCGACACAAATGAAAAAAACAATAATAACGAAAGAAAGAGTAAAAAGATCACAAACGTCTCGCATAAACCAGCGTATCCATCTGCGGGACACTTTGTGAGTGTATCTGCATGTGAACATGAACTTTCACACCCAAACAGCCGGCATGCACTCCGCCTAGCCGCTTTAGTGTAGACACAGTCCAGCTGACCAATGTATTCACCACAAGAACTCCATGACCATAATGAACGTGGCAACACACAAACTGTGCAACAGCACTGTAACCCAGTAACTTAGGTCATTTTGCCTGTCCACAAACCTGTCTAATCCCCTGAAAATCACCCACCTCTGATTTACAGCTGGTCTCAGCTGTGTCACATGCCATGCAGCAGATGTGCTTATATTGATTGTCTCGAAGGCGCCATCATAACCTCTGAATAACCATTACAAGGAGGCAAGCAAGAGTGTCCTAGCGTCATGAAACTACATGTACCAGGTACAGTCAGAACAATAATTCCAGAATATGTATACATGTGAAGTAAATCGAGGTTTGTCACCAACGCCCACTTGTGCTATTGATTTTGGCTCATTGACATATTGTTGCCAGTGAATTCCTCAGCGTGCTGTTGCTTAAGTCAGAGCAAAGTACTTGATATCAGGGAAAGTAGTCACTGTGGACATCTAAGCAACCAGCCACACCTAGCTTAAATGGCAGAGCAAATGCAGCTTAATATTCATCAGAGAGAGAAACAAATAATGGAAACTCAGAACGTATTTTACCGTATGTATATATATACATAACAACAACAAATCTACTGAGACTTACAATTCTTTTCAAAAATGGAGATGCATGTACACACACACACACACACATAATAATATAATTTTATATACATTTTTTTTTTTAAATTAATCAATTCTTGCTGGTGTTTGTTGTTGTTGTTTTTCAATTAACATGATCAAACTATTTTAAAAATCACTGATGACACTGTCTCTGTGAAGACTTTCAAACCTATAGCCAGTAAAGGTTGAGACAGTACACAGTGTATAAGCCTCTTTATTAATTAATGCCCTCAACTACAATAATGCCCCTGCCTATATTAACATCCACATGAAAGTGCCTGATTGCAATGGCTGCATGCGTGCATGACAACTGCACTTTACACTGCATCTGAACACGCTGTGTGAATGACAATGCCTGATTTTAAAGGCCGGCAAACAATATATACATGTACATCCTACCACTGATTTGGGAGCCGGGGTGGTCGAATGGTAGAGCGTTGGACTTCTAATGCTCGGGGCGTGAGTTCGATCCCGGCTGGGGCCAAATATTTGTGCTGGCTTTTTCATCGTTGCTCCGTCTTTGATATCACCCTATGTGGTGGAAAAGGACGTTAAACCCCCAAACACCCACCCACCCTACCACTGATTTGGCCTCACCACAACTATCACCAAAAAGCTAAAATAATTATGTGGTTTGCATCAAGTTTAGGTGAAGGTAGACGTACGGTAGACAGAATTACACAACAATCATTACTGAGCCACTTAAAACAGTCATAATTATTAACTGTACCTTCTTCTGAAATCCGTGTTGCCGGTCTGCCATATTCACCAGTAAACCAAAACAAAGGTCCAGTCGACAGGGCAACCTTCCCTACTACCTTGTAAATCCCTTCTTAGACCAGGCAAGCTTTCCAAAGAGACACGAAAAACAGGGGCCCAGAAAATGTCCCTGGTGCAAACAAGGACCGGATTCCAGGAAGAAACAGCTGGCCTGAGTAAAGATTATGTGGATGGAGACGCCGACCCTGAATTCCTTGTCTTGCTTTGGTGCACTGTCTATTAGAATTAGGCCCCCTGAAAACCCTACAGTTGCGGCGAGGAGGTGTGTTTTAAAACTGCCCTCTGTATCAATGACTTGACTGAGGGCTGATTAGAGAGTGTGACGTATCCTGCCTGTGCCCCTGCTCTATCAGATAACGGCCGTGGCGGGCCTCTCCTTCACAGTTCGTAAGTCCCTCTCCTGGTCTAAATTATGCTTCCCCTACGGCTGTAACCTATCTCCCATTGTTCACTGCCCAGGGCATGAAACGAAGATCAAGATACACGGAATATACATACAGCCTGTCATTTCGACAGCGAGGCTTATTTATTCATACAATCAGCATGGATGAGGTGGTGGACAGCATGAGAATAGTGTGCACACAATGTACACAGACACTTGTGCAAAGCTTGGGCGTCTTAATATAAAGACAATGGATCAACTGCTATACGCTAGCTGGGTGTGTTCGCCGCGACTGGTAAGTTGATACAGGTTATAATGTTTGTCGCACCGCTTAAAAATTATAAAATTACTATCTTAACTGATGAATATAGATTTGGAATGGTCAAACCATCTTGCACGTGTGTTGTTTAGGAGAACGGACAGCAATATATATATATATATAATATACATATATATATATACTATGGTGTGTGTGTGTGTGTGTGTGTGTGTGTGTGTGTGTGTGTGTGTGTGTGTGAGGGGCACGTTGGGTGTTTTCAACGTTTCTGAATGTCATTTCAGACATGCAGCAATGCTGGACATCTCATTTTTCTCATGAATGCACACCAGCTTGGTGGCCACACTACTGACTTAAAGCCTAAGGCTTTTATTTTCTGAACCAAAGAAAAAGCAAGATGTAAAGAATTAAATCATTCCTGCTTGAATCCATTTACTTTTTTTGAGTTTGAGTAATGTGGTTTGAGCAATGAAACTATGTCACATCTGCGGCTGCATGATCAATATAAAAACTTGTTGAACCACTTGAGGTCAGCGCAACATTTACAACTGAAGCTGTTTATCCTGGTTTTGCCAACATTGCATCAACTTCCTGCAACCACTGAGATAAAACAACAGCTATCAGTAAAACAAACTTCACGAACCCCACAACGCCCCTTCCTAGCAACACTGCAAACTGCATGAAAACCTTTTTTTCAGCCACAAACATGGGTGTTTTTACGTGCACTGACGCACTCTCGAAATGGAGGCTGAGGAGGGGTGAACATCCCTGAGATGGCCGTTATAGCACCTGTTGTCCCTTTATGCCTTGTTGACTCAGCCTCCCCACTCTGTGTACAGGGGCTCCCCCTACAACTGCCGGCCGCAAACCTGAGGTACCTGGACTCTACTGTTGACAGAAGACAATGCTGACCTGAAACCACTGTGACGTGCATTTCAAGAGAAACGAGTGGTGAGAGTCTGTGTACATGAGCAGGGCTGAGATTTAGCAAGCCAGGCTAAGGAGCCAGCCGGGCTCCTAACCTGGGAAGTTGAGGTTGCCAGAAAATTTTTCAGGTTGCCAGACCCTTTGATTGAAAACTGCGGTCCTATTTTAAATTGTATAACTATTGCAGCTAATAAACAAGATAACTTTCAACAACAACTGTTTCATTTTTGTGCACTCTCCTTCTGGCAACAATCTCTGTGTACCAGCTGACTGCTCATGCTTTTTGATCGAATCAAGTTTAAACAAATTTGTGCCGATTACAAAGGGCTGCTGCTGCTGTTTACAGCGCGTGTCAAGAGTCGGTGTACAGGTACGGAATCTCTAGCACTGGCGGTAATTTTCTGGTCGCCAGCCGGGCGAATAGTACCGTAAATCGAGTTCGCCAGACACCATTTTTAGGGGCCATTGGTGAGTTGGCGAGCGTTAAAGCTCAGCGCTGCATGAGGGTATCAAAATAACCTCACTGAAATTGGGGGTTTGCAGGTCAGTTCTTCAACTGTTTCCTTCAAAGTATTTTGTTTTCAAGAGAAGAATGGAGAATGCATCACTGAAACCCAAGAACTAAAGGTATGAGCTAGCTATTTTGAAAATCCTGACAGAAATATGAGGCTAGTTTGCATCAGAAAGGTCTAAGTGTGTGTGTGTGTGTGTGCCGGTGTGTGTGTGTGTGAGAGACTGTGAGTGAGAGACAGTGAGTGAGTGTGTGTGGGACTCCCTCTCTCTCTCTGGTTCTCACATGCAATGACACTGTCAATACCTTTTTTTTTCTTTTTCTTTTTTTACACAAGGCAAGTAGTCAAATGTTTCTATAACAGTGCTGAAAATTCCCTGCTGGGCCAGCATTTGAGGTGCAAGGGAGACAACTCATGCTCCAAACAAGACCAGAAGCAGGGTGATGTGCACTCCTTATCTCCCACATTCTGACCTCCAGTGGTCTACTTCATACACAGCATACAAAATTATGCAAAAGTCCTTCCACCTAATAATGGCTGCATGCTTTCAAACTGAAATTTCTTCGGAACAGTAAGAGCTCTGCTCTGCATGTATTAACAGTCATGATTCTTACCAGCACCGTGACCCATTTTGCAGAGCACAGATTGATGCATGTTACAACAATCTAGCTTTCAGTCTTTTAGCACAGTGCTAGTACTAATTACTACCTACTTATTTACACCTGGAGAGCCATCTCCTAATTTCACACACACAAAAAAACATCTTATTCCTTAAAGGCTTCTTTGATCTAGCAAAATGAATCGCTTTACCTTGTGCTGTGAGCTGTGTGTGCAGGTACAGCTGATAATGGACAAACTGGCACACTCACTTCAGCTATGTTTTCTCTCAGTATCTGGTAAAAGTTAGGTCCCTGTGTGTCAGAGAATGTCCCTCCCCATAGCCTGGTTTGTCAATGCTATTAGAGGTATTCACTATTGATTTCCTGGCTCTGTGTGCACAGCAACTGGAGAATGTGTCAAGACAAATACCAGTGCGAGTGGTCCAACCAGTTTTGGGAAAGGCAACAGTGTCTGTGTAAACAATGGCTGTTGCAGGTGATAAGAGGCTATACACCACAAGCGCCCTCTCCAAACAGGCAGTCCTGGCACTCAAGCTCACTCCAGTGGATGAGCCAGGTGAAATACACTGGTGGTCAGGAGTGTCGCAACATACTTTTGCCAGTGTTTTCTGATCTTTTCCAGCAGCCATACTGCTATCAAACCATTCATAATCCACAGAGAGAATTCCCACACATTTCTCCTAACTGTATAAATGCAGCTGCTTTGTGATTTTACACGGTAGCCTTGGTGTGAGTAAGCAGTATGTACACATAGATCTAGTTCTCTCATGTGTTAATAAGGCCTCACTTTCTCAGCCACGCCCTCAGACCTTTTTCACAGTAGCGAATCATACATACAAAGAGTACCGGCCCTTCCTAGTCTTGAAACCAAGCAGTACCGTGCATTTTGTCTCTTCGCTGAAACAACCGTAAGGCAACACTAAAATGTAAAACGAGCAGCATCATAATAAATGAGGAATCCAGCAGGAGCTCGGTAAGCATACTTTGCCAGCGATCTCTCGCGCCTGATACGGTTAATTCTGCGAATCATTGTAAGGAACACTTCTACAGTGTTTAAAGGAACTTACCAGATGATGGAAGAACTTGGCAAATTTTCTCTCCATGACGAACAGCCCAGCAAAGTATCCTGCTCTTTTATCCGGCTTAGCGTCCCAAACAGCACATTCAAGGGAAGTAACTCGTTCAGTATGTGCATCAAGGGGAGAAACTTTCGGGGAAACAGTGGTGCAATTTGTTTTTGTTTTGTTTTTTAATATCGAATTTCGGTGTTTATAACGGGTAATTCGCGATATACGTTGTTCCGATTGTGTTGGAATGAAAGCAGCTGATGAAAGATTACCTAAAAACATGGTCTTATCCGTCAAATTTTTGTTTTATGAAAGGGTGAACCTGCCACAGATTAGCAAGGATTGGTGTGCTTTCGTAGGTCTGCAAAGAATAGTCACGTCAAGCCTTTGTTTGTACAGAGGAGTTGCTTCCCAGATCACAGCTTGATTACCTCACCTACTGCTTGATTTCTCTTGTAAAATGTGTAAGGCTTTTGCTGTATGTTACAGAGGTGGGGCTCATAGGCAATGAAGAACATTCGCCTACTGATACCAGTAGTCTCACACTCTTTCACTCCGACTGATTGGGTGGTCCATGCGCTTATGAAGAATCTCAAAACAGTTCAGGGGAATAACTGTCATGTCTGCATGGTGAACAGGCTTGGGCAATGGCATTTATTTACCCCTCAGCAATGGTGTGCGTTCATGTATTTAACCAGATTTGTGTGTGTGAGTGTGTGTGTGTGTGTGTGTGTGAGTGTGCGTGTGTGCGTTTCTTGTGTGGTTTTCCTGTGCTGACTAATGGGGAATGCTTGACCCTTGGAAGCACGTTCAAAACTGTAATAAAGCAGTCAACCAGCAGTAAATTATAAAAGTAATTCTTCTGTATGTGTGCGTGTGTGCGTCTCTTGTGGTTTTCCTGTGCTGAATAAAGCGAGGAATGCTTGATCCTTGGAAGCTTGTCAAAATCATGTAATAAAGCAGTCAACCATGAATTATGAAAATAATTCTGTGCGTTTGTCTGTGTGTGTGTGTGTGTGTGTGTGTGTGTGTGTGTGTACGTGTCATTTGTGTAATAATGGTACTGAGACACAAATCTCAACTCCAAAGAGGGAACCGAGGTGTATGATGGAACGTTCCCACATTGCACTAAGTGCAAAATCGTGTTCTACGCCCTGAATAACGTATAAAAAATTGATTGTTTGCAAAAATTTGGAAATGTCCCCATTTTGCACTTGTGCGACTGTGTGACTTTTAAACACTTTACACACGTCCCGTGTTTACATCAAAATTTTGTGTTTTGATTTCCCTGTTGTCACACACATTTGCCTATGGGTTATTTCGGGTATTGTGCGTGTCTGTGTGTCTGTGTGTGTGTGGTGGTGGAGAAGAGACGATGCACAGATCAGTAAATACATCATTAAATTCATGTAATCAAACTGAATCGGTGGTAAACTCTGCTTAGATTTGTTTCTTTACCAACCTATATATACACCAGTGGCACAATATGTACAGAATTTCACCCAAAAAAAGAAAAAGTTCTTATCAAATTTCCAATATCCTCTCATTTTGTCATTTTGGGTTTTAACGTTTTTGATATCTTACAGTCGCCAACACATGCATGAACATGAAGAAAACAGAAAGACAATCATGATACCTACCAAAAGACTTGCAGAATAAGTGGAGGTTACTTCGTCTCGTACCCCGAAAGAACAAAAATATAATAACTAAAAATACGCCCAAGAGCAATTTTCTTTTGACACAATTTCATGCTGTTCAGACAAGCTTGTGCATGTTATCAGCACAGAGTATATGCGTATGGAGAGGTGAGGGGGTTAGAGAGAGGAAAGGGCAACTGGGTGCACCGTTTTTAGGGAGGGAATGGGGGAGGCTGCAATGATACACCACTCACATGCAAAGTACACCACTGACAACTTTGAGAACCAAACAGGTGGTAAACATCACATGCTGAAGATATGTTTCTGATGTGAGTCTTTCGAACTGATCTTTGAGTCATATTGCAGTCAGCCAGGGATTTTGCTGTTGTTTTGTCACCTAACCATATGCTGGCTCTATCAGTTCTAGTCAACAGCCTGTACATGAAATGGAGTAGTCCGTGCATGTATGATTATTATCCAAGAAGAAGATGAGTGATGAGTGCAGTCGACTGGAGTCCTGGTGGAATCACGGCTTCCATGTGATGACCCGTACAGCAATTTCTGCTGCTTTGCACACAGCTGGAATGGCGTCCGCCATTCTGCTTCTGACCTGAAATTTACATGAAAGTTTACACAGTGGATGATTCCAATGTACATGTACCTCAATATGCAGTATCCTAACTACAGTAATCACTGGATTAAACCACTGGAATATGACACTAGAAATTTTATCATGTATCCCTGTGAAGCTAAAATGTTTACCTGCAACAAAAGAAAACAGACCTACCAGTGATCATAGGTGACAGGCTTGAGAATAATAATAATAATAATAATGAGTATTATATAGGCGCTTTACCCAATTTATGAATCGGCTCAAAGCGCCGCGAACTGAACCCAACACGCACGCTCACGTGAATCACACGCATTCTCTCACACAGCCGGACATAAACACATTACAATCACGTGGTGCGAAGGGTCAGCTCAGCTATTTAAATTTCGGAATTTAGAATTGCATTTATTTTTCAAATTTGGTGGGCTGAGCATTTCCAGAGCAGAGGGGGAGGAAGCCGGAGTACCCGGAGAGAACCCCCGACGATCGGCCCGAATGAACGGTGCCACATACAAGAAGGAAAAATTCTTTGCACCGAGTGGGACTCGAACCCCTGACCTCTCGCATTGGTGACAGGTCTCTTAACCACTAGACCACCGACCGCCCCAATGACATGCATGAGGAGCCTGGATGTCAAATTATCAATAATTATTTTGGGCAAGGTGGGCTACATGAAATGGGACCTTAGTTGGGTTGATGCAAAGTACGAACCTCCTCAACATGCTCAAGTAGTACTTTCCTTCCCTCAGGTGCCTCTGACAAACATGTGAGGGCCTGAAACAGAGCCAACAACTCACTTGCACAATGTTGATTTATGCTTACCCATGCTTCACAGTATGCAGAACAAAAATTGAGATTTTGTGTCAGTCAGTCCATGACAGCCGCACAATACATGTATTATTGATTATCGTAATTTCTGCAACAGAATACGGTACAGAAAAAATAAACTGAGACAAGGAGTGGACACAGAGAAGCATACATAAAGGATGGCGGTGATTAAGGTGGATGCAGAGACATCCTGAAAAATGTGACCCTCCACCACGAAATGAGTCTTCTTGTGTATTTGTTCATGTTACAAGACGACTCATGTCGTGGTGGAGGGTCACAAATATCCCAAGGTAGGATACTCCACATCCCAACTCAATGTCCATGACCTAGAACTGAACAAAGTGAATGAGGTAAGCACAAGTACGTGTAAAAAAACAGTCCTGCAGTACACCTTTGTGCAAGAAAAGCAGCTTGGGTTTCCTAAAAAGGATAATGAAAATAATGATATGTAGTGATGGCATCCCGAAAGTGCAAGCACAAAGGAAGGTGCAGCAAGCAAACACACCTTAAGAGCGTTGAGCCTGACTTCACTTGTTGCGTCCTGCACAAGGTCAACCAGAGGAGCGATTGCTCCTGCGTCAATGGCTGTGTATTTTCCCTTTGTTGTGATTGTGATCCTGTACACACACACACACACACACACACACACACACACACACACACACACACACAAATTGTACCAATCATTTTTCATCTGCATGTCAAACAGTTCACAAAGCATATTGAAATATTGATGAAGTAACTACTGCCACAATGTGATGGCTGCAACTCAATTCAAGCTTTCAGCTTCACCAACATGAAGCGAAAATTTCCACATGCAAGTCATCGAAAGCAGCCTCTACAAAGTATTAACCATGCAGGGAGGAGCCAAAAGTCACATTTGTTTGGGTGACTGGTGCAACTTACAGTCCCAAACCGCAGTAACTACAATGAAGGAGGGGGAAGGGGGTTTTAACACCAAATGGAGTCAAAATTCACATGTGTTTTGGGTAACTGTTGCAACTTACAGTCCCATACTGCTGTAAATGAAATTTGGGCACCTCCCCCCAGGAAGAAGTGCGAAGGTGGCGCTACTCTGTAAAAAATATACAGAGTAGCGCCACCAATTTCTTTTTCTGTTTACTACCTGCATGACATTCCACAGCCCCTCCCATTTGAAATGGGATTCTTAAAGTGCACACCTGATACTGCGCATGCGTGTGTACATGAAGTGAGACAGGCACTATAAACAAGTCTGCATGTGAATTTGACTTGATTTGGTGACGAAAAAAGCCCATCAAATCCCTGGGGATTTGAAACTGTGCCTTAACATCCATGGTGGCATCAGAATCCATTGCGGATGCCTTAACCTGTAGGCCAAATCCCCTGCTTACAGTGCCTGTGTTGTAGAGATCGCGAAAAGTCACTGCATTTCGATGGAAATTTCTAGACCATCCCAGAACATGCAAGTGCAGTAACGTCAGCAGATTACGTAACCTCGGAAAGATTCCGTACTTGCCAGTATGTTACAGAATGTTCTAGATCTGACCTGTTAGTATATAAGCAGCACTGCACAGCGTTCTGGGTTCTTCTTCCTTTCATGAGTTTGTTCTTACGCATCTTCTGTTAATAAAGTATTGGAGTTCTAGCCTGTTGTATCCCGTGTCTTCTCTGCGAGTGCACCGAGAGAGCGACATAGCAGGAGAAAAATACAACAGCCTGTCTTGCCTTTGTAAACAAATGTATGCAAAGATCCCTTTCACCCTGGGAGGCAGCAAAGTAGGAAGAGGGGGGAAAAAAATGTTATAATGGCAACAGTTTCCTTCAAGGAGAGCATCTATAGTAAAGGGTAAAGGGACAAACAGACATGTTAATTCCAATACGACAAGAACATCCAGAGTTGGAGAAAAGCACTCACGTCATGATGGCACCAGCTGCATTGGCCCGGACATCACTTAGTGGATCTTTCAATAGCTCGATCAGTGGTGGTACAGATCCACATTCCACAGCTTTGTTTTTGCCATCAAGTGGCACACTGTACAGTTCACAAAATGATGTAAAATACATGCATTTGAAATTTGTTTATTCTCTCCTTTATGCACAACTGCAGAGCAGTGTCCTCGCAACTCTATCCTTAAAACATGTTGCTGTTTAGTAGTCATACATGTAATAGGCAATTAAAGAAGCCATCTTGATTATTATAATAAAAATTTTGATCAAAGACAAAGACCACTATTAACTGTGTACAATTTTACCCAAAGAACAAAATTGTTTTCTTGCAACTGTCTACAAATAATCACATTGCTGTCAAATCTTTTAGGTAAACTGACAGATTATGCAAGTATTCTCTGATTGTCGCTTGTCCCAGATATAATCAGAGAAACAAACTGTGGTATAAAAATGTGAATACTGATGGACATGCACGCACACGCGCGCGCACACACACACACACACACACACACACACACACACACAGGGACATACCTCAAGTCCATGATGTCACGTGCTGCTTTAGCACGGATGCCGGAGTTCTTGTGAGAAAGGAGTTCTGTGAATGCCGTCATGGCATCAGCCTTCAGGGCTTTTTCAGTGTCTACCCGCATGCAGAAGTGCAATGTGTCCAGGATCAACTTCTGTAAACACCATCCAGAAACGTGCTGTACTGACACTCCTGCATTCTCAATAAGTTTTGTAACTTTCGGTCTCATCATCAGTGTTCTGTATATGTTCCACAAGAATTTGGGACAGTGGTACCTAAAGACACATGCATCAACTTTTCCAAGCTCACAAATCAATCTACACTACTGAGTGACAGATGCACCAGACTATACAGACGATGGCAAATTTACGGCCTTCTCAGTAATAAGTGCTCTATGTGCATGTCACACGGTGTTTTGAAATAAACTCTCACAGAAAAAATAAGCTAGCTTCTACCAGTTACTGACACCTCTTTCCACTGGCCTGATTTGATCTTAATACCCCGATACCACCTTTTTGGAGTCTAGGTGGTTTAAAGGTAAACACATAACTATCCAATCAATCCAGCTGGCATAAAGTGTATCTGGGCATTTAGCTGAAATAGCACAATTGTGATATAATGAGTCTTACCTTGATTTCATCCAGCTCTGAGAGCAGCTTCTGCACCAGAATGGGCACAAGATTGGTCTGCACAATACCCAGAGCACCTGAAATCACAGTGAAATGTAAGCATGTGTGATGTAAAATGCAGTAAAACAGCCTGGTGTATGTGCAACTTTCAGCAAACTGAACTGTTTACATGGTACTTGTTTTAGAATTTCTCGTATGTACACTCCCAGGAAAAAGTCACAATTTCAAGATATACTGCATGTGCATAATGACCAGGTATTTTGTTCGTTTAAGTGAATTTCCTTATTTCAACACATTTGGTTGCTTGTTTACCTGGTGGTGTCTCAGATATCATTTCAATTGCTAGATGAGCATTTTTACGAGCAATGTCCTCCTTGTCAGTTGAACAGGTCTGACACGGGTTTGATGATTTCATGGTCCAGGAATGCATCTCGGCCTATTGCATGACCTGCAACAAATGCAAAGAACATCATAAAAAGTGCAGCAACAACCTCATTATTCCTTGTTTTATCAAGTTATCAAGCCTTCGCCAGGACTGACATCCACGACCTGAGTAAATACTCATAAACTGTACCATTGAATTCAGAGGAAAAGCAAAAACTGCACAATATATATGTGGCATTTTTGGAGTTCATCTTAATCAGCCAACTGGACTCACAACAGGATACAAGTTTACGCTAATGAAGCATTTATCTTAATTCTCACAGTTTTTTAAAAAATGATTAACAGGGCTTGGGCTATAGACCCATTCATTTTCAAAATGTCTCATTATTTTCAAACAAGGCAGCCATATTATCTATGTCCTAACATTTCTGCACCTGCAGTGGACAACGTTCAGGACAAAATCCTATACCTTTAAGGTCAGCCAGAACATTTTGTCTCATCATAATTCCCATGTTTTTTGTTTGTTTTGTTTTGGTTTTTTAAACTACTTTATTATCCCTTTCAGGAAATTCGGGCTGCTTCCCTCAGGGGGAAGTGCGTCGCCACAGTGCTGCACCACCCAATACCTATCCTATAATTTTTCACATTTTTGCTGGGGGAGGAAAGCTGGATAACCCGGAGAGAAACCCCCGATGAGCAGCCCGGCAGCCAGGAAAAACCAGTATTGGTGACGGCCGTTCAGTAGTGCAGCGGCTAAATCCAACGGCTAAATCTGACGCGCTGTCTATTAGACCATCGCTCACCCCAAAGAATGATTAATGAAAGATTAATGTCAAAACGTCAACTGCTGACAGGTTCATAAGGCAGTAACTTTAACATACTACCTACTCAGTCAGTTATATTTTTTATAATTTAACAGTCAAAATCAAACAAAATGATGTGTCAATACAATGCGGTGCACAACAGTTAATGTGACATACAAAACACTGCTGCAGGCTTCAATCGTACCTGCGAAAACATATAGGCATTCTGTTGCTTTCTGTCGCACAGTCAGATCTGGGTCTGTCAAAAGTTTTTTCAAACTCACTGCTATTCCTGCAACATGAATCAGACCACACGATCACACACAAGAATACAAACCAAACCTTTAGCTAAAACCATTATCGGCACTTCATTCTACAATACATGTATACAAAAATGTGATTATGCAAAATGTGTGTGTGTGTGTGTGTGTGTGTGTGTGTGTGTGTGTGTGTGTGTGAATGAAATTTTTCATTATGCAAATTTTGCGCCAAGATAAACATAAAAAATAATGTATTTTCTTATCATAAGATTTTCAATTAGCAGTTGAATCTTTTTTTACATACCGACTCTCAGAGCCTCTGCGATGTGTTCGGGGTCATGTAAATAATCACAGAGAGACATCACAGACCTTTGTCTGACCAGAAGTGTTTCATCGTTGAGTTCTCGGTTCTGTAACAAAATCGGAGACTGTTGCCTTTCACCACACATTGTCATTCATGTCATTTGTTCTGTGTGAAAATACCTTGCATTGTGTGTGTGTGTGTGTGTGTGTGTGTGTGTGTGTGTGTGTTTATGATAATGGCTTTTCATGAACTCGACAAAGTAAATTTGTGCCAGAACTGAAACATAACGGATGACACACATACATATGATCAAACAAACCGTGGGAATCAAGTCGTAAGTTAAAAACTGCAGGTGAAAGGCGGGACACACGGTTTGTTTACACCCATCTAGGGGACAATAAATCAAAGATCTTACAAGTCGACGTAACGCCCGGTCTCCATAGGCAAGTGGTGTTCGAGTTGCATCAATTAATGGCGGGTACTTCGCTGAAATTACTGTCTTAGCCATGTTTGCGAACAGTAATGAGTGCTGTTAGACGTACTCCGATCGCGCCACAGGAGCCAGAGCGTGCGCTGTTGCTACAGTAACTCTGCGCATGTTTCTCTTCTTGCAGACCTCCAATGTGTTAGTTTCGTATTTTTGATTTTATGACATTACTGTCCGTAAACAAATTGGAAAGTCCGTCTTACAGGAAGAGCCTTTTCTAATTTTCAAGAATATATCAGATTAACGATCACAGTTTTCAGATGATATGCGTCTGGTTCTCGGAAAATTTGCGAGCTGGCTTCCTTTCATTTTGAAGGATGGCGAGTAGTTTCCCTTTGACCGAGCAGCAAGCGGCAGAATCTGAAGACGTAGTCTGCTTGCAGGTTTCCTTTTTCACACGAAACTAGTTTCTGTCGGTAACTATCGAAAGTGCGAGAAGGATTCGACCAGTAGCCCAAGGAACGTGACATAAGAAGGTGCAACTCATTAATACATCACTGTTTAAAGTTTTGTCCTTGCAAGTGCAGGTGTCGTCGATCAGCTGATCCTAACTTCTATCTAAGTGGAAGAAGGTCGAAGTGTACAGACAACCAAGTCGTCAAACACGCAAGACAGACACAAACGTCTAAGCCTGTTCTTTTACGTGAAACAGACGTGTTCATTTTGTTATGCACATGGGTCACATGCTACACTTTATTTTGGGAGCAGTTTGCTTGTTTTGATGTGGCAAGGGACCTAAAGGGTTAGAAATCAGATTTTAAAATTGGAGATGTTTGGGATTCTGTTACGGTTCCCAGGTGTGTGTGTATACTCTGAAAGAGAGAGATGAAAAAAGCAGTGCAAACCTGTTGACCTACCCAAATAGACACTGATAATTGAATCTTTATTTCTTGGTTTGTGTACACGTGTGTTGAGTGAGTAGATGAATGGGCTTTTTTCCTCCTTTGATTGTGTGCATTTAAATGTATATCATTCTTTATAATGTTTTCAGGGAAAAGAACTAATATACTTTTTACAAGATGACATGCAGTTGCAGCTAAAGTAATGGGGAAATCAAAGCGAAAGGATAGAACCCACAGAAAAACAGTTGATCAACATGAAGAGAAAAGAAAAATGCGAGAATCTGTTTTGAAAGGTAAACTAAAAAAAACTTGTGCATGGCTGATAAACTGGAGTTATCTTTCAGATCACTAATACCATTAACTATGTCATAAGGACAGCTGTATGTCATATTACTTGTTTACAAAGTTGCCACTTGGGAACCATTCAGTTCAGGTGGGCAGCAACTCATCAAAGTCAAATCAGTTATGTCATATCATCAGCACTTGCAATTTTTTTATTTATGTATTTATTTTATTATTATTTTGGTAGTTGTCACTTTTGGGATACCATATTTGTATCAGTAATCGGTATCAGGTGGTATGTTTACCAGCCCCCTTCACCAACCGCCCCTCCCCACTCCCCACCCCCTACCCCCTTCCCCACCATCATTTGAGATAACTGTTGGAATCAGTAAAACTGGAAAAGAAAAATCAAAAGCAGCTTCAACAGTAATGCTGTTTGGTTTGTGTTGTTGTTTTGTTTGGTTGGTTCTTGTAGTTTAGTATTTTTCCAGTTAATGTGACATGACATACAGGGAAGTATTAAGTGATATAGTGTGTTTGTGCCTGTGCCCTTTCAGTGTTTCGGACACGGGCCCATTCTCCAGGAGGAGGGGGAGCTCTGTTGGTGAATGAGGCGTCCAACAAAGCCATGTCCATCAGTGAAGCAAAGAACTCAAGTCATTCCCATAAAACCTGTAATGCAAGAGATTTTTCATGGTCATCATCAGACCTTGAGGCTGAGGGAGGCACTGACAGTCAACGAGAGTCACGAAAACGCAAACGCCACAGGAAAACTGTAACAGGAAAAGAGGTATTGTGCATCAAGAAAATGCAGGTTCATGTATGACACTCGACATTGTCAAATCTGCATCTCTCATTGGCTCATCTTCTAGTACTGTCATTGATATTTAATGTGAGTGTACCGTGATGCATGCCTTTCAGAATTTCCCCACACCAAGTTTATACAAAGAGTTTACAGGATTAATTGAAATCATCAAAACAGAAAAAGTTTTTGTGAAATTGACAGCAGCATTAAAAAGCAAAGCATGTACAGTATTGTACATTTCATATGGGGAAAAAAAATTTTTTTGACAAACCAGTATTCCCAAATGAGAAGGGGGGACAGGTACAGGTATACTGGCATTTACTTTTTTATGACGGTTTCAGACCAGTGGTCATGATTCAAAGGCTGGTGTTGGTCAGCATATCAGAGCAGCCCATTCATTTACCTATGTAAGTCAAAGCTTCTTGTTTGTTTGTTTTGTGTGTGTGGTTTTGTTTTGTTTGTTTGTTTGTTTTTTGGGGGGGGTGTTTACACAATATGTTTTAAGTGGGTTGGAGCTGCTAAACCCAGAGTTGTTTGTTCTACAGCAGGTGAAGAGCCACAGATACATCTGCAGCATACTTAACCACACCTGTTTAAAAAAAAAAAAGAAGCAATGTTTCTCTGCATTGCATGTATTTGCAAATTATACATGTATGTATACGCTTATACTCAGCCTCCACTGTTTCAGTCAAGATCTGTTGATGGAGTGAAGCACAGAGGCTTGGACAGGACTGATGGTGTTGGCTACATCACCAGAGGCAGGCTTACTGTAAGGTTTAGTTCACGATTAGGATGCAGCGAAACCTTACTTTCAAAAGGCACTATCTTCTCTGTGGGTAGTTTCACTTTGATATTGCATCTTCACTTAGGAAGTTTCCAACAGCAATAGCAGAAGTTGGTCACTTTGAGTTTGAACAGCCTGCAACCCTACACTTTTTTATAAGTTGTGAATACAAGGAAGGAAGCAGTTCTCTACCTTACAGAAACTGTTGGTGTCTGTTTCAGAGAAATGTTGGACTGTTCAACCCTGGAAGGAAATCCAGCACAGTTGTGAGAGGTGATTAGTGGACTTAGTTCCATTGCACCGAGGAACTGTTTCCTTTGGTTGTATAACTGGATCTCTGTGTAACAGGTGCATTACAGCCTAAAATCAGAGGCTCACCAGTCTGACTGGACTGATTTGTGTTCAGCTGGACTGTTCTCCTGTTCCCTTATAATGATAGCTGTCCCTTTCCCCTCATAATATGTATGCCTGTTATGGCCGTCTCCAGTCACTCTTGTGGCGGGGACTTTAAACCCTAGCTTACCTACTTGGTAGTAGTAATACTGTGGTGTTTGTGAACTGCCAGTTTCCTTGATGTCAGCAATGTTTTTACATTATGAAAATCAGATGGTTTGTGTTTGTGGCGATGTCCAACATCAGTGAAGGCTTGTTTACTCCTAATGTGTTTGAATAGGTTTGTTAGATTTGGTTTCTGGTTAGCATATATGTATAATGTACAAACTAAGTGTCAGTTGTCCTTCATGCATACAGGCAGAAGAAACCTGTACCCAAAATACTGAAAGGACTTTGTACTTGTAGTATGTACTGCGGAAATCATCTGATTGGTCATGCTTATGATTATACCATTAAATGGGAAAACTATATTGACTGTTGGTGTCGAAAGATGAACAATGCTTATTTTAACGTTACTGGTTTATGCAGATCCCGTCCCCGTGCCAG
Source organism: Batillaria attramentaria (assembly GCA_018292915.2). Lineage (NCBI taxonomy): Eukaryota > Metazoa > Mollusca > Gastropoda > Batillariidae > Batillaria > Batillaria attramentaria. Next base: position 59,137 of record JACVVK020000393.1, on the reverse strand, counting down.
AGTCAGTGCAGCAAGATGTGGACAAAACCCTACGTCAGATCTTGCATTATGATGAAAAATGTGATAACAGGTATTGATATTTGTAAATGCAGACTTGTCTCATAAATTGATAAAACAAAGCATAAAACAGAATGGCTAATGCTGTTCAGATTGGAAATATTTAAAAGTACGAGAATGGTCATTGTGCATTTGAAAATAACAAAAACAATACAGACACTGTTTCTGTTCTTACTTTACCATTTAATATGCTGATATTATGGTGATAAATTGGAAACGGGGTTTGTTTGTGTGTTTGTTTGTTTGTTTGTTTGTTTTTGGGGGGGGAGGGTTGATACATATGTTGTTGTTTTTCTTTCTATACATGTGAAGAACAGTTCATGTATTGTCTTGGTGGTCCGTCGGTTTAATTTATTCTTTACAGTAGTTGGCAGAAGATATTTGATAAGTTCTGTTGTGATTATTTCTTGTTTGGTTGCCTAGTCCAGCACCTGTGGTCTTGGCTGAGAATAAAATTAAGACCCTACCAGTAAAACTCTCTGATGTCAGTGTGATAAGTGTGTTGTGTTTCTCATCTTTTTGCATAGTCCAGCACCTTCAGCCTCTCCTCAGAACTCATCAGGGAAACTGTCTGATTCTGATCACTTCAGCTCCACAGACCTGAACCACATCTTTCCTAAGGTAATAAGATGCGAAGATGAGACAGTTTGACTTAAATACTTTCAGCATTAGCTACTGACTGATCTATACACTGTAAATACACTGATGCAAATACAATGAGGCAAATTCAGATCTGATCAGATAAGGCAACACCATACAATCTTAGTTTGTAAGAGAAATAGGTTTTGAAAAGTTTGGTAGCTGTGATTTTACTTGCCTTATGTATTTTACTAAAGTGATAGTACGTGTACTGATACTCTTTGTTGGTAGTACGTGTACTGATACTCTTTGTTGGTTCCTTCAGATACCACCAGTACATGACATCGCGAGTGGGATGCTTTCTGAATTGGATATGCAATGCAGAAAGAACTTCAAAAACAGAGGTAGAAGTTGCTGTAGTCAGCATATATCTGTCTGTCCATCTGTCTGTCTGTCTATCTGTCCTCATTTTTTCAATTCCTGGCAAGCACCTGTCTTTTTATACCAGTTTTCCTTTTCTTCATTTTCTGGCAGCTGTGGCAGTTGCATATTCCGAAGACTTAGTTCTACCAACTTTAGGTGTGTGTCAGTCATAATTATGTGCACTGTATATGTCATTCCTGTAAGAGGGAGAATGCATTGAGTGTCAAAGAAGGTTAATTTGTTTGAATTTTGCCTGCAGATCTGCTGGCAGAGACCTGTGTTGAACTGAAAAAGTTACTACGACAAAACCAAAGGTACAGTGATGTGTATATCATTTCACTTCAGTCACTGGGGCAAACAGAATGTAGTGATGCTTAATTGGATGCTAACTGTAGTATGCAGTGTGGGCGTACATCAACTGTGTTTGATGTACACACCTACATGATTTCTAAAACTACACAGCATTCTGTAATTAGCCATGAATAAAATCCTTATACATCAATGGATCGTGCTTATATAGCGCACATTCTCACAAAGTGACTCAGTGTGTGTACTCCTGCACTCATACCAACTCAAATGCAACGCATGCACGCAGCAGTTGAATCAAGATGAAGTCAGCAGACCTCGTCAAAAGCCAGCAGGAACAGATACATTTTCAAATCACACTTGAAATGATCTACATCCGTCAAGTCTCTCAGACTGGCAGGTAGTGCATTCCAGGGTGACAGTGCAATAAAGCTAAACCTGCACGCTCGTCTACATGTGTTGATCAAAAAGGTTTTGCAAAATCAGTAAATGATTGAGTACAAACAAATGTTTCAGGACCCCTGAGGCAACGTCAACACCCTACCATCCTACTAGCAGTTGTTCTGCCAGAAGGTCTTTAATTGGAAGCTTCTCAGTATTGGATGAAGGTTGGTTCAGAATATTTAACCCTCAAAACCTGATTTTTCTACATTTGTAGGATACCTCTCTTCTTTTGTAATACTTTGAATTGTTTGAATGTTTCTGTATGTGTGCACTTGATTTGCTTCTGCAAAGATGTGGGGGTGGGGGTGGAGGGCAATTCTTTAATTCTTTACATGATACTGTTCACCAAAGGGGCAAAAGTCATGGTAGGAAAACAACAGTGGCAGAACACAAACAAAACAGTCACTCAAACTGGCATTTGCTATGTTTCATTGTGTGGTCTCCACTGTACTTTTTCGCATATCAGTCCTGGTCTTGAAGATTTTGCAAAGTTAAGTAAAGCATGCATTAGTGAAGTATTGGTGTCATCTCTAGTTAATGTGTGAGTTTGGTGGTTCTTTTCCTTTTTGAGCGGTTAGGCCTCCAATATTCTGGGAAAATAAAGAAGCCTTATCACCTAGCAGACAGTGAATATCGCGCTTGTTTCATTACTTCAGAACCTCCCCAGCAAAGAACAAGGAGTGTAGAGGTGACAAGAAGTAACTCGGACGTCAAGACTCCTGGCAGTGGCCTCCCACCCTCCTCCTCCTTCAGTCACCGTCACCACTCGGTACACTCCCTTTCCCAAGGATCAGCACCGTTGGCAATCTCACGTGGTTCAACCGCTTCAGATACACGTCTGAATGTGTTCCCAACAAAAGCCAGCTGCGTGTCCTCAGAGAGAAGCAGGAAAGGAAGAGACGATGCTGCTGTGAGAAGGGAAAGCAGCAGCATGGAGCTACAGCCTTGCCTGGTCAATACGTCAGACCTGGGGATCAATGACTCTGCCATCTGTTTGCTTCAGTGTAACGCTATGATGTCCAAGATATCGTCACTGTGTGGTAAGGCTGTTCTCCAGTATGAGTGATTTAAATTCAGGCTCTCACAGGGCAGTGGATTTGATGACAAAACCATATCAAACTCTGAAGAAGAAGACGAAACAGGGGTGCCAAGCAGTACAATTTGACCGTATCATTTTCCACCTGATCCATTTAAATATGGGAATACAGTTTGGTCGCGAAAAATACGGAAAAGACAGCTTTTACCTTCTCTTTTTTTTTTTGAACACTCTACAATGTTTAGCACTTCACGGACAGTAAGCTTTGAAATGCAAGTCAGTTGTGGTCAATCACAGTTCAGTTTCTTGAACAATGAGCCAATCATAGTGCACATCTCTCAACACAGCTTCATTGCAATGCAGCCTGATGTACAAACGGCCTCCACAAGCAGCCTAGCAGTGATATCAAACACCACAAAAAGGATTTCTGCAGAGCTAGAAAACATGGCAGCCTTCCCATGTGTCATAGCCATTGTGGTTTCAGTGATAACTGACACGGGTTGTCAGTGACTCAGAAAACAAAAGTAGAATTTTCTGTTCAGAAACTCGTAGGCTTGATATCGCAAACGAATAAACAGTGGTGACACAGGCAAAGATGTTGACTGCTTTCGGAACACAACATGGCAGTAAGCGCAGCAGATTCCTCAGGCTTTCTAAGTCTTGTCCCGTTATATTTAAGAAAAGACCGCTAGGAAGTAGTTAGATCTTCTAGTTCTCAGGACTGGGATATATCACAAGCCACTGCATGCCATACCAGTTGATATGGCCTCAGACTGTTTGCTGTTCAGTGACTGATAAGCAGTTCTGCCTGGAGTCCAGTGACAGTGACACTGACAGGAACCCATTTGGCCAGGCATAATTTTTGATTGACCGTTATCTTTGACTGTACTTTCTCTGATATCAGTCCTTGTCTTGAAAATTTTTGCAAAGTATTGGTTTCATCTCTAATTAAATGGGTAAGTTTGTTTGTTCTTTTCCTATTCAAGTGGTCAGGCCTCCAATATAAAGAAGCCTCATCATGTAGCAGACAGTGCAAATTGCATTTATTTCATTACTTCAGACACGGCTCAGCAAAGAACACGGAACGTAGAGGTGACAAGAAGTTACTCGGACGTCAAGACTCATGGCAGTGGCCTCCCACCCTCCTCTCCCAGTCAACGTCACCACTCCGTACACTCCCTTTCCCAAGGATCAGCACCTTTGGGGATGTCATGTGGTTTGATTGCTTCGGATACACGTCTGAATGTGTTCCCAACAAAAGCCAGCTGTGTTTCCTCAGAGAGAAGCAGGAAAGGAAGAGATGATGCTGCTGTGAGAAGAGAAAGCAGCAGCATGGAGCTACAGCCTTGCCTGGTCAATACATCAGACCTGGGGATCAGTGACTCTGCCATCTCTCTGCTTCAGTGTAACGCTATGATGTCCAAAATATCATCACTGTGTGGTAAAGCTATTCTCCAGTATGAGTTTTTTTGGTTTTTTTATTCAGGTCAATATGGTTCAATTCAGGCTCTCACAGTGCAACGGATTTGACAAGAGAATCATACCCAACACTGAAGAAGAAGAAATTCAAAATCAAAATACTTCATTGTCTGATTTGAAAAGTAAAATTTAAACAGAAAATTGTCTGTAGACCCATGCGTTACTCTGTGAATTATAGCCTTGTGTGGTGTCTTACAGAGCAAAAGTCATCCCAAAGTTATTTTGTTCAGACGAACTTACCAGTTCTCTGAAACTTTTCTGCCATGCATGAGGGGAGCCGGGGTGGTCGAATGGTAGAGCGTTGGACTTTATGCTCGGGTCGTGAGTTCGATCCCGGCTGGGGCCAAATATTTGTGCTGGCTTTTTCATCGTTGTCCCGTCTTTGATATCACCCTATGTGGTGGAAAAGGACGTTAAATCCCCAAACACCCACACCCTCTGCCATGCATGAGGGAAAAAACAGACACACCAAATTTGTGCTGGTCTTTTCCTCATTGCCCTGTCTTTAAGATCAACCATATGTTTGGAACAGGATCTTAAACCCTCAAACACCCACCCACCCGACCAAATTCAGTACAGTATACGCCGGTTATAAGAAACTCGAGGGGGGTGAATTTTTTGGTTTCTTATATCCGAGTTTTCTTATATCTGAAAGTCGGATATAAGAAAGTATTTTGAAAAATATTTCTTATAACCGAGTTCAGTGAAAAAAGGTTTAAAACATTTCTTTTTTCTCAGTTCGTGTATGTTTTGCATTAAATTAAGAAATATCTGGTTTCTCTTAAAGACCTGCACAGAATATATATGTGTAGAGTTAATATACACCAGTGCGCTTGTGTCCTTCAATGTCAGATTTTTTTGTTTGAACATGAAAATACTGTTTTTGCTTCCCAACTGTAGCGCTGGCGGTCATGTGGTAAGAAAAAACAAAACAAAAAGAAAAAAAAAACAACCAAACCAACCAACCAACCAACCAACCAACCAACCAAACAAACAAACAAACAAACAAAAAAGAACTAAGGGGGGAGAGAGAAAGAGAGAGAGAGAGAGAGAGAATTCCCTTGTATTTATAGGATATATTAAAAGTGCATTATGTATCAACTTTTGATCTATAAAACACTCGTCCCATTAGAGTATGATATGCGATGCTTTCCGTGTCTAATTTGGCTGAAAAAAGCTGCAAATTAGCTTTTTTTTCTGTTGGGAGGGGAAGGGGGATCAATGGAGGAAAGATGGACCACGTATATTGTCAAAGAAAGGAATTGATCAACAGTTAGTCTAATACTGATATTCTCCTTAACGCGAGCCCTGTAGACAGAGACAGACATACAGAGAGAGAGAGAGAGAGAGAGAGAGAGAGACTGAGCTCCCAATCAGGCAAAAAAACAAAATAATAATAAAAACAACATAATTATAACAATAGAACAACAAAAATGCATCTCGTATTTTTTCTTCTTGCCAACATTCAATTTTGCACGGAACACAATGGTAAAGAACCAATTCAAGAAAAGAAAATCATGCGCCATCATGTGCCTGTCCTATGTGACGTCAGACCTGACCTGTTTTCTTAGAATGAGTGAAATTTTCTTGGAAATGTACTTTCGGTTTCTTACAATGAGCGAAATTTTCTTGGAAATGTACTTTCGGTTTCTTATATCCGAGTTTTTGTATCAAGCGGGACAAGAAATTTGCTTTCCTAAAACCGAGTTTTCTTATAAGCGAGTTTCTTGTATCCGAGTTTTTGTAATACATAATAAAGAAGAGTTTGGCCGGGGGAAAAAAATTCGTTGGCAATAACCGAGTTTTCTTATATCCGAGTTGCTTATATCCGGCGTCCACTGTATGTTGAAAATACAGAAATTCTGAAAATACATGTACATGTACTGTGTTTTGTTCTGATCCAGGTGGTAGGGACAGCAGCAGAATTTCCACGGACGAGCAAAGGAGACACAGCGTGGGCAGTGATCACAACTTTCATCAGAATCATTCACAGTCAGCACATGGTCAGCCAAGTGGATACTACTGCACAAACAGTGTACGCATGAATGCACAGGCCAAACACTTCAGGCATGACTCGTTCCTAGACAAAGTGATGGGCGGCTCTAACACACACCAGACCAGCAGCCAACACTACTTGGGATCCACGGATCACAGATGTTCTCAGCCACAGGTTCCAATTGTTGTTATTGTCTTTGTTGTTGTGTGCTTGGGAGGGGATTGCTTGTTTTGATCTTGTTTGTTTTGAGTTAGTAACTTTTTCCCTTTTGTCCAAGTCAAAGGAATCACAAAATCTTTTTTGATCAGCAGTCGTAACACTATCCACAAGTTTCCACGCAAACATCTCGAGTTGGGGAAGAGCACCAGAAGTTGGCACGCGTTTCAGGTGGGCAGGAAGTAAGCGGAAGTTACCATCTGCTAGAGTGTGAACAACATAGTTCATTTGTTTTGTGTCTTTTAGATATCCTATTGTCGGCACTTGCTCCCTGAGAACCGAAAAAATCCACAGGAGTGATTTCTTTACTTAACTTGCCAACCTGCCATCAAAAGTTTTATTCAAGTAAATGTAGTATTCTTTCCATGAAAACAAAGTTGTATTCAGTCTTTTGTGGGTTCTTTTTGTCAGTATCCCATCACAGTCAAAACATTTTCAGATCAGAAGTTTTTTTTTCATCATGTCTGCCAGTGGTTTTCTGTGTAATACATGCAGTGTACTTTCTAGAGCTAAAGTCACAGAGGATCCCATATCTCTACTGTTGTACAGTAAGTCGCACTCTTTTGTAACATAAGGTAGTAAACTACTATTTCCCACTTCACCTGACATGGTTGGAGAGCAGGGTAAATGGTGACATGTTTCTGGTTTGTTGTGGCGTATATCCGCTGTCGCCTGGGTAAGCCCAGGATGAGTTCCAGGCTACACTTGAGTAGATTGAAGCTCTATTTTTGACGGGAACTCGCTCCAGGAGAAGCCATACTCTAATGGTTAAGCCCTCTCCAATGGTTATTCCCCCTCCCTAATCATAGTTTTGTGGTGTTTGTTTCGGTTTTGTTTTGTTGTTTGTTTGTTTTGTTTGTTTGTTTTAGGTTTTTTTTGCTTTGGGTGTTTTTTTGTTTTTGTTTCTTTTTGGGTTTGTTTTTTTTTTTTTTTTTTTTGGGGGGGGGGGGGGGGTTGGTAGATGTTTCTTTTAGGTTGTTGGTGATTCAGTTGTGTTACATTGTCCAAAAAATAATTTTTTGCAGTTGTCTGGTCTCTAGCTGTAACCTAATTTCTTTGCTTTGCTGTTACTCTGTGTAAAGACTTACAAGGCAATCACATTGGTAGTATCAAAGGCAGAACAGGTTAAAGAAGAGTAATTAACTGTTGCAAGAACAAGACAGTAAAGTAGATTATATGTGTATTTATGTGTACTTTCGCAGCATGCCATTTCTGAAGCCCACCAAGACACAGGGCATAATCACCGTTCCCATGACGCCTACTATCGTAGCCAGTGGTGCCTGTCGGATGTTCTGATGGATGGGTCAAGGAGAGAGGACACAGATTCCTTATACAGCAGTCACTATGGCAATGTGAGTATTTTGTTGGTTGGTTACTGGTAGTTGGTGATGGTACTTTGGCCTCACTTTTAATCTTTTGTTTTTTTTCCGGTCTTTGTTGTGTGTGTGTTGTCATGACAGTGTTGTCTTTTTTCAGTTCAATGTTTGTATTCCCTGTTCTACAGAAACCAACACACTGTCCATCCACACGTGAAGTGTTGAACTCTGACACACAGTTACCTGACTACAAACACCATGACCTGCTGGACCAGCTGGACTGTGACACAGAGGCCAAGGTCAAGCCTCCTCACACCTGGTCTGCTAGAAAGAGAAACCATGGAGACTGCCGCATGGCAGAAACTTTGACCCGAGAATGTAACTCCTGGGGATGGGGACATTCGGAAATGTTGCCTCCACTTCACAAACCTCTTAACACGCCAAGCCCTCCGGAAAAACTTTCACTTCATAGACTTTACTAGATCTGTTAGAATTTTCTGAGGCTGTGATCGTTGGTGTGTTTGTGATAAGTGTATAGAAAATTTTGAAGAACTCACTTTTCCAGGACAAAAGTCCGGAAGCTTTGAGTGAATGTTTAGAAGTTTGAGTGAGATGCGGTGTGAACATTTGACTTGACATATGACAAGGGTTAAAGATGTGTATATTTCTTGTCTCAGCATATATATCTGGTGGCATCCAGCGATACTGTAGGATGCTTTAGACTTTTTCAGATTTGCGAATTTCATATGCTGTACTGTTGTGACACTAACAGTCATAGCAGGCAGAATGCTGTTTCCGTTTGATGAATGGTGATCAAGCTGAGCAGTAGTACTGAGAGAGATGTCAAACAGAGATTCTATGTCGTATCTGTGATTACCCCATACAAATGAAAGAAAGTTTCAGATTTAGTTTCATGCATGATCATCGGCAATTTTTACAGTGTAGAAAAAAGTGGTGCTGTTTCTTTGATGTTTGAATTTTCTTTCTTTTTTTCCCCCCTCGTCTTTTGATTATCCATTTTTACTTGTAGCTATGAGTTGTAAGGTTCAGGTGTATGACAAGTACAGCACAAGTGTAATTTTTCACGTGTGTATGGTTCTGTAGTGTTTGTTTGTTGGGGTTTTTGTTGTTGTTGTTGTTTTGTTTTTTGTTTTGTTTTTTCAGTCTTTCCATCCTGTCTGTTATTTGTCTGATTACACGAGTTGGCAGAGGCATTGTACGTACATGAATGCCATCTTGCATTTCATACGTTTACTCGGTGAAGCTTAACACACTTTTGACTTTCACTGTGGCATTGAAATTCCATTCTTTTAACAGCTTAGCATAATTAGGTGTTTTGGGGGGGGTTTTGCCAACAGAGGCAAACTAGGACACGCACTTCAGTAGGTGGGCTAACCTTATGAGATGCAATAACTTTTCTTATGAACTAACACACGTTAATCTCTTCATGACTGCCAAGAAACTGTAGCTAGGTGCAATAACTTCTCTTGCTCACTTGTGTGTTGCTGGTAATAGTCATATACAATATCAAGATGTGGAACTGACAACAAAGACATTAACTTGTGTGAGTGATATAGGGCTGTTTTCTCATACACACACACGCGTGCACACTTTTTTTTTTCTTCTTTTTTTTTTGTAATCCCTTGTCGGTGTAAAGTTTACTGGCTTCCCTGAAAGTGACCGCCAGGAAAGCATGCTGTTGCTGTGATAGTCCTGCTGTGAGTAGCGAGCCCTCCACTGGAGCTGGCGAAGAGTTGGGGGCAGTGGAAAAAAGTCCTTCTGTGAGTGCACACAGAATACTTTTAATCATTCACAGAGGCTTGTTCAAGAAATGCAGCATAGTTCGACATTTGTGGTTTCTACTGCAAGATATATGTTTTGACGCAAAGCAGGTTGTTCAAATGTTCTCAATCATTTTTAGGACACTACGTATAATTCTCGTGCAGCTCCTCAAGTGTTTTGTTCCTAGTTAAACTTGATGTGAAAGCCTCCAGCTTTCTCTTCGAGACCTCTTCTAGTCATACTATGTGCATTTCCTCCATCCTGCCTCAGCAGTTCTTTTGTCCAGTATGGATTACAACCAGCTGCCAGGTTGTCTTGATCCATTTACTTTGCAATCAAAAGTTTGCATTTTTTTTCTCTGTTTCTGCTCAAAAAGCTCTCAGTTGAAGTTTTTTGTGTGTTTTTTTTTGGCTGTTTTATCTTGGTTGTCCTTTCAGAATTCAAATAGATTTTTACTTTATTTTCAAGGGTGTGAAATAGGATTTGCCGAGAATATGGATGGGAATAGAAATCAGTTTACTTCATGCTGGTTGTATGTTGCGATGATAATACTTGGGTTTCTGAACAGTTGTGTTTGTGAATGGCATTTTTATAATAAAAGTGCTGGACAAACGGAACAGAACCACTTGTTTGTGTAATCATGTCACTGTGTGTGTATCTGATGAACAAAATGTTTCCTTGCGAAACTTTGTCTTTGTTTGACTAAATTTCTGCAGATAAGTTGAACAAGTACCCCAAAACAGATACCCCCGGGTAAGTCACATTTTGGTAATGCAGTATGCCAAGGGTGACCAAGGGGCGACAGGTCGGATCCCTTGGATTTCTTGGCCCTCTGCTGCGATGACAACTTGACAGACTTGTCAGTCACCTGATCTGAATACATACGCATACAGACAATACAAGAAAATCGAACCCTCAAACAAAATCAGGGAAAGGTGCTGTGCAGCACTTCTACTTCTAGCTCTGGCTTCCCTAGATGAAAATCCTGCTGAGAAAAAACAAACGAACAAAACCACACACACACACACACACACACACACACACACACACAACCGAACTGAAACGCAAGGGTCGCCTGGACTACAGCACGTCGCATGACAGAACGAGATACTGATGCCTTTTACACATGCAACACAGTATTCCACTTAAATACATACACAGGTCGCATAGTTGTCCAGTGAACAATTCCGAACTGCACTCAGTTGAACGATTGATAGCGTCAACACAGATAGCTTGGGTTTAATTTGTTTTGTGAGACTGGGTTTTACCGACGGAAACGCACTTTGTAAGTCGGCATTTTGTCATTGTTTTAGACGCAAAAGTAACTGATTTCAACATTTAAAGTTTCTGAAGGTCAGGCCATACAATTTTGTTTTAACTATAAAAAAAAATGTCAAGACCGATCAGCGAAGAATTTGGAACGAACATTCTGTGTTTTCTATTTACTGTAGTCCTTTCACATTAATTCTTCCGTTGCCTTTCGTGTTTCGCATTTTGTTTGTTAGTTTGTATTTCGCTCTTTCAAAGTAAAATTGTTGTGGCAAATTAGCAGTTCAAATGAAAATGAAAAAAAAAAAAAAACTACAACGATAACCACTGTGACGATAACCAAACCCAACACATCAGCACGGAAAGATTACAAATCAGTCATACGTAGAGTAAGACACTGTGCTTTGACTACTGGTGCTGACAATGGTATCTGTGTCCTTCCTGGTTACTGGCGTTTACACTTGAGCGGTAAAATACACTTAGTGAATTTCTCCATTTTCTGTTAACTTTGTCACAGGAACGGTCCAGGGACGCTAAACAAGCGACCCCGAACTAACGCAACACGCGATTTTATCAGCGAAACCATCTCAATTCCTATTGCTTTCTTTATATTCGGTCTCGGATTTGCCCAAATCAATGCTGGTTCTGAGAGACGGTTGATGGTTCGCCGCACCCTCCAGGCATTTCAGGTGCACATTTTCCACACACTGAGATGTTTGTTGTTAAAGGCCCTTATGTTAAGATCTATAGGCTCACAGATCGTTCTGAACTGTGTTGGTGTTGTCTGTCATCACTGACACCACAAAGACACATGCACAAACACATTCACAGACAGGCTTGTGTTTAGCTGATTGAAACCGAAGTGCAGCAGCCGGTGACCGGCAGTGTCGAAGCGACCCTCGACCTAGTTCGGGTAACCCATGCCAGTGAGTGATCGGGGAAGTCACATCCTATTAATAATAATAATAATAATAAATGAATAATAATAATAATAGGTCTCATAAAGCGCTAACAGTCTGCTCAGAGAACACTCAGTGCGCTACACACACACATTCTCACGCATACATGAAACACTAAGTGTGTGTGGGGGGGGGGGGGGGGGGGGGGAGGGGGTAGATGAAACTATAGATCATATGCTATCTTAAATAGGTGAGTCTTTAGTTTTTTATTGTTTATTCAAACGGACAAACTTTTTGGTGGCTACATCTTTTGCGTTGTGGCCGGCTAAGCGTGGGAAAACGTCAGGCTAATGTAACAAAAATGGCAGCGTACCTAAGCTGCACGATGATGTTTACTTGCTGAGCTTGATTGAGGTTAGAATGGGATCCCCTATGGCGCACGGCGAACCTCACCTCACTGTGTTAGCGTTGGACGTTTTCCGCTGAAACACGCACGCACTGTAGCTTGTTGGGGTAAAGTGCATATTTTCATGGAGAGTTATTCAGCATCAGTTGTGTCCTATCATTATTCAATTCAATTCAATTCAATTCAATTCAATATAACTTTATTGTCTGTCGATGGCAGAAAATTTTCTTCTGGCTCTCTCACACACACACACACACACACACACACACACACACACACACACACACACACACACGCACACATTAATTTATCTAGACATATAAATCCATACATATTAAACACAGATCCTAAAGTAATGTGTGATGTCCAAGTCTAATACTATGCAACTAAACTAAGAAATCTAAACTAAAAGATATATAAATATATATATTGGTCCAGCCGCCACAGAGATATTAATGTGTTGATTTTTTTTTTCCTGTGGTTGGATCCATGACCGTCGCTTACAGGGGAGGGACATCATAACTACCCTCTACCCACATTAGAACGTCAGGTCCGTCGGAGTAGTCAGCCCTGCCGATCTAACGTTCTCACATGCACTTGACCTTGCAGCTCACTGAGTTCGAGCAGCCGACAAGTTTAACATGGAGGACGCCGTTTCAGTTCGGACGGTTGAGTTTTTCTCGTTTGCGCGGCCATCAAACGTCATTGTGTTGCATTCGGAGCTCCACTAATCTCTAAGACAGCCTATTTCGAGTGCACAGGCGCAGTCACGAGCGGCTGTCGTCAAACCTGGTATGTAGTAGGCGACTTGCGCAGTCGCTCGCGACCCGGCCGATACGCGTTTTTCAAACTGATCTCACTCGTGTAATAAATCAAGCAAACCAGATATGAGGCTGGAGATGTCCCGGGTCAATGCAGCTTAAGGCTTAAAGTACCCCGGAGTCAGTCTAACAAGCCGGGGAGCAGTATATCTGGCATATCGAAAATTAAAGTAACGACAATGACCATTTCGGCAGCAGTAACTAAGGACTGTGTTTACCGGAAACAAGCAGCCACACTCACTGTTTTCTGCGCTGTACTTCTCGGGGCCTCTTGATGATACTCATCAACGGTGTGCACGTGAGAGGACCGCACGTGCTCGCTGTCCAGTGTCACTGCTGTTTGCGACAGACCTTCACGTCGATTTTGTCTCTGGGTCTCGACGTTGAGAAGTGCGCCGGGAGGAGGAGTGTGTGTGTGTGTGTGTGTGTGTGTGTGTGTGTGTGTGTCGGGGAGGGGGCCCGGAGGGGGGGGGGGGGGGTAATCACACAGCGGAGGATAGCGGGCAAGAGATGAGGGACTGGTAGAGAGATCAATATTTCCATGAAATGATCAATTAGTCTATACATGTTGAGTTAGTTTAGAGCAGGACGCTCGTCCGAAAACTAGACTGTCTCAGGTGCATCTGGTACAAGCAGCTTGCCAGGGTGATTAACTCGTCATTCGAGACTGGAACTTGCAAGTGGTTCATCTTTGCTAAGTTTGATCAGTTACACATTCACTCATGGTAAGTGACGTCGACAAAAAAACATTCGTGTGTGCACCCTCTCTCCCTCTCTCATGAGCGCCGATTTCAGGGAGATGGGAAAATTGTGATCTGCGCTCATGCGAGAGAGAGAGAGGGGGGGGGGGTTGGAGGTATGCAAGTGGCTCAGTCGTTATAAAGCACAAAATCGCTGTTGGAACTAAACTTGGGCGGTGACCTGACTCGGCGAACTCGGCCTCAACCTGTTGAGCAGAGGTGAATTTCCGCCCGGTACAATCACAAGTCGTCTGCTGCACCTACAGTAATTATCGCCATTATCATTATTACTATTGGGATGGCGTCCCGCTGAGCATTCCGTTGACGATCACATATGGTGTTTATACAAAGAATCCGTGAACAGGCGATGAGAAATGAGCTTGGCTGGCAACCTGTCGAGCGGCACCCGCAAGACGGTGGCTGCCGTACCAGACTGCCCTAATGGTAGTTTAACGTACATTTGTATTGGTTTTGTAAAATCAAGCCAACAAAAAACAAAGACCAGACATAATCCTGAGTGCTTGAACTCGGCTTTCAGCTGGGCTACTCAAGTTGTATCCTCGGTCCCAAGAGACTTTTTGCTTTATCCTTGCAGAAGCTCGGCTCGGCTACTAAAATAATTGTTGTCATGCACATGTACCGATCCCTCCTTTGGACAGACAGATCTCCGTCAACCGTGCAGGCACACACACACACACACACACACACACACACACACACTCACAGAGTGAAACTGCACTCTTGGCCGTGGACATGGATAGCTGATCTCAATGTAACTCGTAACCAAAGAATGTCAGCCTTCAACTAGAGCCTCGTTTCAGTGTTAACCTCAAGGCTTAATTCTTAAATCCATCAACGTTGACGAGAAAAGTCGCTAGGTCGTTATCCCCTTCTTTGCGGGCACCCGCAATTACTGCGCCGGCCACTCACCAGAAAGAGCGACAATGACGTCAGTGTAAACCGTGAAATGATAGTCGTAAAATGCCCGCGAAACTTCACGACAACCGGAAAGAGGTGCGAGGCAATTGCAGTGATCTGCACGGACGAGCAGCAGCCGAGCAGAGCAGACGTAGCAGCCAAGCCAAGCAGCCAAGCCGCACGGACGCCCCGCGCCAGCCAGCCAGCCAGTCGAGCGAGCCACGCCGCGCAGAGACGCTGAGTACACTGTACTTGGCGCCCTACCGAACAAAGGACCAACGTCAGGCCTTTGTCCTTCTCAGGACCAGTCCTGCCGCCATCTTAGCTTATTCTTAGCTCTCTCTCTCTCTCTCTCTTTTCCCGCTCTCGTTTTTGTTTTTGCAAGTAATTCACCCTCTCTTTCAGCGCTCTGCACAGTGCTCTAGCACTGCACAGAGCTTGCCCACCACTGCACGGGCCGTGTGCAGTCCGCACCCTGCCACCACTGTACGGCAAGTGTACAGTCCGAGTGCCTGCCTCGGCAGCACTAAAACACCGCAAAGGCCTGCCACAGGCCAAAATGGAAGAGACTGCCCACGTGGGCAGCAGCGGGGGCTGTGACACCCCCGTTCATGAGCCCCCCTCACCCTGGCAGCAGGTGAGAAAGGGGAAACGGAACAGAAACTCCCCAGCCGGGGGAAACGGTGAAAACGGCAAACGATCCAAGAGCGGCGACTTGGAACGCGGGAGGAGACTCTCCGAAACCTCCTCCAGCGGTGAAGAAGAAGGTCTTGACCACGAGTCAGACCTAGAAAGCTTGGGTGACCCATGCTTGGAGGACACGGCCAACCAGACTGGCCAGGAAACGGAGGCCAAGAATAAGGCCGAAAACAAGAGGGAGGCCGAGGCCAAGGCCAACCCCACTAAAAAACCGTCTTACGCCGAGATGACAGCGCGTAAGGCAGCTCCCCATGGAAGGAGGGGAGTACAGAAGCCAGAAGTGGCCCCCGTGTTCTGCCGGTTCCCAGTGATACTGGAGGACCGGATGATTGAGAACGAACCCGCTCGCCTGGCGGGACTGGCATTCAGGCTTGCAAGCCTGATCCGAGAGGCTGGCTATGGGGAGGTGACACACCTCAAGCCCCTCGGTAAAACAAGATTCCTGGCTGGCTGCTCAACTGAGCGCCAGCAGCAGCGACTGGCCAAGGCCACCAAGATTGGGCCAGTCAGCATTAGGGGATATGTCCCAGTCCCCAAAGTTGAGGGTGTTGTGTCGATCCACATCGACGCAACAGAGTCAGAGATCCAGCGGGCCATTGAGTCCGACGTGACGGTGGTGGAGGTAAAGCGCCTCACACTTAAAAACGGTGAAAAATCCCGCGCAGTGAAGGTAACCCTCGCCGAGACAACCCTGCCTGATCACCTGGTGATCAACAGACAGGAGTATGGTCTCCGACCATACGTTGCCGAAGTCCAGCGGTGTTACCGCTGCCACCGCCTGGGCCACGTGCAAAAGTCCTGCCCGGCCAAAAAAATTGTCTGTGCTGCCTGCGGCAAGAGTGGCCACAAAAGCGGCAGCTGCAACGGTCCAAAGCACTGCACCAACTGCCAAGGTGCACACTCGGCCGCGTATAAAGGCTGCCCGGCAGTGAAACAATGGAGCCTGGCCAACAGGCTCAGGGCTCAGGACTACATGCCCAGAGCCCAGGCAATGCAGGAAGCCGGGAAGATTGTTGCCAGAAAAAAGGCACAATCCGCCGCCCCACCACCTGCCCCCACCAAGACACCCAACCTCGGGTGGAGGCAGGAAGCCGTCCCGAAAACACATGGCCCCAGGCCTGTACCGTGGAAGAAAACCAATCTTCCCAAAACAGCCGGGCCCGCCCAGCCCAAGACTCCAACCTCTGCCAAGAAGGCCACACCCGAGCAGGAGTCAGTGGCGCCTGCGGAGGTCGAAATGGAAAATTCGCAGTCACCAGACGCTGCGTCCCATGACGAGACCCGGCCCAAGCCGGGGAAGAACCTCGAAAAAGGAAACGCCCTTAAGGCCGAGAATGCCCGGCTACGCAGTGAGGTTGAGAGCCTGAGGGGGTTACTCAGCAACCTCCAGATCACAATTTCGGACCTGAAGAATGAGATCAGGTCACTCAGGGAAGAAAAGGCACAACGGGAAGTACGGCCCGCCCAGCCTCTCCCTCTCTCACCTGAGACCGCGGCACTGATCCAGCAGATCCTGGCGTCCATTCTCAATGGACAGAAGTAAAGGAGGTAGCCTTCCAGACACGCCCCCTAGGGGACTGTCCATTCTGCAGTGGAACTGCAGATCTGTGACCGGGAAGGCCCCCTTCCTACGCAGATACCTGCAGGGCAAACCAAAGGTGGACGTCCTCATGTTGCAGTCCCTAATGTGAGACACCAGGCTCTCCCTCACCTGGACGGGTATTACTACCCTCCGGCAGTGGACATGGAGAAAGGGCGCGTCATGGTCGCTACGTACGTCAGCACTCGGCTAACATACGTGGATGCTGACCCGCTGACACACGTGAACCCCAGAACCCTTGGAGACTGCCGGCTCAACCTGAGAAGCCTGACAGTCTCGTTATCAGGGGGAAAGGAGGTCACGCTAGTAAATGTGTACTACCCAGACGGAATACCGGATGGGAGTGCCTGTGACTGGCTTAAAAACCTTGGTGCGCAGACACCAGACGCACGGAGAACTTGGGTGGTGGCCGGCGACTTTAATGCCAGCCACAGACTCTGGGATCCAGATGCAACGACGGCTGGCGGAAGGCACTTGGCAAACGCGGTTCTAGAATCCAATCTGAGCATACTGAACGATTGCTCAGTGACCCGCATCGGCCAAGGTGGGCAGAGGAACAGCGCAATTGACATAACACTAGCTAGCCCAGCACTCTGCCTAGAGGCTACCTGGGAGACTGGAGATGACAATATGCAGTCAGACCACCTACCGATCCACATTACGCTGGATCAGGCCGTCCCCACGGAGGTGGAGGTCAACTCCGACCCAAAATATGCATATGACAAAGCAGACTGGGAGAAGTTCCGAACCCTTCTGGAAGCCGAATGCGAACACTTAAACCGCAACAGCCCTGACCAAGATATAGACTCTAAGTACGAGGAGATTAGAAGCATGATCCTCACCGCGGCCAACGCTGCGATCCCACAGTCACGCCCACAGCCCTCCGGTGGGCGCCGGCTGATAGGTGGTTGGTGGAACGCGGAATGCGAGGAAGCCACAGCAGAGAAAAGGCGGGTCCTCAGAGCGTTCAAAAGAAATATGACTGAGGAAAACAGAGAGCTGGTGCGGGCAGCCACCACTCACTGTAGCGAGGTTGCTGAAAAAGCCAGACAGGAACACTGGGAACGCTTCTGCACAGAGCAGGTGCAGGAACCCAAGGACAGCAGCAAGCTGTGGAGAATGATACGCGCTCACAGGCGAAGGGGCCGCCTGCCAGAAAGGGCTCTACTTGTCAATGGCCAAAAGACTCAGACTGCCAAAGAAAAGGCCGATGCTCTCGCCGAGACATTTGCCAAGGCCAGTCAAACGGAACACCTCCCCCCAGAAATGAGGGAATACCGGCGGACTGAAGAACAGAGATTTGAGAAGTCGGAAAATGACGGTCAAGCTCCCTCCAACGGCGACCTGACGCTAGAGGAGCTACGGACGGCGATTGGCAGCCTCGGCTCGCAAGGCAAAGCGACCGGGCATGACCCAATCTCGTACCAGATGATTCGTCATTTTCCAGACAGAATGGTCAAAGTTCTTCTGGGCTTCTACCAGACCTGCTGGGACTCTGGTCAGATACCCAAGGCTTGGAAGAAGGCTGTAGTGGTGGCCATCCCCAAGGATGGCAAGCCGCCCCACCTCCCAACAAGCTACCGCCCGGTCGCACTAACATCCCACCTGGGGAAGGTGTATGAGAGGCTGGTCAGGGACAGGCTAGAGTACCATCTGGAGAAGCATGGCATAATCCCGCTGTGCCAGGCCGGCTTCCGCAAAGGAAGAGGCTGCATGGAACACGTCGCTAGGCTCACCAGTGAGATCAAGAAGGCAATGGTCAACAAACACTCAGTGGTGACCACCTTCTTCGACATCAAGCGCGCGTTCGACACAGTGTGGCATGCCAAGCTTCTAGACAAACTGAGCAGCATTGGCATCTCCGGGCGACTGTACCAATTTGTGCAGGCGTTCCTGGCAGACAGGAGGATCTCGGTGAGAGTCGGAGCCTCCCTGTCGGATGAACACATCCTCGATATGGGCGTCCCGCAAGGCAGCGTGATTGCGCCTACCCTGTTCTCAGTCATGCTACACGACATTGAGGCCAAGGTCGGCAGGCCGGACATAAAAATGTCACTGTACGCAGATGACCTGGCCATTTGGACTGAGCTGCCCACTCAGTTGCCAGGAAAGACGGCTCTCATGAAAAAGCTGTACGAAAGATGGCGGACCAAATTTCAGTCGTGTGTGGATGACATCCAGGGTTACATGGGGCAGAATGGCTTCCAGCTCTCCCCGGAGAAAACATCACTCGTGGTGTTCTCCAGGACAAACGGAGCGAAGAACGCCATGTCCATACAAATCGGGAACGTGACCATCAAGCCCTGCAGCGAGGCTAAGTTCCTGGGAGTGACACTGAATGAACGCCTGCGGTGGCAGCCGCACATCAGCAACCTAACCGCAAAAGCTGCGCGATCAGTGAACCTGATCAAAATCCTGTCAGCTGAGAGGTGGGCAACACCACGCAGCCTCATCCATCTAACGAACGCTCTGGTGAGATCCCGCCTCACGTACGGATGCGAAGCCTTCTTTGCACTGTCGAAAGCCGAATATCTGAAGCTTGAACGAGTTGAACTGGCAGCCCTGAAAACGGCAATTGGTGCTAGAAAAAGTGCGAGAAACGACCTGGTATACCAGGAAGCAGGCTGGCTACCACTCAGGGAGGAATGCAAAAGGAGGTGTGCCAACTTCCAGGCTGCCATGCACGCTACTGAGACCACCTTGGGAGATGGTCTCACAGAGACAGTCACCAAGGAGACCCTGATCCGGCAGGGTCTGGAAGTCAAAGCGCCACGAATATATCGGACGACCATCCCGATGGCGGAGCACACAAATGACATCTGGTCAGAGTGCGGAGCGAAACCTGAGGTGGCACAAACTCCCAAGCCGGTCTTTCCTCCCTGGGAGCTGGCTAAGCCCGAGTACGAACACCGCTATGCTGAAGGCGCGTCAAAGAAAGCAGACTCTGCTCTTGCCACAACCCTGGCAAGAGAGAAGATCGAACAGCGCTTCTCCCAGCACCTGAAAATCTACACGGACGGCTCTGTCCTAGACTCAGGAGAGGTTGGGTGCGCCTTCGTGATCCCAGACCTTGGAATCACAAGGCGCTACAAACTCAACGCCGGGTTAAGCATCTTCTCAGCAGAGATGTACGCAATCCTCATGGCCTGCACGTTTGTCAACGACATGCCAAACCCCCCGCTGGGGGTGGTCATTCTGTCCGACTCCAAGTCTTCACTCCAAGCCCTAGAGAGAGGGGGCACGAGGAATAGGAGCGATGTACAAAGCGAGATCCTCTTTCTGGCCCATCAGATCATCACGAAGGGAACCATCTTAGCCCTCATGTGGCTACCCTCCCACAGCGGGATCAGAGGAAATGAGCTGGCCGATCGCGCGGCCCGGGACGCCACCGGCGATGGCATGGAAGCAAAACTACTCCAGACACTCAGTGAAGTAAAAAGTAAGATACAAAGAGCGGCCCACACTCTCAGAGAGAGGAGACTCCGTGCATTGTGCGAAGAAAATGGCTGGGTCCACCTCCCGGGTGGCCAAAACCACGTGCCACTCTTCCCGCGCAGACACTCTGCAATCATCTGCAGAATACGCACACTGTGCTGCGCACACACATGGAGTAACGACCTCTGCCAGTGTGGGCAGCCCCCAGACATCCGCCACATTGTAAACGGTTGTGATGGCCTGCCCGCCAGCCTCCAGCCGATCTGGGACCTGAGAGACAGATACTCACTGAAGACGGTAGACTTCCTCAAGCCACACCATGTCCTAGGTGATAGGCCAATGAGAACCCTGGCCGACGCGATCGTCAGATCAGATCTGACAAAATGGTTCTAAAAACCAAAAAGCAGGGGACACCCCAGTGATAATCTAAATGGCAAAAGTAAGGATGACAGAACAGACTGAGGCACTGAAAAACAAACTCAGACCAGGCATCTGAAAGCCAAGTGAAGATCCTCTGACGCTGACCAAAGCCAAGCAAATCAGCCCTCACACACCCCAAAGACACTCGCCTAGCCAAGCAGCCAAAGTCACGCGCCAGGAACAACTTGTCCTTAAGGGCCAAAAGCCATAGGACGTAAAGCAAGCTAATGATGATGTGATCTGGCCGTGGACATGTGAAGATGTTGGCTTGTTCTGGCGGTGAGTTTAATGGTATTTCGTGCCGCACTTCTCTGTCCAGGGACTCAGTGGGGAAAATTGCTCTAAATCGTCAAGCAGGAAAAAATGTTGCCACTGTCTTCACAACTACCGTTCGTCTGGCACTGCGTAGGCCTTGATTATTTTGCTGGAAAATTTTTTCCCCTCGGGGACTGAAAGGGTTGGGGTAGGGGATTGGTATAGTGGCTGGAGCCGGTTTAACTTCCAGCACAAAAGAGTGATATCAAAGACAGGGCAACGAAGAAATAATTATCCAGCTCAAACTTTTGGCTCTCCGCTGGGATTCGAACTCATGAAGTCATGGCCCGAGCATAGAAAGTCCAACGCTGTACCTGCTCGGCTATCCCGACTACCCCCCGAAGATCGAACTTATCGGTTTCGGGAATGCAGTTAGTTGCCAAAAAGCGCCTCCGTGTTTACATATTTATACATGTATTTTCACCATCGGTTTGGTGAGAATTTTCCCCTCTTTGCTTTCAGCAGTTCCAGTTCCTGTCAGCCAAGAATAGAACTCTTCGCTTCGACGACATTGTCTAAGATTAACAGTGATATGTCAGAGGACCTGAACAGTTCGGCCGATTCTCCTTCAGACACATGAAAAGGTAGTAGACGGGTGTAGCCTGCTAAGCGGCCGTACGGGCGCGGGATGTTGGAGCGTTACTTGTATGGCCTGTAGAAGTAATGCAGTGATGCTGAAAGTTCTCTCTCTCTCTCTCTCTCTCTGGCTGTCTGATTTTTTTCTTTTCTTTTTGGAATCGTAGTTTTGCAACGACAAGTTGCAAAAGGCCATTGTGCCTATAACTTTTGCCGTTTTCAAATGAAGCATGTGTGTGTGTGTGTGTGTGTGTGTGTGTCTCTCTCTCTCTCTCTCTCTCTCTCTCTCTCTGTGCGTGTGTGTATGTGCGTGTGTGTATGCATGCGTGCGTGCGTGAAAAGAAGAGTGACAGTCAGCAGGGATTCTTATCTTGTCAAAGGTGGATAATCAACTCTATTATTTTTAACCGCCTTTTTCTCACTCAGGTAACTGAGCACAGGGAACAAACAATGCATTAAATCTGTGGCCAGTCGACTGTGTAGAATGGAGGTGCAACCAGGCGTGTAGCGGCACGTTCTGTAGGATTTGTTCTTAATTCCAATACAAAACTTTTAACAACACTGCTGTCACGCTGATGATCAATTGGATAAGGCGCTCCAACTCACACTGAATCCCGTTCCTAGTCTTTGTCAACCCTTCCCAACGATTAATCTATTCCGGATAATCTTTTCTTGAAATCTTTCCGTTCGGTTAAGAACGGTATACATTTTCAGATTTTGTCAGTTTCCCTACAACAACAATTTGTTTGGAGCAGTGCTGGGTTTTAATGTGGGCTTGTTGCTGTTGTTGCTGCTCAAGGCCCGCGAAATAACATATGGAAGCTAGTCTATGGCCCAAGCGCCGGTATTTTGTTTATTTGTTTATTGTCCTTTTCGGGAAATTTTCGGCACAACAATTTGTTTGGACCAGTCTGGGCTTAGATGTGGGTTTTTTGTTGTTGCTACGCAAGGCTTGCGAAATAACACATCTGACATGGAAGCAATGGCTCAAACGCCGGTTTGTTGTTGTTGTTGTTGTTGCTGTTTACTACTTTATTGTCCCTTTCGGGAAGTTCGGGTTACTTCCCCTGAGGGGAGCGCGTCGCCGCGGTGCAGCGCCACTCAACCTACCTCTCCTATTTTCGAATTTTACTGAGGAAGGAAAACAAGAGGGCTTCGCCGTGACAGCAGTGGCGGTCGTTCAGAAGCGCACCTGCTAAGTCGGACGAGCTTCCTATTAGACCTCCTCTAACCTGCAAATTATTTTGTTTTATACTAAACATTTCAGTAGGAGTAGGGGAGGGAGCCGGAGTATCCGGACAAACTCCCCGATCACCAGCCCGAATGAAAAAGGTGAAAACTCCCCAAGTGATATTAATAATAATAATAATAACTGAGTATTGTGCAGGCGCTTTACCCAATTTCTTGAATTGGCTCCAAACGCCGCGAGCTGTATACGCACGCTCACGTGAGTCACACGCATTCTCACACACACTGGACATGAACACATTACAATCAGATAGTGCGAAGGGGCAGCTCAGCAATTTAAGTTTAGGAATTCAGACTGCATTTAATTTCAAATTTTGTGGGCTGAACATTTCGAAAGCAGAGGGGAGGAAGCCGGAGTACACAGAGAGAACCCCCGATGATCGGCCCGAATGAAGTAGGAATCGAACCCCCAACCTCTCGCGTTGGTGGGAGGATCGGGTCTTTACCACCAACTCACCGACCGTCCCCATGTTAGTGTTACGGTAAGTAATACCCACCTCAGTCAACATTTGCCAGTTTGGGAAAGTCACATTAAGTTTTTGTCAGGCTGGGTGATTGAGATCGAGCCTCCACTTGAAAATATCCTGTTTTCGGCCTCACCTTGAATTTCGATCAACTTGGCACAGCCAGTAACACTTCCGGAACCAGGGTAATGTGTCATGGCGTCTAGAAACTACGCGACAGATCCAGTGGATTTATTACTTTGTAGTCCGAATTTTTAGCAAAACTGGCGTTCGGTTTGGCTGCACCCCGGTGGCTTCGCGTCAAGTAAATTATCCGCACAAGGCATCCGACCAGCCATCACAAGGGCGTTTATTCTACGAACTGTTCCCAGTAATAGTGACGGGGAACGGTTAGGTATCCTTCATTGTCTTGTTTCACTCATTACTGGTCTGGTGTCTGTCATGAGCTGGACTTAACGAGACAGTATAGATTTCGAACAACGGATGACGGATGTGTCGTCGTCTTCACTGAAGTCTGTGCTTGGTCTTGTACCGTCTCTGAGGCACGGGGGGAGCGGCCGGGATAGCCGAATGGTAGAGCGTTGAGCTTTACGCAAGACATATGCAAGTCAAAGAAAATGCTATTTTGTCCTGTTAAACATAACGTTGCGCATGACACCGTAGAAATGTTTTAAAATTCACACATAAAAAAACCCTTCCAAAAAATCCAGCAGCCAGTGACTCATGTCTAGAGTACATTTCAACAAATTCCGATATTCCGGGTTTTTGTTGTTGTTGTTGATGATGTTTTCGGCATTGATAGCAGCGACCACATACCCCCTCATTCCTCTGTCGTCTGCTAGCTCTTGTGCCAGCCGCGCATGATCACAAATACTCCATATGTCAGGCTCATTTGTCACTGTTTTTACTATTACCTGGCATGAATCTTATTTACAAAGCTAAAAAACAAAACAAAACAAAAACCAAATTGCCAGTGTTTACTCTGCACACAAATTTTAAAAAGGGGCAAAAAGTGTGTACTATATTTAGCGGAATTCTTACTACATGCCCCGGAAGCTTTTACTGGGAGTGTAACCCAGTGCTCGGGTCGTGAGTTCGAACCTCGGCTGGGGCCAGATATTTGTGCTGGCCTTTTCTCGTGGTTGCCCCATCTTGAATATCACCCAGATGTCGTGGGGAAAAAAGACGTAAAACCCTTAAACACCCCTCCCCCACCCACGCTCATGGACACGTGATTATATTTGTTTTCCGCATCAGAAAATTGCTTTGGTCGGTATGTTACTATTGTCAGCTTATAAATGTTTGGATTTAGTCGCAGGTCTGCCTGGTCATTTATAATTTCTTTCCAACAGTAACACAGAACTGTTTCTGCAGGATCGCTGATTCCAAGCGAAAAACTGAACGTCCGTCTTCTCACGTGAATGACTTCGAACTGTGAGCAATAAATCTTCACCTCTCATCCTGTTTTGATTTTATGTGGGTTTTTTTTGTTGTTGTTGTTGTTGTTGTTTTTGTTTTTTTATCTGTCTTGTGTTCGTTTTTATCTGTCTCTTATCTGCTCTATATT
Source organism: Batillaria attramentaria (assembly GCA_018292915.2). Classification (NCBI taxonomy): domain Eukaryota; kingdom Metazoa; phylum Mollusca; class Gastropoda; family Batillariidae; genus Batillaria; species Batillaria attramentaria. Next base: position 34,126 of record JACVVK020000393.1, on the reverse strand, counting down.
TGTTCAATATGGGTATTTTATGTAAAGCACGTAGAGCTAATATTAGGTTAGGCGCTTAATACATAATTATTCTATAATTATTATCATATGTGTGTGCGTGCTTGTGTGTGCGCGCGCGTGCTTGCGTGCGTATGCGTGTGTGTGTGTGCGTGGGTGGGTGTGTGTGTGTGTGCCCGTGTGTGTGGAGAGAGAGAGAGAAGGGGGGGGGGGGGGGGGGCTTCAGTCTGGCGTGGAGTGATTATTGTGGACGTACGGCACTTCAATCAAGCAGGATGCGGAGGTGAATTAAACCACAGGGTAGTCATTTGTACGATAGGATCTCCAATGAATAATCGCACATAACTTGACTGCCGCATTCGATGCGGTGCGACAACAAGACGGCCAGCTTTTGTTGACCTCAGGTGCATGTCAGCTGTACTCTTCTCCTAACACTCTTACAGATGAAGCCGAGAAAAACTAAAAAGAGTGCGCATTTGTGTGACGATTTTCATACGTGGTTCGCACATTTCACCGTCAGTCTTCTAGACAGCGGTCGTTTCACAAACTGATCACTGATCAGGGTGTTAACATCTGGCGAGTTCAGTTCTTAAACCACAGGAGGCGTTGGAACACTTTCAGACCTTCCGATTCAGGAATTTGTCATCTCAGTCTTTGCTTTGGGTGAGTATATGTATTACTGTACAACTGTATCTTTTTCAGGTGTTTATTTGTTTATTAATTATTTATCTATTGTATTTATCTATTTCGCGAGTTCGCCCCAACTCTTCGCGAGCTCCAATGGTATTCCTCTCACGTCATGGATGGAATCCACAGAGGGTTCGGAAGCTGCGGCAATTTCTAATATGCATGAGGATGGAGATGACGTTATGATGATGTTATGGAGGTTCATGAGATTTGAAACTGCGTGACAGGGCCGCACTCCACGTTTCCTGTCATAAATATCCCGGCGTTAACCGGACCCGGGAACCACGGCACCTGTGGTGCCGGCCGTGTCCACATCGTGAGATTTGTCATAACAAGGGAAGCGCCCTCAAAGTCGTACCCGTGAAGTGAGTGAGTCGCGACTAACAGCCTCCCCATTGGGCCCGTAGCACACCCGCTCTCGGCTGGGATTCTAACCCGGGTCTTCCGGTCCGTGGTCCGCAGTGCTAACCACTAGACTACGGGGGCCTGTTTCAGGTATTTATTTACGTATTTACAGGGTTTGTTTGTTGAAGACATGGTGATGGAAACTTTGTATTTGCTTTTTTTTTCTTCTTCTTTTGTTTTCTTTGTCTTACTGAATGTATACAATTGCAAGCCTACCTACCTTTGTTTTATTTCTTTGGCGGTGTTGCTTGCGCGGCGTTAGCCCTAACTAACTAACTAACTTTGGCGATGTGGAGGGTTTCTGGCATTTCTGGTAAACCATAAACATTTCTGGTCGGGTTCGAACGAACCTAAGGAAATAGAACAAGCAGTAAAGCAGTCTTTATGCTCCCATAGACAAGGGTCCCTCAGTTAATAGTGATGTAGGTGAAAACTCAATAGTAGATGAATAGCCGTACGGTCTTGCCAAGGATCGGTGTTACGGTCTGTAACAATGGGCATGCAATGTTTTAGGGGACAGACTAGTTGCGTTCTGTAATGATTCAGGTTGCAGTGTAAGGAGATTATTGAGGATGGAAAGTCTGGGTGGCGGGTTCTTTCGAGGTTTTAACGTCTCCTGTTTACCGTAAGGATGATATCTGATTTCAAGGACAAGGAGCACAGAGGAAAAAAAAAAAAAAAAGTCTGTACAAATTTTGGTTCTGTTGCGACGTGACTCGAACGTCGACCTTCTGATCCCAAGTCCAATGCTCCACACACACACACACACACACACACACACACACACACACACACACACACACACACACACACGCACGCACGCACGCACGCACTTAATCTAGAGTCGAGAGAGAGTGATGGACAGTCTGAGGCAGACGGACAAACAACTGAGCTAGACAGAAGAACAACTGAGGCAGACAGACGCACGGACAGACAGATAGATGTTTGTTACTAAACTAGCTATGTAAGAAAAATACAATACCAGAAACACAATACAACACGTAATATAATACGCAGTACGACGGAACTGCGCAATGCTCTCCTGCACTTTAGGAAATGAACGTTTGTGAACCAGCGAAGCTGACCAATCAACCACGCGACAAGAATTAGGACAACCAATCAGAACGGAAGGCTCGGGTCAAGTGCCAATGAACCTCCGGGGAGGAGGAGAGGAGGAAGTGGGTTACAGTGGGGGAGCGGAGGGAGGGGGAGTCGCAGGGGGGAGTGAAGTAGAGTCCTGGGGCGTCAAACAGTACGGCATGACTAAATTATATTTGAATTACGATCGCGGGACTAGGACTGGGGAGAATCACACACACACACATACAGGTTTTTTTTTGTTTTTTTGTTTTTTTATATAATAATGTTCCAGCGTAGATTCTTCCTGGTGTTTTGTTTGGTTGGTTGGTTGTTTTGTTTGATCTCTTCTGTGGAAAACTGTAATATCATGCTGGGAAAATATATGGTGGAAAAAAGGAAGCACGTGCACCTCCATCGTCTGCTCTGGCCGACAGTCTACTACGCTCAATGGACCCCAGTTCACCCCCCTCCAAAAAGGGTAAAATACGGATGACGTACTGTCCGAACAAGAACCACATGAACCATTTCCCTATGGAGGGCAAACCGGACCTCACGAAAGAGATGTGATGTTTCCTGTACGTTATGCATTACATCCAGGGAGTATTAAAAAAACGTCGATTTCAGCCATCAAACGACCCTAATTATGCCGTCGGGACGTGTTAATACACATATTCTTTCTTTGTGGAACAGATAAAATGTCATTTGGGAGATTTTGACAGACAAGCGATTGATTTTTGTCTTGGTTTGCACGTGTATTTCACCGGCAAGATATGCCCCCAGCATTTCAGAGGTTTGAGAGAACAGTGTCAAGTTTGCATAATTCAGAACTCGTCCTTGCATGCGCGTGATCCGTTCCGGTAATGCTTACAGTAGCAAGTATACACTTGAGACCTCTTGTTAAAGTACGTTTGGTTGAAGTGATTCACATTTTAGTCAAATGACTAACACGCGCATTTGAGGAAAAACCTTGCGCAATCCGATCTAACGCCCAAGATGTACTCCCCAACGTGAAGTACCCCGGTTCTATAAAGCAGCTTGAGCCTGGAAGTGCCCCGGGTCTCTAAATAAGCTTGAGGCTGGAATTGCCCTGGGTCTATGAAGCAGCTTGAGGGTCAAAGTGCTCCGGGTCTATAAAGCAGATTGAGGCTGGAAGTGCCCCTGGTCTAAGCAGCTTGAGGCTGAAAGTGCCCCAGGTCTACGTAGCTTGAGGTTGAAAGTGCCCCGGGTCTACGTAGCTTGAGGCTGAAAGTGCCCAGGGTGTATATAGCAGCTTGAGGGTCAAAGTGCCCCCTGTCTATAAAACAGTTTGAGGCTGAAAGTGCCCCGGGTCTACGCAGCTTGAGGCTGAAAGTGCCCCGGCGGGTCTAACCAGCTTCAGACTGGAAGTGCCTCGAGTCAATGCAGCTTGAGGCTAAAAGGCTTGAGGTTTTATTCATGTTCAGGAGGGCTCGTCATGTTCACTTGAAACTAAGTCTCTTGACCTGTCTGGACACATACATATTTTCATACACTGAGGAGACACATCATCGTTATCATTTGTCTGGTTTAGTGTACTAAGTGATCCAAGTAATACCGTAAGTTCTGTCGACAGAACAGTTACTACGGAATAAAGATGTGCTTAGTGCGCATGACCACTCGAATGTTGCTGCGTGGTATGCTGACGCTATCTTCCAACCTCGTTCAGTACCTAGGTACTTAGTAAAGAGTACTTTGAGTACTTAGCAGTGGCTGTGTCAGTTTGAGAGCAGAGACTTTCTCCACTGCGGTAACTGGATCTGTGTTTACGAATCAGATAAACCCTGCCCCCCCCCCCCAACACTCCCCCCCCCCCCCCCGGTGCCTGCGAAAGTTTAATCATCTACTAAATCTTTTATTGTAACAATTTCAAAGGTCGGAATATTGTTCCGCTGTTTCGCCAGCGAATTTATGAGTTTCCTTTCACGGCTTTTTTTTTTTCTTTTTTTTTTCGCCGAGTAAAAGGTTATTTCCTTCCGTGGAAAGAAAATAGCGAGAGAAACAAATACAATTCTGTAAAATTGAACACTAGGATGCACCAGATTTTGGTTTTGATTTCCACATTTCCTTTAGGAGGGTGGTGTTGTACAGGTTTTTGTTGTTGTTGTTGGTTTTGTTTTTTTGTGTTTGCTTTCATTTGTTGTTTTGTATTGCTTTGTTTTGTTTATGTTGTTTTGTTTACTTGTTTGTTTGATTGGTTGGGTTTTCTGTTTTTGTTTTGTTGTTGGTTTGTATGTTTGTTGTTGTTTTTGGTGGTGGTGGTGGTGTTTTTTTTTTTTTTTTTTTTTTTAGGGGGCGTGTTTGTTCGTTTGTTTGGTTTTGGTTTTGTTTGTTTGTTGGTTGGTTTTGTTTGCTTGTTGTTGCTGTTTATTTTTTGTTTTTGTTTTTTTGTTTTTTTTTTTGGGGGGGGGGGGGTGTTTTGGTTTTGGTTTTGTTTACTTTTGTTTGTTTTTTTGGGTTTGTTTTTTTTTTGGGGGGGGGGGTGGATTTTTTTGTTTGGGTTGTTTGTTTTTTGGGGTATTTTTTGTTTTTTTCTTGGGGGGGGGGGGGGTGATGAACGCGATTCTTGACTGTTGTTAAGTGGAACTTGCACTTTCGGTAGCATGCTTAACGTGTTTGTTGCTGCAAACTCAGTGCTCACGACAATGATTATTCCACCCTTTCTGCCGGGGCACCAGGAATGTTTGGTAATCATCAAGACTCTCGCTCCCTTTCTGCCGGGGCACCAGGAATGTTTGGTAATCATCAAGACTCTCGCTCCCTTTCTGCCGGGGCACCAGGAATGTTTGGTAATCATCAAGACTCTCGCTAGGCTAACTTGCTCGGTGTGTAGAGTGGGAACCGTAACGTCAATGTTTATGACAACGTCACTTTTTCCCAACAGAAAGTTTTGTGGCCAGTGAAACCGAGCACAATAGATTCGCTGCGGCCTGATAGTCACCGACTAGGTGTGCCTACTATTGTCACGTGCTTATGACTACGCCACACTTGTTTTCCGGAGTCCGGGAAAGTTTGATGGTCACGGACTATACTTGTTGCGCAAAAACTAAAACAGCACACTTCAGTTGGAAATGGACGAAATGCAGTGTTTCGCAATCGGAAGTTACAGGGATCGGCATACATGTATGTACCGGAAGGCTGGTTGAGTGGGAGATGAAAGCAGGATGTCTGTCATAGGCACCGTCTCTCTCTCTCTCTCTCTCTCTTTCTCTCTCCCGCCCCCCCCCCCCCATGCCTCTCTGTCATTACATCATGAGTGAAATTACTCACGTTTACCCCATTACACTGCTCCCATATAATGAATGATAACAGGGTACGGCGTCACGGTATTTGTCGTCATTTCACTGATGATGTCATGAAGCATGTACCCGGTTGGGGCGCGGAATGCCTTTCGTTGGAGCACAAGCAAAGACCTTGGAAACATATCTTTTGGTAGAAGTTTACCGTGCGTTTGCCTAGCGTTTAACTACACAATCCGCACGAAAGCATATTAATCTTGTTCGTTTATATATTTTTAAAAAAAGTTTCATCTCTTTTTAATCCTATTCAGATGACATCAGTGCCTTTGACTCCGACAAAACCGAAACGCAGAGAACTTCCGGACCAAACTTCACAAATGACGTGATTCGACTGTACAACAGATTCAGGTTTAGTTATTCATCGCCGTTGTGTTCATCTGTGTGTGCGTGCGTGCGTGCGTGCGTGTGTGTGTGCGTGTGTGCGTGCGTGTGCCGGTGTGTGTGTGTGTGTGTGTGTGTGTGTGTGTGTGTGTTTGGTTTGGATTTTGCATGTACTGCTTTTTGCTATTTAAACACGAAAGAGACTGATGGGCTTTGGCCGTACAGTTGGGTACCACCAAGTGCAAGTGCAACACAACGAAAAACTTCGGCACTGGAAGTGTAGCAACCAAGTATCCTTTTTGAAACCACAAAGTATAACTTGTATTTCACAATGCACGCTGCAACGTGCGTATTAATTTCATTTATCGTTATATTCTTTAATCATCATTAACCTGTGTATTATAACAGCAATCCGCGTATTTCGGTGTGTGTGTGTGTGTGTGTGTGTGTGTGTGTGTGTGTGTGTGTGTGTGTGTGTGTGTGTGACTGGTATGAAGTACGACAGAACGCAGCTAGTCCTAACCTGCACCATGAATAAATCAGGTCACCGGCAATAGAGGGTCCTGACGAGACATCTGCCATGGACATGACGAGACATCTCGAGAGGAAGTTCATGGGCAAGGTCACGTGTCCTGTTGACACGCTGTGACATCACGAACAATGCTGATGGTACACGCTGACTAATGGATTCGAGAGAGAGAGAGGTTTGGGCGCAAGAGTCAATGTTAGAACTCCCCGTTGCTCGACTAAATAAGATTAACGCAAAAGAAGTAAACATATATAAGAAGAGAATGAGAGAGAGAGTGTGGCAGGAAGTGATGAGAGATGCTATCTTCCATTATACTGAATGAATCGAGTCAATCGACGTAACGATGCGCATGTGCTCAAAGAGTGCTTGCCGCTCTTCAAGTGGTTAGTCGCCCGTTAAACACTGCCCAGCGGCGTTAAGTGATAAACACTGTCTTGGGACACTAGGAGTATAAATGGAACGCTGTGTGTGCTAACGCAGTTTGCGATCTTCTTCAGTAATTTAAACTTTTGGAACAAGTGTAACGGGGAAAAGTACCTGACTGGGTTATTCATACGAGCGACGGATCATGCTGAGACAAATGGGGAGTTTGAAACTGTGCTGCGAATGCAGTAATAATGAAAGATAACCTCACTAACCAGAATTACACACACTAGTTCAGACTGAGCAGTGACACAACATTACTGATGGTGTTATGGGTGTCTCTGGACACACACACACACACACACACACACACACAGAATCTTTATTTTACAACGTTTGAAGTTTTGGAGTAAGAGTCAGTCACTGGAGTTTTAGAATTGAACTGCCCGTCGCTCTACTAAATAAGATGAAAGCCAAAGAAATGAAACTATACAAGAGAGAGAGAGAGAGAGAATCTTTATTTTTCAACGTTTGAAGTTTTGACGTCAGTTTTAGAACTTCCCGTTGCTCTACCAAATAAGATCATAGCAAAAGAAGTAATACTATACGAGAGAGAGAGAGAGAGAGCGCGCCTTCATGACCCTCTCCCATCTCAAGTGTGTCAGCACAACGCTGCCTGTTCGCGTAATCAGACTTTAACCCATTGCCGACCTTGATCCCCCCGTGACTCACCCAGGCACTGTAAGCGTGCACAACCTTTGCCAACAGGTCGACTTGAGCAATTTTTCGATTTTTTTGAAAGCGGTCTTGCTCAGATGTTTCTTAATCGTGTTTCATGTGTGGTTTGAAAGATAATTATAAGTAGCCTACTTTTTATGGAAAATATTTTTGATTGGAAACAGTGGGCATAGCGGCCACAGTGAGAGCGGAGATGGGCTGTGGGTGCTTGGTAGCAGCGTCCTCACGCGCTGAACGACCGGGGTCTACGTGTGTGGCTGGCGGCAACGGTGTGCAAAGCCGGGCTCTGCACAAACGCCGGGCGCATGGTCATGAAAAGTTAATACGACGCCGAAACTCGGACATGTTGAAGATACGCCAACCATTAGCGCCCCCTACCGGTTATGCCAAATTTCTGGAGGACAACTCCAGGCTATCACTATTCTTCTCAGTTTGACAGCTTGTCACATCCCATCTCCCTGCAGTGCATGAAGTCTGAGAAAAAGAGAGGCGGGAGTTATTAGAATCCCTGACAGACAGCTGTAAGCTCGATGCCCCCCTGTCGGAGTAATTAAGTAGTTTCAGTATTAACATGGCATCAGACAGCACTTTATGTGAGACCACCCTCGGGGTGAAATCGATCAAAAGTTGAAGAGTTCCAAGAAACCTTGACGTCGTCATTAGGTGAAACCAAACCATTTTTGGCTCCCTTGTGTAACAATGGGAGTCTATGTAATAACCCTCCGTCGTCTGTGTGTGTGTGTGTGTGTGTGTGTGTGTGTGTGTGTGTGTGTGTGTGTGTGTGTGTGTGTGTGTGTGTGTGTGTGCAGACAACTTTAACGTTGTCGTTTTCTCAGAAACTACATATAGCAGAGACACCAAACTTGGCATGCTGATAGAAAACCAAAAGACCTTTCAAAACATATCATTTTGAATGACCTTGGCTCAAGGTCAAGGTCACTAACGCTGTCTGTTTGAAAATTTTACATTGGCATTTTCACAGAATCTACAAAGACCAGAGGTTTGAAACTTTGCGTGATGATAGACATTGATAAGAACTTCAGAGATATACATGTATTCAATGGCCTTGTTTCAAGGTCAAGGCCATACAAGCTATTTTTGTGAAACCTTAACATTGGCATTTTCTCAGAAATAACAAACAGCAGAGGCGCCAAACTTGGCGTGCTGATAGACAGTGATAAGACCTATGCACACATACCATTTTAAATGACCTTGACCCCAGGTCAAAATCATTACAGCAGTCTGTTTGGAAATTTTTTACATTTGCATTTTTTCGGAATCTAGAAGAACCAGAAGCATGGAAACTTTGCATGATGGTAGACATTGGCAACACCTTCACTGACATACCTGTGTTCAATGACTTTTAGTCAAGGTCAAGGCCATGCAAGCTGTTTTGGGGAAACTTTAACCTTGGCATTTTCTCTGAAACAACAAACAGTAGAGGCACCAAACAAGGCATGACTGAAGGTCGAGGTCATTAATAAAGCTGTCTGTTGTGAATTTTAACATTACCGTTTTCGGAGGAACTACAAATACTAGAGGCGTCAAACTTGGCATAATAATAGACATTGATGTGATCTCTTTTTAATGACCTTGACCCAAGGTCAAGGCCACACAAACTGTTTGGGGGAAAATTGTAATATTGCCAGGCACTCGGAACGCCAGAGACACTTTACTTGCCATGATGATTGATAGTGATAAGAGCTTTACAAACGTACACTTGTGAATGACCTTGACCCTTGTCACAAGGGAGCCATGGAGGCTTTTGCCTCTCTAGTTTTTTTGTTTTTTTTTCTCTAACTTTGAAGAACAGAACAGAACAAAATGAACAGCATCTAAGAATTCACAATCTGATGGCGAAAACCTGTTGTGCCAACAACAACCAAACAAACACACAAGAAAGTTCATGGTCCTTCTTACATAGTACATAACATACTATGTGTGTGCGTTGGTGTGTGTGTGTGTGTGTGTGTGTGTGTGTGTGTGTGTGTGTGTGTGTGTGTGTGTGTGTGTGTGTGTGTGTGTTTTGATTGCTTAACTGGCTTCTGCAACTGATTGACGGCTAGGTACATGGGCTAAACTGTATGGACTAATGATGAACGACTTTGTTACGCTTAGGTGAATGCATGCACTTTCGATCAATCGTACCCCCACCCCCTTCATATGTGTGTGTATGTGTGTGTGTGTGCGTGCGTGCGTGCGTGTGTGTGTGTGTGTGTGTGTGTGTGTGTGTGTGTGTGTGTGTGTGTGTGTGTGTGTGTGTGTGTGTGTGTGTATGATCGCGCGCGCGTGTGTTGATTGCTGAACTGGCTTCTGCGGCAACTGATTGACGGCTAGGTACATGAGCTAAACTGTATGGATTAATGATGAACGACTTTGTTACGCTTAGGTGAATGCGTGCACTTTCGACCAATCGGTATCCCCACCCCCTTTGTGTGTGTGTGTGTGTGTGTGTGTGTGTGTGTGTGTGTGTGTGTGTGTGTGTGTGTGTGTGCGTTTTGATTGCGTAACTGGCTTCTGCGGCAACTGATTGACGGCTATGTACATGGGCTAAACTGTATGGACTAATGATGAACGACTTTGTTACGCTTAGGTGAATGCGTGCACTTTCGACCAATCGTACCCCCACCCCCTTCATATGTGTGTGTGTGTGTGTGCGTGCGTGCGTGCGTTGCGTGCGTGTTTGTGTTTCCACAGTAATTACACACAGTTATTAAGTCTCAATACATATGACATACTTACACCAGCGTGTGGACAACTTTTCATCGAATGCGGCGCTGACTCTGTGCATCAAAATCAATCACTCGGGTCACAATGTGGCGTCTGAAACCATTACGGTGACAGTCTGGATGGCGAATGATTATGTTGCTTTGCTGGAAGTGTACCGCATGGGCAGACGACGTTATTCGGTTGTGGACTGAGCGCCAGGTAAACGGCGCTGATTGGTGGCTATTTTTAGAAGATCAGTAGGTTCAAGTCAAGTCGTACTTCTCTCATATTAGAAGACACAAAGGTTCGAAAACGGTCGCGATGGCCAAATGAAACATCCTTCTATCTGACAAACAACCTTACAGCTTCAAAAGCGGCAGTTTTCCATCTCAGCGACGTTACGGACATAGAGGCTATAAAGCGTTAGGTGTAACTTTAGCGACTGAGTGCACAGTCACTCACTTCTGTCCCCGCGTCCTACATTTATGATCGGTCGAACTGCACGTGCAAAGGTGAAGGGCAGAACATCCGTCTTCCAGTTATTGAACTCTTTCCAGTTCTCACGTTCACTCGGTCCGCGATCTTGGACACTCATTTTCTCTCGTTGAATCGCTGATTCTATGCTCTCAAGATTCCGATGCATCAGACAGGCACACACACACTCGCGCCAGTAGACGACTATCCTGGATATCCAGACATTACTGGTTCTTTGATTTCTTTAATCAGCATGGAGAGAGGAGCAGAGTGTTCTACGCAAGTGGCATCAGATTGTCTAATTTGTGTGCCAGGAGTGAAGAATTGTTGTTTTCGGAGCTTTGTCTGCGGGGTATCTATGCAAAGTGTTTCTGCCGCTGGCTATACTCAATTTGCGAAAAATATTATTGGAATGGAGTAGGTGACTGAAGTGGCGATCCAAAATGGACCATGGTTTTATCTTCGCTCTACTGTGGTCCACATCATTTCACGTCATCTGAGCGAACTGAATCCTGCATCTAAATATGTAAACGAACAGTGTCTGTGTATTCGCCTAAAACTTCATTCTCACATCGCGATCAGAATTGGTGCCTGCAAAGAAAAATCTCGGAAATCGTCAAATTAATGTTATTATCCACCTTTTTCACTTATTTTCAAAGAACACTGCAATCGTACGGTTTACTGGTCCCGGGGAGTAACTCTATTGTACAGTTCGGCGACTTCGCATCGCAAATTCTTCTCACCACCCGTCGCGCGATTTCTCGGCAAAGCCGGGAACATCTACTAGTTCTTCAGAAATTGATTCGTGCGTGATCCCAACAGAGTACTGTTGACATTGAATTAAGGTTAAGCGTATTGATCTTTTATTGTTCGCTCTATAAATACAGCCTGTATTCTTACAAGTACTCTGCTTTGATACTAGGGCAGTAGGCAGGTCCAACAAATTCGAAATCAGAAGGGTTCGAATTTCGACAGAGGTAATGTTTGTAAGGCCTTTTTTCGGTGCCTTTCTTTGAAATCACCCTCGCTGTGGAACCCCCCCCCCACCCCCCACCCCCCCCCCCCCCAAAAAAAAATGTAAACACTCAAGGTCAAAGTCAAAACACCTTTCCCTTCCCATCCCATCTCGTATGTGGTACTGTTCATTCAGGCCGACCGTCGGGGGTTCTCTCCGGGTACTCCGGCTTCCTCCCTCTCTGCTTTGGAAATGTTCAGCCCACAAGATTACAATAACAAATGCAAGTCTAAAGATTCCGAAACTTTAGTTGCTGAGCTGGCACATCGCACCACGTGATTGTAATGCATTCATTGTCCAGTGTGTGAGAGAATGCTTTTGAGTCACGTGAGCATGCGTGTTTGGATCTAGCTCGCGGCGCTTTGAGCCAAATATTTGGGATAAAGCGCCTATATTAATGTGATTATCATTATTATTATTATTCCCACCCTCACCCTACACTAGCAAGAGATCGAGGGATCCGGGGTGGTGTGCATGAGCGTACTTACAGCACTACTTAACGTTAAGCGTGCTTACGTAGTACAAAGTAAGCAAAACCGGTGTGCATAAGCGCCGGTCCTCTCGAAACTCAGACAAAAAGGAAGACAGACGGCTAGGAGCTAGCTGAATGTGGTATGGTATGGTATTGCTACGGTTTGGTATGGTGTGTTTCTCGACGCACATATAACCATATATCCGTCTCTTCTTAGACGCTCAAGGTGCCGCAGGGCTAGAGGACGAAGCAGCGAAAGCCTATAGCTGCTAAACGCTACTTTAGTGGAAATCTCTACCGAGCTATTCACTCAGGTGCGCACGGAGTATTTCTGTTTTCCGCGCCACCTTCCACAGCCTACTCTTCTTCGAAAGAAGGGGAAAAAAAAACTCCTGCCCCTTTCAAAGCCCTATGGTTGTTTGCCAAATGAATAGATGTTCCTTATGGCCACTGCGACCTTTTTTCTTTTTTTTTTTTACTGCCCCAACTCTTTTTGCCAGTTTCAGTGATGTACCTCCCAGGTCATGGGTGGAATCCACAGAGGGCTTGAAGGCTGGGGCAATTTTTTTTTATTGTGCATGATGATGGAGATGAGGATGATAATAAGATGATGCTATGGAGGTCCGTGTGGTTTGGGACTGCGGGACAGGGCCGCATTCCACGCTTCCTGTCATAAATATCCCGGCGTTCACCAGGCCCGGAAACTACGGCACCTGCGGTGCCGGCCGTGTAATCATCCACACATAAGATGTGTCATACCAAGGGAAGCACCTCCAAAGTCGCACCCGTGAAGTGGGTGAATCTCGGCTGTGTGGCAACAGCCTCCCCGCTGGGCCCATAGCACACCCGCTCTGGGTAGGAGCCGACCTAGTCAGGAAAAATCCCGCTTGCCTCGGCTGGGATTCGAACCCGGGTCTCCCGGTCCGTGGTCCGAAGTGCTAACCACTACACTACGGGGGCCGGTACTGCGACCTTTTTCGTGACTTTGCGGCTTCTGATAGTAGAGAAATATGACTTTCTTTGCCTTGACGCTTCCATATCTGTACTACACGTCGATCGACAAAGTCGCTAAAAAAAAAAAAAAAAAGGAAGCCGCCGATCGGCGCCATCTACCTTGTCTTCAGTCCGCAACCAAACGTCGTCTGCTTAATACGCGGTACGCTTCTACGTATTTATACGACAACCAGAGTCACCCACAATGGTTTCAGATGCTATATTGGATTGCATTGGAATTCTTTTTCGTCCCACTGCCGTAGTAGGGGAAATGCGGGCTGCTTCCCCCGGAGGAAGTGCGTCGCCATGAACCGGCGCCACCCCCCCCCCTCTCCCCGCCCCTGCACGCGTGTGTCTGCGTTTCCAACCCACCGGCCATTTTCGGCCTACTCTTTTTCGAATGATGGAATTGGGATCTCTATTGATGGTACGTGCCTGCGTGTGTACACGGGCCGAAACAGGCACCGAAAGCGAGTCTGCACATGATTTTGACTGATTTAGTGAGGAGAATCTCACACCAAATTCCTGCCCGGACCGGGGCCAGCAGCACCCGGCCCATACCCAGACGGTCACCCATCCAAGTACTGACCGGGCCCAGCGTTGCTTAACTTTGGTGTTCAAGTGAGAACCAGTGTGTCCAACGTGGCACGGGCCGATCTATATTGAGTCCCAAGTGACTGATTCTGATGCTCGGATGAAGCGCATTCGACGAAAATTTTTCCACAAGGTTATTTTTGTATGCCTGGTATTTAGACTTTAACAACTAGGCCAAATGTAAGAGGAAGTTTTTCGTTTTGCTATTTTTCTAGAAACCATTAAGACATAATGCTCGGCGGACATAACACCAGTGCAGACCACCTTGACCTAGTAATTGTCAGATTCATCATGTATTCAATCATTCCAGAAGCCGTAATTTCGTCATCAGGTCTCGTGTTGTGACTTCCTCCTTCTGATCGTTATTATGACAGATGGGAACACACGTAAAACAGAGTAGACAGCTGCTAGCTTGACTCACTTTAACTGCGTGATACAAAGGGCCATGCTTGCATCTGGCGTAACTAATCATCTGCTACGCTTGTTATGACTTAGCGTGTGTGAGATCATTAAGAGGGCGGACAGGGACTTGTTTCCGTTTGTTTAGTATTGTTTCCGTTTGCGAAAGCTTCCGTCGCGGGTCGCCGGTGGGGGCACATACATTTGAAATCGGTCGCGCCAACCCGTGTGGAAACATCTAGCTGACGCCAGAACAGGGTCAGAATAGAATAGAGGCCTACTTCTTGAACGCAAGGTGGAACTGAGAAAATGGTATTTGAAAAGCTCTGGACCTCAGTACTGTATAATAACTGAGATTACGGCACAGATGTATAGTTTGAATCAGATGAATGGGCTGAAGGCAGGCGCGGCTGAACAACTGAAGGGTGACTTGCAGTCCGAAGGTCCCTCATGCTGAAGGCTTGTCTAGACGTCATGAGTGTTAGTTTTAGATAAGACCAGTTTACACTCAGAGAGAGAGAGAGAGGCGGTCAGTGGTCTAGTGGTTCAGGCTTTGTCAACAATGCGAGAGAGAGAGAGAGAGGTGTCAGTCGGTTTGCCGACCGGAGCTTCGCAGCATCGGGTAAAAAAAAAAAAAAAAACCAAAATGCGGCTCTTCTTCAACACGTTCCTCACAGTGCTTAAAATTTGCTACGGCCGTTGGCAATGAATGGCGAAATCTTCTCATGCCTGCACTTTGCAGAGAAACAACATGTGTCACTCACAAAAGTCTGTTCTTACTGTAAAGTTTGGCACTACACACTGAGATGACTCAGTACATAACGGGAAAACTAGAAACAGGAAAACGGATAAAACGAAACGTCTATCACGCCTATCATTGTTGTACTAAAAATTTGGCATCCGGCACTTCAGAGATGACTCAAAACTGTTACAGTTCGGAGCTCAGCCCGAATAATCCAACTCAAAACTGAGATTGCTTGAGTGTCGCGCGAGTGATGACTGAGTCCTGAACTGTGACAGGAAAAGAAGCAGAGAAACGGATAAAAAGAACCTGAAACAGCGAAGTAAGAGAAAGAATCCGACTGACTCGCAATCCAACCTACGCATTTTCAGTCATGAACACACTTCAAAATTCTCCACGGTTCCTCGCCGACAGGACGGTCAAGTGGTCAACCCCCAGTCTCCTGACCGCGCACAGCGTCACGCCAGCCGACCAGTCGGAATTATAATCGCGAACCAGTCCGGCAGCCAATCGGATCGCTTCACTGGTGACGTCGGTGACGCTGATGTGCGTGCCAAAAACAAACGTGCGTATATATTGCATTGTTGCATCTGCTCATCGTCAGTGTCTGTGGCTGCCGAAGGCACGAGCGGTGAATATTTGAGGGCGCCTTTCATACTGTTGGGAGAAGTGTGTCCAGCATAATTGTTTGACAGAGGCTTTGACGGTCCAACTGAGTTCTGTTATATCTGTGAGTAACGCGCTTTTATTAGTATTTGCAGTGTGCGTGCGTATTTTTTCTGCTTCGCGATCACTTAGTTTTTTGGTTTTAATTTTACGAAGTAACTGATTTTGCGTGTTTGCTTGGGTTTTGCGGTTTGTGTGCCGGTGTGTGTGTGCCGGTGTGTGTGTGTGTGTGTGTGTTGTCGTGTTTATCGGTATTGCTGGTCGTGTATTTTCAAAGGGTTGGGAGGCAAGGGAGTCTCTGTTTTTTCAATGTTTGTTTTCTTCCATCTTTTTCTTGGCTGGGAGGGGAAGGTGAGAAGGCAGTCGGAGCGGGAAGGGGCCATCGCAGGAGTCTATCGCAACATTCAAAGACATTTATTTCGCAAAAATTTCGTACAGTAGATACACGTGGGGGAATATGACAACATAATAACGAAACTGTTGACAGTTTGTCTTCTTGTTTGATGTTGCTTGATATGCATCCGAAACGGATTAATCATATATCTGTGAGGCTATTATCATGTGTAACTTAAACAGCCTGTCCGCCGTAGATGCGTAAACCGGATGGGGAGGCATCTCATATTTACTTGCGTTTGGCTTTCATCTTTGTGGTGGCCGTTGTTATCACTCCGTTCGTTTTATTTTAACTGATGTTTACTCGGCAAACTTACAGTCCCTGGATTTCTGTTTTATCTCAAACTTGGCACGCTTTGATTGTGTGTAACATCGGTTCCCACATTAAACACCTCTACACAAAAACGTAGTTTTCACAACTAGACGTCTTCTAGATTCGTGTCCATTAATTGGGCTCTCTCTCTCTCTCTCTCTCTCTCTCTCTCTCTCTCTCTCTCTCTCTCTCTCTCTCAGGCAGTTTGAATGATGATGATCGTTTCTATTTACAGTGTAATGCGCCTGTTTTACCATCTGTGTCATTCCGCACGTGTCAGTATTTCTGTGTATATTGGGTTTTTTTCGTAAACTTGGGCTTTTGTGTGCTTTCTTCGTGTGCAGTTATATATTATTTACATTGAGCTTAGCCAACACCAAACAAAAAAGTGAAAGAAAGACGTAAAATTGGTTTTAACGGTTTTCAAGTGACGTGGTGCACTATCACATCAGTTCATAACATTATTGTGCGCAAATCTGGTTGTATACAAAGCAATTAAGTTCTTGCAAAATTGTCTCTTGCGTTACACTTAAAACCACGCACGGACACCGGCCGAGATAAATTGGAAGTTCGTGACTTCAGCTGGCCTCTCCGATTGCTTTGTTACACCGGAACAGACTTGGTTGAAGGACGAGATGAGTGAATGTCTTGTTAACATCACTTCAAGTTGTTTGATACAGGCTGCCACGTTTCCGGACGACTACAGTTCTGTATTTCCGCTCAGTGAGGCGTCGGATGTTTTGACAGTGGCGCAAAGTTTCCGTGCATGCAGTGAACACAAAGCATTCGAAAGAAAACTTGAAACAAACACGGTCTTGTCTTTTCATTATTTGTCATAGTTTACAGACCGCCTTTCAAATGTAACGTGTTCGAAATCTTCCACATTGCAATAGGTTTGAACATACTCCATCGCTGAATACTGACAGAGGAATATGATGACTTTTGAAGACCGCTGAATCATTTCTTCTTTTTTTTTTTTTTTTTTTTGCTGCCACAACTCTTTGCCGGCTCCAGTGGTGTTCCTCCCAGGTAATGGGTGGAATCCACGGAGGGCTCGGAAGTTGGGGCAATTTTTATTATGCATGATGATGGAGATGAGGATGATGGTAAGATGATGCTATGGAGGTGGTTTGGGACTGCGGGACAGGGCCGCATTCCACGCTTCCTGTCATAAATATCCCGGCAATAACCAGGCCCGGGAACTACGGCACCTGCGGTGCCGGCCGTGTAATCATCCACATCATAAGACGTGTCATACCAAGGGAAGCACCCCCAAAGTCGCACCCGTGAAGTGGGTGAAGCTCGGCTGTGTGGCAACAGCCTCCCCATTGGGCCCATAGCACACCCGCTCTGGGTAGGAGCCGACCTAGGTAGGAAAAATCCCCGCTTGACTCGGCTGGGATTCGAACCCGGGTCTCCCGGTCCATAGTCCGAAGTGCTAACCACTACACTACGGGGGCCGGTCCGTTGAATATTTTCAGTGACGACAAGAAATACAACAAATTATTACAGTCCCATTAAAACTTCTTCTCTTCTTTTTCTTCTAATCAGCGCCGCCATCGTCGTCAAATAACAATAATAATAATACTAATAATTATAATAATACAAGGGTTTTACACAGCGCATTATCGGCACACATGACTCAGGTGGACAATGACGAGTAGTTACTGTTATCTATATCTTTTTTTACAGCTGTTTATGTCTCTGTCGTGTTCACACAGATCCCCAGTAAGCCACAAGCAACTAAACCAGTAACCAAACCCTCCCTATCACCCATGGCGGGAAACTGACCACAACTCTCCTGGAACTCGTCACCACCGCCACCGACGCCGTTCTCAACGCCGGAAACGGAAACGACGTCACCACCACCACCCCTGCCACCGGAACCGGAAAACGGAGGAGAGGAGGAGACCACGTGAGCACGAAACTCACGAGCGATGACATGATGGCGAAAGATGCCTGACCACCGCGGAACGCATGCACTGGGCGACGTCCGTTGGTGGTCGGGCAGGTGTTCGTCGTGGTGGGGCTCATCGGCAACTTGCTGTCCATCATCGTCTGGTCCAGACGCAACATGAAGAGCTCAACAGGCAGATACCTCACCGCCTTGGTAAGAGTCGTTGGTGTGTGTGTGAGAGAGACAGAGAGCGGGGACGAGAGAGAGGGCGGGGTGGGTATTTAGGAGTTTAACGTCCTTTTCCATCACGTAAGGGTGATATCAAAGACGGGGCAACGAGGGGAAAAAGGCCAGCACAAATATTTGGCCGCAGCCGGGATTCGAACTCACGACCCGAGCATTGAGAGTCCAACGCTCTACCATTCGGCTATCCCGGCTCCCCGAGACGAGAGAGAGAGAGAGAGAGGAGAGAGAGAGAGAGAGAGCAGTGATTGTTTGTCAGTTTGATTATCAATAGCTGCATTCACTCTTAGCGTCGTTTGGAAGATCAAGGGTTCGAACCCCGACAGAGCCACGATCCGCTTCGCTTAAACCCCTTTTCCAACTGACGGTTCAATTCCCCCCCACCCCCCCCTATAATTATTTATTCAGTCAGCTCCCCTGAACCGCGTCATTGAGCCTAACTGTTCCTCGTGTCTCGCTAAACGTCATTATGAAAACAAAACTGAGCAGTTACCGTCCAGCAAAAACAGATGAATACATGCGTCCGTAAAGCGCCTCCTAAAAACAAGTGGGAAGGAAAACACGTTAATAAACAGTTTATTCCAACCTCCCCATAGCTACCCATCCGATTTTCTTTCTGTTTTCAGCAGAAACAAGATTATGATGACCGTAGACGCTTCATGTCACGTGTCACGTGGTGCAAAAGTGAAAAGATAAGAAAATAATAAATAGACATTCATTCATTCCGTGCTGTTAATTTAACTCTTTCCGTGCTAAAGTCACAGGGCCCTCACGTTCACAACGCTTTGCTGCAGACGTCCAATTGATAGGATCGCCATGTTTTTTTTTTAAATTTCCATTCTCGGTCAAAGTGAGGAACTAAATGCGACTCTAGCAAAAAGGCTTTCTACCAGTCAAAGGGAAGCAACCATCTGTCAGTACGCTAGCGGGAAAGAGAGAGTTAAAGTCAGAGAGAGTTAAAGTGTTCCCGTTTCTTCACCTCAGGCCGTCGCTGACTGCGGGGTCCTGCTGTGGTTCTTCCTCACGGACAGCGTGAAGATGTTCGCACCGGAAGTGGTGAACAGCGTGGCTTACGCCGTGTTCTTCTCCTACCTGGGCTACCCAGTCTTCTTCCTGTTTGTCGTCTGCTCCATCTGGTTCATGGTGGGCGTCACTGTGGACCGGTTCATTATGGTCTGTCTCATCACCAAGGCGAAGGTGGGTCTGTGAGTTTCGGAGAGATGTAAGATCCAGTTTGTGTGTGTGTGTGTGTGTGTGTGTGTGTGTGTGTGTGTGTGTGTGTGTGTGTGTGTGTGTGTGTGTGTGTGTGTGTGTGTGTGTGTGTGTGTGTTAAAGGCGATGTAAAAAGCACTGAAACTGTGACATTTTTTGTTTGTTTGTTTGTTTGTTTTTTGTTTTAAATATAGTGCTCGCTTTCCCCGCTACGTCCCCCACCCCAACCCCACCATCCTCTCACACACACACACACACACACCACACACACACACACACACACACACACACACACACACACACACACACACACGATGTGGCATGCAGACCTTCGCACAAACTAATCTCTTGCGTGTGTCTGCGTGTTTTGCTTTCAGGTGTATTGTAACGAGAAGAGAGCTAACCTGGGCATCTTCCTCATCCTTGGTTCCTGTTTCCTCATCAACCTGCCCCACTTCTGGTCATTTACGGTAAGATCTAGTTGTAAAACGCCCATCTCGGTGATAGCGTTTTTGGTGGTCGCCGCAAACTATTCTTCCGCCTAGATTTCTCCTTCATAGTTGAATATTCTAAACGTTACCATTCCCATTTTGACTGCATTTCTACGTCATCTAGATGAGCCTAATTCGAGTCTCTTAATTTGTCTTCAGTCAAGTTATGTCTCTAAGCTGAATTTTTTTTATATGTGAAAACAAACAAACAAAGAAACAGCCAAACAAGGACAGAAATTCACCCGAGGAAAACCTGAAGTATCGAAAACCAAGGATTTACTAAGAATAAGGAAATCACGGCGTTTATATCTGACTGGGATAACAGGGAGGAGCTTTTAGCCTCCCAAACAAGCAAACACACAAACGGAACAAAATCTGAACATATACATAAACGAACAAACCAAGCATTCATTGATTAAAAATAAGAAAATATGGGATACTAAACTACTACTTTGCTAATCCCCTGAAAATAAATAATAATAATAATAATAACGTTTTTTTTTTAATAGCGCCTATCCTTTCGGAAGCTCTAAGCGCCTTACAAACAGGGGAAAACGGGAAAGGGCGGGGGGGGGGGGGGAGGGGGGCGTGGAGAGCCACACAAGCTACAGAGACCATCTTGCAGCCATAATACAAATAGATAAATGAACAGTTTCAAACACTATCAAACACAAATCACCCTCAACACACGGACACACAGCTCTACTGTCACACGCGTGAACAGAATAAAATAAATACACAGCAAGGACTGGCGCAGTGTTCTGGTAGTCTATTGTGACTGAGCGTTGAAACAAGGTTTTGAAAGCAGATTTGAAATACTCCATTGCGAATGGCAGTTTGACTGTACTCAGTGTATTTTCTATCATGCATTTTATGGGGACCACAGATTGACTGAGATTGCTCCGTATCGCCTTTATGTGTTCAAGTTCTGAAAAGAAAAGAAAAAAAAATGTTATCTTTCTGCAACCAGATTGACTTTGATCGTGGTGAGAACGGTACCGGACCGGCGCTGGTCAAGACAGCGTACCAGGAAGGTGAGGGCGCCATGCGTTACGAGTTCTGGGTCCACTGCATCTTCCTGGTCCTCGTTCCCTGGTTCTCTGTCTTCTCCCTCAACTTCACCATCATCACCAAGGTAAGGGCATGCTCTGGTTTGAGTGATCACTTGATGTGTATAGTGTGTGTTGCAGTCTATAGAGTGTGTGTATGAAAGTCAAGTCAAGACCAGTCAAGTTTATTTTAACCCCACCCTCTAGGGGAATAGGAAACCAATAACAAAACCAAAACAAAAAACTAAATCAAAATACGAACATAAATGCACAGTGTTTAGATCGAAGCCGGTTGAAAGTTAAGCAGTCGGGTAGTGAGTGCAGGTGGGGGGGGGGGGGGGGGGGGGGGGGGAGGGGTCAGTGGGGATTCGGGAGCAGGGCAGGCAGGGAAAAAATAAACCCTAAAACACTGAAACGACAGAAGAGAAAAGCCAGAAAGAACTACTATGAGACCCTCGTGAGAACTTCAAGTCCGACGTAGCCGGATTAAACGGGAGACAACTCCATGATGAAAGGCCAGCTGCTATAGCAACACGACTTAGTTCCGCCGTGCATGCGCACGTGTGTGTGTGTGGTGTGTGTGTGTGTGTGTGTGTGTGTGTGTGTGTGTGTGTGTGTGTGTGTGTCAGTGTGTGTGTGTGTGCTGGCTTACTTCAGCGCAAAGCTTCTTGCACGCACCAAAGCGAATTCAGTCGGTGCATGGTGGGAATTTGTCCATAAACTGATGATAAAGTAGCGTTAAGCAGTAGCAGTAGCAGGCTTTCACTGCGTCGTCCACCAGCCCTGCGGCGCCTTGAGCACCTCAGGCGAGACGGATAAGGTGCGCCGAGACTGAAATAGTCAATACCGTGCCAAACTATACCTGGCTGGGTCTGTTTTAGTTATTATTTTTTAGCACCAGTCTCATCAAACTTACAAATCCTCCTCCTACGTCCGTCCTCACCCGACAGATTAACAAGACCAACAACAAGATGAACTCCAAGAAGACCGCCCAGTCCGCTGACAAGTGCCGTCGGTCCGAGAACCAGATCACACGTCTCCTGATGGTAGTGACCTTCTCCTTCCTCATCCTCATCGGCTTCCAGTGCATCGCGCAGTGCTTCTTCATGCTTCTGCCTGACGGGGTAGGTTTATTAACCAAGAAGAGTTGCCAAGAAGATTTTTATTACCGGCTCTGAGCCCAAGGGGCTTTAAACTTTAAAGCCACGACTGATACAGTCAAACCCAGCGGTAACGCGGCCACCAGTGTCTTGCACTGACTGACACAGGTTAATCTGTCAGTTTCCAGTGTGTAAGTGTACACTGGGGTGTCTGTTTTGGGCAGACGCGCCTCACCCTGTGCAAATGCTAGTAAACTGGTTGTTGGGGTTGTTTGTTTGTTTGTTTGTATTTTCCACGTTGTGAGTACACATAGAACCTCTCTCTCTCTCTCTCTCTCTCTGTCTCTCTCTCTCTCTCTCCTGTACTAGTGTTGATTTATCATAATTACGGATCAGTTTTAGACTGCCATTGCAATACTGCCACAATGTATTTCTTCCACCCTGGGCATTACCGCAAGGTGTGCTTGTTTATGCTTATTGTTTGTTCGTTTCTACAACTTGTAGTGCAATAAACTTGTTTAATTGACCAAATGCTAGTAATGCTTGAATGATCACTGTCCGGCGCATACAGTTCAGAATTCAACCCGACAAAAAAAAAAAACCAACAACAACAACAACAACAACAAAATCACTGGCTGTCTAGTGCTTAACTTGACATGCAGACTACGTCAGGTTTGAGTAGGATTTTTCGGGCTGCGTTCTGAACTGCAGAGTTTTGGCGATGCGGTATGGGTATGCACTGAGCGTACGGTCGGCCTTGTGGTAGACGACACGGTATGCAGAACTTGATAATAATAATAGTAATAATGTCACCAAGGGCTAAAACCAACAGGATGCGTAATGACCAAAGCCTCGCCGCGTCGCTATTTCACAAAACTTCACTATATCTCAGTCGTCTTTTCACACCCTTTGCAGTTCGACAAGGAGATCATCGACGAGGCTTACGCTATCGCCAAACTGGGCGTGGTCATCAACTCGTCAATCAACTTCATCCTCTACTGCCTCAGTGGGCGGCGCTTCCGTAACGAACTGCTGTCTGTGCTGCGCTGTCGCGCGCGGGACCTCCCCTACATGTCTCACTCCAGCGGCGACCACTCCTCGGGAACCTCCAACACTGGCACCACTGGGATTTAATTATTTAGGCGGCTAGTCGCACTGACGTGTAGGACAAGGCGTGCGAGACTGGCTTGCACCGACGTCAGTGCCGCACTGGAGATCAGCCGGCGTTGCGCGTAAAACAGGTATTCAGACTCGCAGCGGTCTGGAAAGCCACAAGACCTGTGGGCCCGCATGAAAAGTCGAGGTTAGGGATTTGGGACTGGGTTAAAGTCTAACCTCAACTAAACTAAACTCTAGGGTTTTTTGTTTTAAGTTGTTTTTAAATCGGGAAGCGGGCCCATCGGTACCACCATGGTGCCTAAGCCGTTATAGGAGGATTTTTTTTCTTCCTTTCTTCGCTTCCTTTAAGTTTTATTTAATTTTGTTTGGGGGTTTCTTTTGTCCTAGTCCGAGTGGGTTAAGCCCGTAGCCGTGGGTTAAACATAATTAACGTCGAGTTTTACCACCAGGACCACCATCCGTCAGTCAGTGTGGATTCAGTTTAGAATTTCATGACTGAATACCCATTTTATTAGCAACGCCGCCAGCCGATTTTAGAAGCATACGTTTTGTTCAATGTGTCATTTGGTCACACTGGTATTAAACGTAACCCAGGAATTTTAGCAAGGGATATGGGGTGTTTTGCTGCTCAGTACATATGGACTGAGAGTTGTTGAGAATGGGCTTTGATGAAGAGATAACCTCATAACAAAAGGGAGATATTGCGGGAAGGGGGAGGGCGGAGCGATTTCTGTAAGACTCCTGATATCATAGCTCGTTTTTCGGTTACGAATACCATGACTCCTCATTTTTTTTTTAAAAAGGGGGGTTGGGAGCGGGGGGGGGGGGGGGGGGTCTGGTTAATGGGGATTATATTTCCTTCTTTTTTTTTCCCCCCTTGAGATTAAGCGCCCTTTCATTTGTGGGCCTTTGGAACATTTTGAACCTGGGCGGTTCTGTGTATCTGATAATAAAACCGTTTTCTAGCACGGGTTTTTGCTGTAGTTATGGCTATACACATTTGCTTTAAATATTATATCAAAGTGGTTACTCTGATTAAAAAAAAATATCGGGAACAGACTGGGAAAATACTTGGTCGTGTTTGCATTATTATCCTTGCGTTGCGGGAGTTCTGTTTTTTTATTTCGTTCTCTCTGGTGTGTGTTTTTGCTTTCCAAAATCCTTTCAAAAGGCATGTTGTCATAGTGTTACTGATATTGTTATAGTGTTATATACCGATCGGTTTTGATAAGGGGGCAAAAATAAACCCCACACTGGTGACTGGCTCAAAGCGGCCCTGCTACATGTTATGTACTTGCTGTTTGGTTTACTGTTGCTGTTACTGTTGTTGTTTTTAAATGATAATGATGTCAGTCTCGTATCTTCGACCGATGTTCTTATCTGTGGGGTCGTAAGATTAATTCCTTTTCGTGCACGGTTTGATATCCGGTCATGGACCGATAACAAAGACCGGTCTATGCCGATAACATGTCGAAATGTCCGGTTACTTTCTTACCAAGGCGGACATGTCGTATCATGAGATTTTCTGCATGACAGTGAACAAATGTCCTATACTTTTACGGTCAACCTGGACATTTTTTTCCTGTTGTGGTGGGGAGCCGGGGTGGTCGAATGGTAGAGCGTTGGACTTCTAATGCTCGGGTCGTGAGTTCGATCCCGGCTGGGGCCAAATATTTGTGCTGGCTTTTTCATCGTTGCCCCGTCTTTGATATCACCCTATGTGGTGGAAAAGGACGTTAAACCCCCAAACACCCACCCACCCTCCTGTTATGGTTCCCATTGATATGAAGCCCCATTCGTGTACATTTTGCTTCACATCTTTAAAAAAAATATAATAATAAAAATGAAAGCGTAGTTGTGAGAGAGGATTGCGCCAAGCATAGTCCAAACAAAATCTGTTGAACTGTCACGTTGATCCCGAGACATTCATGACTTGTTTTTGTATGTCTCTGGTTCAACAAAGCGGCACTAAGTTTTGTGCGTTTGCTATAGGGCAGCTTGTGAAAATGGTATATACAGACATGGAGGAGACTGTCAACAACTGATGGAAGACTTCATGACTGCACTGATGTACATAGTGTAAATAAAACAGTTGTCGGTTTGAGAATCTCAAAGAACTGTTTTTACAAAACATCGACAGCCCGCGGGAGGCGGAGAATAGTGACATGATAAAGTGCGATGCTGTATGTATATATCCCTAGGTAAATAGTTCACATGGGAAGAATCTGGCTACCGTATAATTATAATTATTGTCTGCAACAGTCAAACCTGCCTTGGCTTCCACAAACACTCGGTGTAAGCGCGCTATAGCGTCTCGTCATTTTCAAGTTACAGTCTTATTTCCAGGGCCTGTATGTAATAGTCGAGATTAGGGCTTTTAGCCCCGGGTTAGAGTCTAACCTACGAACTAAACTAGCTCAAGGGTTAAATTTTCTGTTGTTTATTGTTTTAAATCAGGAAGCGGGCCCATTCCAGGAAGGTGCCTGAGCCGTTATAGAAGGAAATTTTTCTTCCTTACTTTGCTTCCTTTTTTTAAAATTTAATTTTGCTTTGGGGTTTCTTTTGTCCTAGTCCGTACCCGTGGGTTAAATTAACCTCGACTTGTATATACGGGCCCAGAAGTGGAATTGACGATTTAGCCTAAACAACGACTTTGAAAATACATGTAGTCGATTAGTCGAACTGAATGTAATTGAAATAAATTTATTTGAAAAGAAGAGGAGAGTCAGACATGTACACAAATTTATATTAAAAAAATATAATATTAACACGCGTCCCTTCCCACCTCTCCACTATGGGGAGAGTAGCGGATTTTGAGTGGTATAGTAGGTGTAGCTGGTCGCTACAGCAGGTATGACTGTTTTTGTCAGTATTCGCCCTCCCGCCCCCTCCCCTCCCCCTACCCGTCCCCCCCCCCCCTCCTCCCCTCACCACCACACGCACACCTTCAATCCCCACCAAAACCTGAACTTATATATTTTATGTCAAAAACGATTCCGTCCTGCACGAAAAGTCACATTGTCAGTTTCTGTAACATTGTTACTGTTTTTTGTGTTTTTTATGTATTTTGTTTTCTTTTAAATTCCTGGTGTTTTTTTTGTTGTTTTTTTTAATTTAGAATGTTTATTCTCTAACCGATTTTTTTTTTCTCGATTTCTGGTCTGTAGTCAAGTTATTCTCTCTCTCTCTCTCTCTCTCTCTCTCTCTCTCTCTGTTAACGACGCTTATTTTCATTAGTATGTAATGATATTATAATTCTGTTAATAGCGGCTGATTGAAAAAGAAAAAAATATTTCGTGATACTGACACCGTTGGAAATTAAAGTTTGTTTGCTGGTTCGTTCTCTCTAAGCCAAGATTTTTGTGTTCGCGCGCAAACACACACACCGTCACACACACACACACACACACACACACACACACACACACACACACACACACACGCACACGCACACATACACACGCACGTTCACTGACGCGGAGAGCGTCAGAAAAAGCAAAGACTGGCAGATGTTTTTGTCCCGTTGTCACAGAACATGATTTTGTACAATACACAGAGTTGTGTTTTAGCACAGCCTTTATCATGTGGAAAATGTGCACCCAGCGGGACTTGTTGTTTTGTTGTTTGAAACCTGAAAGTGAATAAATTTGTGTTGTTTTGTTTATCTCTGGTGTCGGTGTTATCACTGGTCCAAGTTCGTTGTGTGGAGAAAAAAACTGACAAAATCATACGGTTGCAGGACTTCTTTTTAAATGTCCCTACTCTTCGCCAGCTCCAGTGATGTTCGTCCCAGGTCATGGATGGAATCCACAGAAGGCTTAGGAGCTGGGGCAATTTTTGTATTATTATGCATTGTAATAATAATAATAATAATAATAGGGCGCCTGTCCCCGGGGAACGGGGAGCCGGGGTGGTCGAATGGTAGAGCGTTGGACTTCTAATGCTCGGGTCATGAGTTCGATCCCGGCTGGGTACAAATATTTGTGCTGGCTTTTTCATCGTTGCCCCGTCTTTGATATCACCCTATGTGGTGGAAAAGGACGTTAAACCTCCAAACACCCACCCCACCCACCCCTGTCCCCGGGGAACGAGCTCTAGGCGCCTTACAATCTCAAAACCGAAGTAACAACCCATTCACTCAATGTACACTACGTAAGAACAACTAAAAAAGTAAAAGAGCACACACACACACACACACACACACACACACACACACACACACACAACACAACACAACCTATGACTGAATAGAAATGACAGAGGCCGGGACAGGCCAAGAACCAAGTACCAGTGATAACACACACACACACACACACACACACACACACACACACACACACACACACACACACACACACACACACACACACACACACACACACACACAAAGAATAGATTGGAATGGACCAGATAAAACCTTGAAAGATAGCAGTGGTGAGGAGCTAAAAGTAGGACTGACACTATAAGACTTGCATAATTATGATGCCACCCTTGCGCATTTTGAGATCACAGCTCACAGATGATGGAGATGAGGATGGTGGTATGATAGGTGCTATGGAGGTCCTTGTGGCTTGGGACTGCGTGACAGGGCCGCATTCCACGCTTCCCGTCATAAACTATTCACCAGGCCCGGGAACTATGGCACCTGTGGTGCCGGCCGTGTAATCATACACGTACACCATCAGATGTGTCATACCAAAGGAAGCACCCCCAAAGTCAGTCGCACCCGTGAAATGGATGAGTCTCGGCTGTGTGGCAACAGCCTCCCCAGTTGGGCCCGTAGCACAACCGCTTTGGGTCGAAGCCGACGTAGGTTGGAAAAATGCCATACGCTTGCAGGACTGTTCAGATTAACTCTCTCTTTGCTGAGAGTTTGTTTCAAACGGTCTCCAAAAATTGACTCCTTCTAGAATAATGTTTACTTTTGGCTCACACCAATCATGTCATGGTGTTTATCAGTAGTTTTGAATTTCAAGTTTCACTCAGAATTACTGACTTGTCTCTGATTTTAAAATGTAATCTTAATAGTTGAGAAGGAAACTGGGCGGCCTCAGACGAACAACTGAAAGCCCAGCAACTTAAGAAAACCACTGGTTTTGAAAGACTGAAACCCAGCAGAACCACAGCCGTTGGTATGACGTAAGCCGACTGAGAGGTAACCAGTGAAATTACTTTGATAAACACTTACTTATGTTGTTTTTTGGTTGGTTGTTCTTCTTGTTAATTTGTTTCTTTGTTGTTGTTGGTGGTGGTGGTGGTTTTGTTGTTGTTGTTGTTTCAAGTTCAAAGTTTGGGGTGGGGGGGGGGGGTAATTGTGCAGAATAGTATACGAAAATAATTCGAAAATACTGATATCATTCAGTATTATATATCAAAATATATCATAATTGGAAAATATGTCATTCAGGGATATGTTGTGCATGTTTGTGGGGAAGGAGTGGTCAAGTGAGTAGGTAAGGGTGTCTTACGTCTCTTTGCGTCGAGCAGAACCGAAAACACCCGTCAAAGTGCGTGCAATTAGCTCCAATTATTTTCGTATACTATTCTGCACAATTACCAAGAAAAGAAATCTCGCACCCCCCCCCCCCCCCCAACTCCACTGGCCCCTCCGGCACTGTTACACGCTACCAAAAACAGCTCAGAACTGGATTTAGTTGGCTGGAAGAGATGGTATAAGAGAGGCAACTTTCATCAACAGTCGTGTGATTCTTGAACAGTGACCTCCCCTCTTTGTTTTTTTTTCTTGGAAGCCCACTAAAACAGGGCTACCCGGAAATACCCAAAATGGCCCCTGAAAGCTGCGTTCTGGGGTGCTAATTCATAACACTCTAATACGGGTAAGTTCCAGGCTCATTTCAACTTTTTATCGCATTATTTGAACTTTGTAAGTACAGGTTGGTACAGTCAGAGACATGCGTCTCTGGTACAATGACACACCGCTTCTGCGTAATTTGTTAGTTCAGTAGCTGGTAGACTGCCGTGGGGTGTTTGCAGTGGCAGCAAGATGAGTAACCAAACAACAGCATGCACAGTGAGCTGCTTAATTAATACCAAACGGTATTAAAAGAATAAAATACAACTTTTAGCATTGGTGGTACATTTGTAATCAGTATGACTTGCTGGGATGTTTGCATATGTGAATCAAAATTTCAGTTTTGTCTAAATCCAACATCGTTCATTCCTTTTCCGGTTTGCCCCTCTCCCTAGTCTCAGGGTATGGTGTCATTGCACAATACGTAAAACTGACGTCGAGGCCAAAGTGACTGACCTAGCGAAAACGTTAACGCACTATAAATCAGTTTATAGCGTCTGCAAAGCATGGGTAATGATACTGTACGGCAGCTGAACTCCTCTGATAATACATGTAGTGATGTGAACGTATACATACATGTATGTTCAGTAAAACCAACAACAACAAAAATATAAAAGTACTCTCACCATTGTTCCCAATTATGCACAGGTGTGCATATTTGTATGCACAAAACTCTTAACCTGACGAACAAATTTGAGAACAGTGCATCACCGGGGACATGCTTTTTTCATCTTGCCGTGACAAACTCAGTGTATGTTTCAAATGTTCATCCGGAAACTCAGTGAACAAAAAGCTATCTGTAACTAGCAGCGGACACGTGCAGCATCGCATTTCCGCTTAGCCATTGTGCATAACAGTCAGAAACCTGATTATTTTAAGCACTCTGTCTCTGGGACACTTTTTGTCTATTTGGTTAGTGTGCAGGTTCCTTGCCTTGCTGATTCACTGTGGCTGATACGCTACAATTCACATACATCTCTCCTTCTTGAATACTTTTGTAAACAACAACAACAGATGGTTTTGAATTTCAGACTTTTTATACCAAACAACCATGGCCCCTCAAAACTGACAAAAGGACCCTAAAAAATATGGAGATAGGGTCCTAAGGACGCTTGTATTTTCGATTCACAGGAACACTGTTTCAGTTATGACTTACCTGTCCCTTTTATGCAAATACAACCACTCACTTCGTACATGTTAATGGCGTCACAGTTACATACAGCTGTTTTTTTTGTTAACTAAATAGGTGTGATCTCACTGGCAGCGTAAGTAACTGTAAAAAGAGTGAATTCATGAGGGCTTACATTCATTAGCATCTTCCTCTCTTCCTCTGCAGAAAACAGACCTACTACAGCAGTTGGATACAATAGTCAATCTCTGCTAAAAGCATTTTGCAGAGATGACACCATGCTGTGTGATGCCGCTGCTGTGATACTGTGATGTGACAGCCATACTCACGTACCAGGTCAGTAACATTCTGCTGCTGTGGATACTGTGATGTGACAGCCATACTCACGTACCAAGGTCAGTAACATTCTGCTGCTGACCTGCCCCCGTGTGTATGGTTAGCACTTCGGACCATGGACCGCGGCGACAGGGGTCGAATCCCAGCCGAGCAAGCGGGATTTTTCTACCTAGGTCGGTCCTACCAGAGCGGGTTGTGCTCTGGGCCCAATGGTGGAGGCAGTGCCCACAGCCGAGCTTCCCCACTTCACGGGTGCGATTTGGGGTGTGCTTCATTTGCGTATGACACGTCTTATTATGTGATGATTACACGGCCGGCACCGCAGGTGCCGATATTTCCGGGGCATGGTGAACGCCGGGGGAATATTTATGACAGGAAGCGTGGATGAATGCGGCCCTGTCCCGCAGTCCCAAAACCACATTGACCTCCATAGCATTCATCTTACCATATACTCATCCCATCACCATGATAATAAAAATTGCCACAGCCTTCGAGCCCCCGTGGATTCCACCAAATGACCTGGGAGGAACACCCTGGAGCTGCCAAAAGAGTTGGGGCAGCAAAAAAAAAAAAAAAAAAAAAAACCATTCTGCTGCTGTGATACGTGATGATGTGACAGCCATACTCACGTACCAAGGTCAGTAACATTCTGCTGCTGTGATACTGTGATGTGACAGCCATACTCACGTACCAAGGTCAGTAACATTCTGCTGCTGTGATACTGTGATGTGACAGCCATACTCACGTACCAAGGTCAGTAACATTCTGCTGCTGTGATACTGTGATGTGACAGCCATACTCACGTACCAAGGTCAGTAACATTCTGCTGCTGTGATACTGTGATGTGACAGCCATACTCACGTACCAAGGTCAGTAACATTCTGCTGCTGTGATACTGTGATGTGACAGCCATACTCACGTACCAAGGTCAGTAACATTCTGCTGCTGTGATGTGACAGCCATACTCACGTACCAAGGTCAGTAACATTCTGCTGCTGTGATACTGTGATGTGACAGCCATACTCACGTACCAAGGTCAGTAACATTCTGCTGCTGTGATACTGTGATGTGACAGCCATACTCACGTACCAAGGTCAGTAACATTCTGCTGCTGTGATACTGTGATGTGACAGCCATACTCACGTACCAAGGTCAGTAACATTCTGCTGCTGTGATACTGTGATGTGACAGCCATACTCACGTACCAAGGTCAGTAACATTCTATTCTTTTGGTGTGATTGTGGGTGACTGAAATTGCTCAAGTAACAGGCTGTTTCTTAGCTGTGGATTGTCATGATGTCATTCCTTGTATTGTCTGCTGTCAGTGAATGTTTGTGATTAACTTGTCATGCCAGTATTTAAATTTTTTTATTTCTCAGTTCTCTGGTCAGCAACTGAAAGGAAATGATTATTCAGTTATTGATTTTTAATCCGTTCATTATCTGTTGATTATTCATATACATATATGCAGTGTTTGCAGCTTTTGATATTTTTGTTTTGTTTTGTTTTTTTGTGGCTTCATTCACAGATGGCGCAGCCTCCAGCAAGGAGTCAGTGTCAACTTCTGGAGGAGATGAAGCGCACGCCTGTCAGCGATCTGTCTACAGCATGCAGAACGCAACTGGGGATGGTGATGGATGCTCCGAGGGAAGTACAGAATCGAGATTACCGTTACTTTGCCGAGAAGCTGGGCATGACACCAAATGAGTGGCAGGTGAAAACAGCCGCACTTCGTCATCCATAATGATAATGTGTTTTATGATTGCACATAAGTCAGCTTCCCCGGACTCGCACATTGATCTGCAGTGTTCCTAGTGACAGAGTGATACAAGTGCAAAGTAATATTCTTCACTAGGCCGTCGTTGTGGAGCTAAACTGTACTTCTGCTAGTTCTTCTCTGCAAGATTTTTGACTATGGTCCACAACAGTTTGTGTCATGTCTGTGTATGTGTGTGTGTGTGTGTGTGTGTGTGTGTGTGTGAGAGAGAGAGAGAGAGAGAGAGAGAGAGAGAGACAAAAAGAGAGAGAGAGAGCAGTGACCTAGTGCACAAGCATGACCTCAAAACAGAGGGTCTAAGCAAACCAATCTTTTGTTTGCCACAAACTTTAGGATATTAGACTAGGTATGCAAAGCTGCGTCTAACGCAAATTTTATGTTTCATAAAGTCACTGGATAAAGATGCTAAATATAGTTTGACAGAGCTCATAAGTAGTGCTGTAAACCAGTTCAGAAGTCAAACCAGTTCACAAACCGCAGTTTCGTGACAAAACTGTTTTTTTTTAACCGGTTAACTGTTTACCACATGGTAGTATTACTTGGTCTATGATATCGTGATGTCATCTGGCACAAAGAGGCTTATGTTGTACATGGACATTTTGCGATGTTATGTTTAAAAAAACAGCAGTTTTTCCCAGTTAACTTGATCAAAGAACGGTGATTGCAGGTGGAAAATTGAGAACGTTGACTTCAGATGAAATTGGATACTGTACCTGAAAGGGAACTGCCCCCGTCAGCGATTTCAACTTTAAGACTGTTGCTCTCATCTCTGTCTCCTACGTAGGCTTCCAGATTTGGGACTTCCCCTTTGGATTATCAATCAGACATTCTGCCATGTTGTGATATACTGTTGATATATATACTCAAGTAATACCCCTTTCCTCGTGTTCGCCAGTTTCCGGAAGGGCCTGAGAGTAGCCGAGCGAACTGCGGTTCAGCAGTCAAACCGGTTTACCGAATCGCCGAAAATTCAAACCGGTATAAACCGGTTTTTTGGTGCACCACTACTAATAAGTAGTTCATTGAGTGTCAGTTGAACAAGAGTTGATTCCCTTGACCTTAACATTGACTAATGGTTCGTGCTATGTTTTCCAAGGACATTTGCTGTTGTAATAAGTAAACAAATCTGGTTTACTCCTGTCCTTTATATTTACATGTACTCATACCAGAATTTTTGTATTTCTTTCAGTGGACAGATTCAAAGAAATGCCCAACCGGCACCAGGAGTTCAACTTGCTTGGTGCTCGAATTTTTGATCAGTCGACATGGAAATGGATTTACTGTCTTCCATATTTATAGGGCTCTGGAGGAGCTGAACTTGGATGGTCGGCAGCATCTTATAGACTTTATGCATGGTAAGTAAAAATAGTGTATTATGTAGTATGCTTAGTATCCGATACACACGCTTGGTCCCAGTTTACTAGGCTACACAGAAGAGGAACTTTGTTTTGGAACTGTTGGTGTGTTGCACTTGTGTGTGCACCTGTGCTCTTGAAAGAGTCTATCCTACCGGCCCCCGTAGTGTAGTGGTTAGCACTTCGGACCATGGACCGGGAGACTCGGGTTCGTATCCCAGTCGAGGCAAGCGGGGTTTTTCCTACCTAGGTCGGCTCCTACCCAGAGCGGGTGTGCTGTGGGCCCAATGGGGAGGCTGTTGCCACACAGCCGAGATTCACCCACTTCATGGGTGCGACTTTGGGGGTGCTTCCCTTGGTATGACACGTCTTATGATGTGGATGATTACACGGCCGGCACTG